>OW203727.1:3558091-4158091 GCA_934045075.1 Yponomeuta sedellus | reverse complement strand
TAGGCATCGGTTTTTGCCGAAAGCACACGAGTGTAATACTACTTTCTGCTCTGCATAAATGTAAAAGTGTTATATTAATTTCAATATTTCTATTATACTAATATTATTGAATCCGATAGTAGCCGAGGTATATTCTAAAAGCTAACAGACTGTATACATATTATGTAAAGAGTAAATTATAACTAGTACCGTACCTACGCCATCTATATATCCTTAATGTTATTATAGTAGGGTTTATTTGCACAGACTGTGCCAAACACATTTTTAAGCCGCACAGCATATAACTCTTAAACATCTTGAGGAATTTCTCAGTTACTTAAAACCTCATACAATGCCCAACACCTTTATGTCTAAATTGTGGGAAAGACCATTCATATACATACATACATACATACATACATACATACATACATACATACATACATACATACATACATACATACATACATACATACATACATACATACATACATACATACATACATACATACATACATACATACATACATACATACATACATACATACATACATACATACATACATACATACATACATACATACATACATACAGTAACCTCACACCTGTATCCCAGAGGGATAGGCAGAGAACATTGACTGCCACTTGCCACGATTCTGACAGATCACCTTCGCTTCATCAACGTTCATAAGTCATTGCATGCACGCAAACCGGTTCCGGGTACTTGACATTTATATGTAAACAGAGTAGAAGCCCAAATTCTCCGCGTCGAAACTGAAAATGATAACGAGATTATCGCCCATCCCAGCCATCTTCGCTCCAGCAGATAGTGCCTAATTTAATAGAACATCTTTTGATATTCTTATCGAGGGCGAGACGTTTGAGTTTTACATTACGGCGGGCTGGCTCAGTGCTTATCTGGGGGGTAAAATAATCGAATAACTCAGTGTCCTGGCCAACTAAACCCCAGTTTCTGGTAAACTAACAATCAATCTTCTGTTAATAGCTGTCAAATGTTTCTTCTGTACTTCTGCACTTTGGCCAAGTGACAGATGTTAACAGTAGATTAACGGCTTGTTAGTGCAACAGAAACCGGGGGGGGGGGGGGGGGGGTATGACTAAGATCAGGCGTTAAAAAAAGATGATTTTTTATTGTTGCTTACAGTCAGACTTACAGCCAGACAGTTTGGTTAAAAACATTCTAGGTAGGTTGGTAGTCACGTCATTTCGTGGGCCATCGAAAGCGGGGAAGCTCGTTTAAAAAAAAACCATTGAACACCCATGAGGTTTTATTTCGTTAGAAAGCATATGATCTCTCGTCTCCTTACAACGGCTAAAAAAGGTGGCATTATACAGATTTTTACCACAGATATAAATATAATCGTTTTTAAAGAAATTTTTTTTATGAATGTACCTATTTTAGAAGTACCACAAAAATCGTAAAAATAATTAACAGGATGCCGTTAAATGGCGTAAGACCTTTTATTAAAACTTTTATTTTTATTTTTACTGTAGTGGTTTTTTATTTGACGATTTGTACAGTGTAAACCACTTAGGGAACTCTTTACGTAATACAGAGAATAGTGTAAAGAGGTTCGAAATTTCACCGATGCCGGTGAGTCGCCCATAGCTCAGTTGGAAAGAGCGCTGGCACGGATAGCTAGAGGTCGCGGGTTCGAATCCCGGCATTGGTGGAACTTTTAGCCTCTAAATAGCTTGTTAACACTTACGGAAAGTTTTTAAATGCAATTGCAAAGTAAGTACTTAGCTGTAGGTCTCTTCAATTTTCTCAGCAAAGAGCGTGACAACACGTTACTTAAGCATTTACTTAGTGAAATTCATAATTCAGAAACCGGCCATTAGCCTCTTGATCTATACCATTTTTTCTAAAACGCATCATCTAATGGGTATCGTAGAAAGCTTCAAGGACTATAAAATTAAAATTTTGCTTTTATGAGTCGATTCGAACACGATTAATTAAATTCAAACTGACTCGAAAACGATTTAATATTCCTTAATGCTCTATGATTTTTAATACCGAGCAGCTACCAAAGTGAACCTACCTATCGCGCTATAGAAGCAAGATGGTGGTAGCCAGGGAATTATGGAGCTAGGCTAAGACTAAGCTGTCTTAGCTGAGAGTTAAATTGGAAGATATTCTCCCGAGGATCCCGTGGTACAATATATTTAGCTTATTCTCTCTATGCTCTCGTGATTCAGCTGAGATTGCGGGGCTAACGTTTTCGATAAGGTCCGGTTACCATTATTAAAAAGCGAATGCGTATTATATGTAGTAAGTAGATTTATCACATTTTCTAGTATTTAGCCACGATCCTGACAGATCACCTTCGCTTCATCAACAATTATTAATATTGTGTTAGTAATTCTTCCTTATCCTTCGGAAGCACGTGTCTCTTCCTGCATCGCAGGAAGGTTAGGCCATACTCCACCACGGAGGCCAAGTCCGGGTTGGTGGAGGATTGTAAGACAGTGGCGGGCCTTACTGTCAGAAGTTATCAAGCCGCCCATAAGGCCTCTGACATGGCTTAACGACTGCCATTATATGACAGCCGGCACCAACGGCTTAGCGTGCCTTGCGAAGCACGGAAGCGCTCGCAAAAATGCCACTAGGGGTAGTCACGGGACGCTCACCCATCCCGCACCTGACCGCGCCTGTTGTTGCTTAACCAAGTGATTGATTCCAGACACTCGGTTCGCCTAGGCCACGAGCGCGTGATTCTTATTTCTGATTAATTATTAGGTAAAACGTAATTACCTTATTTCCCGACTTTTCGGCAGCAGCAGCAGTACCGAGTTCAGTCAAATATTGTAGGTAGTCAGTCTACCCGTGACGGGAAATAAGGTAATTACGTTTTACATAATATGGCGTTCCCTAAATTGTACTCGTGGGATTGTAAAAAGAGAAAAGCATAGGCAAACAAGTAGAATCCAGACAGAGATACTCACAATCAGCTGGTAAAATACACAGGAATAGGTGGAATACTGCTGAATATTAAATATTGCAAATGTAGTTGGCGGTGCCGGAATTATTCCCGGGAATTCTAACTTCGGGCAACATTCAAATATTTTGTAACTGAACTTCTCATAGTTCTCTGTCGTGGCTCCTAAAAATAACAGAATCAAAACGAACTTGTATAGAATAAAAATGGCTTACAAGTAATTTTTGATTTTGTGTGATTTTTAAGACCCACGACAGAGAACTTCAAGTATTATTTTCAGAGTTTTCTCTCAAACTATTCGTAATAGGGAATTTAGGACTGCTAATGAGTTTTAGGATCCACGACGAGAATCTGGAACCGAAATCAGGGACTAGATAGTTTTATGCCATAAATGGCCGTTTTTAGCGAATACCTACATCGTCGCAAACAACACCGCTCAAGTCGAAATTTGGCAGTTTTGACATGCCATATTCAATGCCATTGGATACAGATTTTAAGTGCAAATACATCAACCAATAAGATTCAAGCATGTTGATCTAGACCTAGGCGTTAGGCCTCATGTAGCCTTGGCCGTGTTACATAAGACTACAATTCAAAGTTCAAAATGACTTTTCAATGTATATTGCGTAGCCGAGTCTTCCTACTTGTTAATCTAATCTAATTAGTTAATGTTTATCGGACTTTGTTATGTATATCAAATTGTCTTAGTAAAACATGAATTGTAGTTTTATAAAACAGGACCTGGCTCAACGTCTATGGAATTTGACAGTTAGACGATTATTTAAGCACTCAGGATTTGGTGCACTGTGCGCGTAATATAGAAAAACATCGTGAGAAAAACCTGAGTAACTGAGTTGTTTACATACCTCAACGCTTGAAATTAGCAATATGCGGTGGGTGTGTCCGCGCGTGGTGATTAAGGTCGTAGGTTTGATCCCAGCATGTACCAATGAGTTTTTTAAGCGTTATTTACATTTGTGAAGTTACGGTAGCAATTATACCACTCGCTAACTGTGAAGCCAGTTCTGAGTTTCCTCAGTTGGGCCCAATGGCCCAACTATGAGGCCAAGTGCAGAAATCTCGGGTCTAACTAACATGTGAACTCCTATGTTGGTACCAACTCCGTTTAGCCAAGTAAACATTACAATTTTTCAACTGAGAAACGCTCAACCACTCTAGAGTTTTTCAAAGTAGTCTTTTGACTATCTCCCTCCAAAATGCTTGAGACTGATGTGATGATAGCTGACCTATGCCTTATGCTTGTGAACGAGTGCTGTTCGTGTGTCTGGCCGCAGCACTTATGTTTTCCTTACTTTTGTAAGACAATGTAATAATGCTTTGAAATTTAATGTTATTGATGGCAATCATGAAATTTTATCATAAGTATAGGTGGCAACTGATGTATTAGATTTAATATAACTTGAGAAAAGATGGTCAGAGTGGAGTTTCTTTCCCGCTGCCATTTTTTTCTACTCCTAGTGGAAGAAAGGGCAGCGGCTTACATTTTACATTGTACATTAACATTCAGCAAACACAATGTAAATTATTTACGTTGAAATAAATTGATAATTTTTTATGCACTTGCGCTCAAAGCGCTCGTGGCCTAGTCGAACCGAGTGATTGGAATCAATCACTCGAGATAAGCAACAACAGGCACGGTCAGGTGCTGGATGGGTGACCGTCCCGTAACTACCGCTATTGGCATTTTTCTGAACGCTTCCATGCTTCGTAAGGCACGGTTAGCCGTGGAAGCCGGCAGTCATGTAATGGCAGTCGTTAAACCGTGTCAGAGGCCTTGTGGGCGGCATGATAACTTCTGACAGTAAGGCCCGCCACTGTCTTACAATCCTCCACCAACCCTGGCTTGGCCCCCGTGGTGTAGTATGGCCTAAACTTCCTGCAATGCAGGAAGAGACCCGTGCCCCAGCAGTGGGGACATACAGGATTGCAATCGCATCCACTTCATTATACAACATTGGACTGGCTGACACAGCACACATCGTCCAAGTGGTGGATTTACCCAACCGGTACTGTTTGCAGCTCTTAACACACTCGACTCAAGGTGGCTCCTCACGAAGCAATGCCCATACAAACGTAGTTTAGTTTCTTATTTACAAATGACGACGTGCCGAATAGCAAAGTTACCTTGCCAATACGTTGAGAGGACACAAATCGTATGCTAATCGTGCTTAGAGTGGAGTTTTTTTACAAAAATAATGGTATTGTTTTGTTGCACTGACCCGTGCTGAGAACCATTTTAAAAACCTAGTTAGATGCTAAAAAATCCAATTCCAAAAAAAATTTATAATACAGAGAATATTGTAAAGAGGTTCGTAATTTCGCTGATGTCGGCAATTGCCCATTAGTTCAATGAGGGATTTTTCTGACAGCTATTAAAAAAAAAATAGTTCTAAAAGCTACGATGAGATGGCGCTGAATCGCAAGGGTTTACCTTTTTTTGTTTGTTATTGCTTGCCACAGGTAAAAACTTTATTGCTGTTTTGCGATTTCATCGTAGATATAGTTCCCTCTACGGATTTCATCGACTGGAAGGAATCTAATCTGTGATCAACTGATCAACGTCAACTGATCAACCATGATTTTAGCACGAAAATCAAATAACAATAATAATGCAAGAGCAAAAAGAAAAGAGGGAGGAAATTCCACGTGATCTGTGGATTGGGACCACAGAATAAACTGGAAAGTGGCATATCCCATTAAAAAAACAAAAACCCTTACTTGAAAACGCCATCTACTGACAAATTAGGAACTACTTTTCTTAGCTGTCAGAAAAATCCCTCATTGGGAGAGCGCTGGTACGGTTAGCCAGAAGTCGCGGGTTCGAGCCCCGGCATGGGCGGATTTTAAGCCTCTAAATAGGTTTTTAAAATTACTCAGCTGCTACAACAATTATATTACAAGCTGTTTTGTGTGATTACAGAAGGAATGCGTATTTTTCTTCCGGTAAGTGGTTTGTTTACATAATAAGACTTTTTGGATTCAGTTTACTTTACTACTTGGCAAAAAACAATACTATACCTATACAATTGCAACAACAAAAAAATACCCTCAATTTTCCTCGTAACATAAATCAAAGTATTTTTTTCAAACTCAGGTACACAGATACTGTGACATACTAAACTTATACGGCCTTACTAATAAATAAGTTATAATAATAATAATATTGGCATTTTGCATCTACTTAATGAGATGATTTATACAGCGTCCAGTGGTATCTTCATTCACACTAGATGGGTGAAGGGACCACTCCGACGCTGTAGTGCCTGGGTCATGGTTTTTTTATAGATGGTATAGGCTTGCCCAGCACCTATACTATCCTGACAGCTTAGTCGGCCTAGCCCACAGGAAAGACTAGTCAATACGTGCGGAGCCAACCAAGCCGCGGGTTTCCTCACGATGTTTTCCTTCACCGTTAGCGTGTGGTATTGCGACTGCAAATTCACAAATGTACGTAACTTTGAAATTAAACAAAGTCATTGGTACATGCCCGCACTCGGGATCGAACCTGGGGCTCTCGCTTGCCAGTCTATGGTTCTACCCACTGAGCTACCACCGCTGTTAAATAAGTTATACACTCTAAATAACTATTTGACGTATATCAATTTTAACTGGTTTAATCTCATTTAGCGTACAAATAACCAGTTTGTCGGACCTCGCATAACGGCTGTATACACAGCTTATAAACTTTATTAGTAAGGCCGATAACGTTTAATAAGTCACCGTTTTCGTGTAAGACTAGGTGTGCATTTCAAAATCTAGATGATTTTGGAGCAAAAATGGACAAAAAAACTGTATTTTTCGAAAAAGACAGTATTTTTGTCCTATGATTCTTGATCAACTGAGTGTAAACATTATACTAATGCTTTGAACTGGCATTAAATCCAGACATCTTTGACACTAACATAAATACCCCAAAGGAACCATCCCCATGTGATAACAAGCAATCTTAATAATTATCATGGAACCCAAGCTACGCGAGTGGAGTTATATGAGCCCATAAATCTACACTTCTCCATAAAACGACAATAAAACTTTGTCTTTTGAACATGACGGCACGGCATAACATCCAATATGAGATAAGACAGAGCGGGTCACAAGGAGCCACGAAAATTAGAGGACCTACCTAACTTAGGCATTAAATTTGCTATATACAGTGCTATATAATGAATTATACAGCTATATCGGTGCAAATATGAATGTATAAATACGCTACTTATATAAATAACAGTATACTTTCCTACAAAAACAGTTACATATATATATATACGTTATAATAACAATCTACGTGATGAGGAAATAAATACAATATTGTAAAATTATTACATGAAAAGGAATAATCGATTGGAATCAATTAATATATCAGCCCGTACTCGTTCTCAGCTGGAGATAAGCCTCCTCTAAGACTCTTATTTCCTTCAGCAACTTTCCCTCATAAGGTTGTCTGGAAGAAATTGCTTTTAGCAACAAGGCCGCCAATTGCACTCTGTATCTTAACATATTTTATAATACGTGCTTTGGTGTACAATAAAGAATATTCTTATCTTAATTTTTGACCGACTTTCGTTCTAATTGTAACAGAATAGTAACTTTGATAATTCAAGAAAGCCCTTTACGAATATTCCTTAGCATCGCTACGCGCGCTAGTTTTGGATACTTTTTAACTCGCTAATACAGCATTCCCTAAGCTGTTTGGTGAAATATTGGCGTAAAAGTTTCGTTTTTTTGTTAAACCTATTTATCTAATGACGTCCAAGCCAATGTTCTTTTCTGGTAAGTACCGTATCCAGTCCAGCATATTTCTCACACCGCAACCCGCCGTACCCCGGAACTCTGCCCCCCGCGGCCACCCCTGCATTAATTGGGTGAACTTTTCCGCGGAGCGGGCACTAAGCCGGCCTAATGTGCGCACAGGCGCAGGGACGGACTCAAGAGGGAGTCAAGGGGGGCCTTAGTAGGCATTTATGCCTGATAAATTCGGACTAGTTATGCCCGTCTTTGATCGCGTGGAATTCAATTAATAATTTGTAAAATTAGAGACTACTAAAATCTGATATGGTACTATATTAAAACTTGTTTTGTAAATGTGTAAATACTCCTTGATTTGTAATAGTTTAGATATTAGATACATACATAGATTCCATTGTAATATTCCTAATTGTAATAATAATAGCATTCATTCGTTTCATGCATTGTATTTTACTTCAAACATATTAATATTATTAAAAAAAAACTAAAATCGCATTTATTCGGGCCTCGATTGAAGAAGAAGAAGAAGAAAAAACATTTATTATAGCCACAGTTCACACGCCACAGTAACAAAACAAACTTAAAACACATTACTAAATAACATTAAAAAAAAGGAAAGAACACTAGGTCACGGCGTGTCACTGCCGCTATAAACGGCAACTGACTCAGCCTATGCTGATGGGCAAGCCTTCAGCGCTGATTTTCAGTCAGTGCCAGGTGTTCCGCGAGCGTTACTGACTGCGGTGTGGTGCAATCACGGGAAATACCATACTTAATAGAATACTTATATGTAATAAAGAGTAATATTTGTATAGAATAAAATACGTAATATGCATACAGAATGAAACAGATACTTAAATACTAACTGACAAAATAAACTACGGTATACACAAACAAAAACTTACACAAATGAATATAGGTATACCTACGATCAGTTCAAAAATTGTACTGAAACCAATTTATGAATATAGTTAAATACATTAATGATGATTTTTTTCTCAAAAAAATAGTAAACATAATAGGATATGCATATATACAAATACAGTGTTGCCATGTTGCCATGGTAGGGATATGCAACAGCATATCCCTACCATGGCAACATGGCAACACTGTATTTGTATATATGCATATCCTATTATGTTTACTATTTTTTTGAGAAAAAAATCATCATTAATGTATTTAACCATGGTAGGGATATGCTGTTGCATATCCCTACCATGCGATTGCAGACTCGTGTCAGTTTTTGCGGCGAGAGGTTGGAAGGGAGGGGAGTAGCGGTCTCTGAAGCTCCAGCAAATACGCCCTGAGCTTGCGCCCAAAAACATATGAACTGGATGCTTCACGGATTGGGGGAGGAATGTCATTCCAACACTTGGACACCGCAAACCTAAAACTACCGCGGAAAGCCATGGTCCGATGCGCAGGTGTCAGGATTCTTTCCTTATGCACATACCGTTGTCTAGTGGACCATTCAAGCTTTGCGAACAAATAATATGGGATTTTTGTTCGTATTACACCGAAAAGTAGTTTAGCAAAGTGTAGATGCCGACGTGCGTCCATATTCAAGAGCTTTGCTGCATCCAAGTGCGGACTGACGTGGGATCTAGGAGGGATTTTGAAACAAAATCGTGCACATGCGTTTTGTACACGTTGGATTAACCTCTTTGTCCTACCAAGTATACAGCCATGATAGACGACGTCACAGTAGTTTAATCTGGATAATATCAGCGATTCACTGAGCCTGACACGCAAATCAGTGCTAAGGTAATCGGCTAATCGCGTATATTATATAGAATTTTAAGGCAATAGAAACAATTACTGACTACGTTTCTGGTGTGAGTTTTGAAACGAAGTTCACCGTCCATCAGTAACCCAAGATTTTTTGCTTCCATAACCCTTTCTACTGGTTCACCCCTGATGACTTTATTCTCGGAGGCTAAGGATTTGATGTTTAGTACCAAGTATCATGTACTTGGACTTGCCAGGATTCAGTACAAGACAGCTCCTGTCAGACCATGATGCTATGCGATCTAGATCGCTGTTGATGGATTGGACAGCGGCCCCTTTGTCAGATGGAACAGTAGAAATATATATCTGTGTGTCATCCGCATAAAGGTGACACATGCTGTTCTCCACGACCGATGCTATATCTGCTGTATATAGAATATATAAAAGGGGTGCTAGAATAGACCCCTGTGGCACACCCCTTGTTAAATGTTTTGTCGAGGAGAACAAAACAGTACCATCGCTTGACCAGATGGTTCAGTTATTTGAGAGGCCAGACAACGCACTGACCTCAAGTCTATTTAAATTACAAGCATTAAAGGTAGGCAATCAACTCGGCTATCTTTCTTTCCGAAGCGGAACAGATCTGTCTATTCAAACCACTGTTGAAAGTCATGTAGTCCTGCTATCTTTGGTCGCCTTCGTTCTGGAATCTTGCCTTGTATAATAAGTTGTGGAGTTTATACCTAATAATATTTATATTTTATTTAACCACTCAATAAAGATTGAAAGGGTTACTACGCTTTATATTCTTTATCATCAACCCATTATATCCCGACCGAGGGGCACGGGTCTCTTCCCTAAGGAATGTATATGCCATACTCCTCCATGGGGGCCAAGTCCGGATTGGTGGAAGCTTGTGAGACAAGTGGCTGGTCTTAACTGTCAAGCAAAGGCGGGTTGTTTTTGCGTACACACAAACTATCAGAAGTTGTCAAGCCGACCTAAGGCCTCTGACTTGGCTTAACGGCTGCCATCTATCGAAGGCAGCCGGCACCAACTGCTTAGGGTGCCTTGCAAAGCATACAACCGTTCGGAAAAATGCCACTAGCGTTAATTATAGATGGTCACCCATCCATACACTGAACGCGCCCTATGTTGCTTAACCATTGTGATTGTTTAAGATCACTAAGGCAGCCGGGGCTACGAGCGATTCGTGTGTTATATTGTGTTTTATTTATTCCGCAGGACCCTGTTAGGTTTCCTGGCGCCGGCCCTGCCCCTGACCTCCACTCGTTGGCTTGTAATTGCTTTTATCGCTTTCTTTCTCTATTCATTGGGTCGGTCGTGCCATCTTTCGATTGCTTAATTTGATTCATTTTGCGGCGGTCGAGTGGGGGATTTCATTTGTCATTGATACTTCTTTCGACTTTGGGAAGGTTGGGTTGCATATTAGGTTCATTAATTTTTATGTCAGATAGATTCAAAAGATCTGGAGCTCTGTCAGAAGGCAATCAAGATGTTTTATTGATATATAAGTGTGCGTGCATTTATTTAAGAGGAAAAAGGAAAAGTATTAATTGCTAGTAAATTACAAATTGTTCTGGTCCGCGGCCTTTCTTGCTTCTTTTGCCACACCCAAGTCTCGCTACCATACATAAGTATTGCGACCAGCACGCCACTATGAATAGCCAATCTAGCTCTTTTGGAGATGTTTCGGCTACAAACAATAGACAATAAACAATAACAATGGTAGTTCAGTAAATTTAATAGAAGGTCGCTTAGCACGCTCTAGAACGGGCTATGCCTGGAGTCTCTGATGGATCATTATAAATGAGACAATCCGCGCAATCCGCGATGCTCATAGGGCGCAAAGGTTTTTGAGTGGAGAATACGAACTGGCGAACGCAGCGTAGGACGATCACGGTCGCTGACCCTACTATTTTAGGCAGATTTCTGGGAGTGGCTGGATAAGATTGGGCGAGGAAGTGGCGTGCCTTAGGCGAGGCCTATATCCTGCAGTGGAGATTCAGTACGAAAGGACTGATCGGCCCATTAATTGATTGATGGATTGAAAGATTAGGTAGGTACCAGGGCCGTGTATGTTCATAGTTGATTATGACAATTTTTTATGTTCTGTGGTATATGGCGCAGTGTTCCTACTTGTTAATCTGTGGGTTAATTGACAATGCAACAGTCATAAAATTTAAGTATTTGTTCATTGTATCTGCATAAAAAAAATACAGACGTCGTTGGCAAAGTTTGTACAGTGAAATAGTTTTAGCTGTTTTGTGGCTCTCAACTTAGAGATGTTACCTAAGCTGACGTCAGCAGATCGTGGGTTCGAATCCCGGCGTGTACCCATGACCTTGTTTTCTATGTAACGTACATTTGTTAAATTATAGTAGCAACGCGCTGTCATGTAATGGCAGCCGTTAAGCCACGTCAGAGGCCTTATGGGCGGCTTGATAACTTCTGACAGTAAGGCCCCCCACTGCCTTACAATCCTCCACCAACCTGGACTTGGCCCCCGTGGTGGAGTATGGCCTAACCTTCCTGCGATGCAGGAAGAGACTCATGCCTCAGCGGTGGGGACATACAAGGGTTGATATCGACGCTAAATTGCCAATCAGCCGTGGGCATTCGTAGTAATTACTGTCTCTCGGAGACAAGGCCTGTGCCCTACAGTGGGACGTGTATAGACTATGTTCGGAAATAAAAGCCTAGACATTCCGAGAATCTACGTAGAATGTATTTCATGACACAAGGAAAACGGACACAATATTGTCCAAACGACCGCCGGCCTCCAAAGGGGCACGTTGAAAAACGAAACCGAACTATACACCACTTCGTTACGTAGCAGACACACGTATGGCCGGGTCTATCCGCCATTTGTAACGAGGGAGCCCGGATAAAGGCGTCAAATTACCGCCGTCAAACTCGACTGTCACCTGAGTGCGCGGAGCTAATATGGCAACGATACGTTCTCGGCTAGATCGGTCCCTGAAATAAAAGAAATATAATATGTTTCTCTTATATTCTTTGTCATATTTGATTTTTTTTTATTTTCAGATTAGTTTATAATTAGGCCATTGTAATAGTATTTCTTTATGATTCGCGATATTCATACATAGTTATGCCGTGGTCTCGGGTAGACGGCAACTGTAACGCTGCCGGAACGTCAGGAAATAAGATAATTACGTTTTATCTTATAATAAGACCCGTTTAATATATAACTAGGCCATGGTAGTAAATAAAAGTTATTTCTTAATGATTTGCGATACTTGAACGTAGTTATATATTTTGCTGGACTAATCGCGATTATTTCTTCACTAATAAATACTGCCCCCGATAGTTGAAAAGGCGCATGTAACAAGAATCTAAAACTGAGAAAAAAAATGTTTAATGAATAAAAACTTAAATTGTTTGCTATCTGTTAGTTAAACGAAGAAATATATTTTTGAAGATGTCGAACAATAGTTAACATGATTATCTTTCAATTGCTATAGTACGATAGGTATATTTTATATATATTATATGCAAAATCTCAAAAAATCCTTTTCATTTTAGTTTAAAAAATATGAAGAAATGAGACATAATTAATTGAATAGGTGCATGTCGCTACATGCGCCCTATCAATTTCGTATGCGCTTTTTATTACTTTTGACCCTAGTACCAAGTGTATAATTTTAAATATTTTCCTAGAAAGAAAAGGCGCATTTAAGTAGGCACTTTAGGCACAAATATCCATTATCAATCTAATAGCCCTTGGCTAAGTTGAAAAGTACCTATGATCGTCTATTGTAGGCTTCATCTTGACTTGTGAGTAAAAAAACAATAATTTCAGCCTTTTATTTATTTTAAAAAACTTACGACGTATCTGGCAGATGCGCATCGAAGAAAATATAAAACACGAAGTAGTAAGGGCGCATGTGGCAGATGTTGACTTTTCTACTTAGTAGATATAATACGTTCCAACTAGCGTCTAGGGCGCAAATGGTCACTTACGACCAATCTATTAAGCATTAAAAACGATATCGAATAAGCGCCTATTAAACTTCCGATCATGAAATATTACTATGAAGCTGAAAGGCGTATATGTGCAAATGCGGCTATTCTACTAAGTTTATATTAATTTCGGCTTTTCATCTTCCATTTAGTCAAAAAATTGGATGCATATGCGCCCATTTCTACTACAGAAAATCGCTATAAAGCGAGATAGCGAAAAATAAAAAATACTGGCCGATGCGCCTTTTTTTTCTGATTCCAACAATGTATATAACTCAATTTCGGAAAAAATGTTATATGCGCCCTTTCAACTTTCGGGGGCAGAATAATAGAGATTAGACCCGTCTAATATATAACTAAATAAAATAAAAGATTAATAAATAGAAAACATGAAACTTCTAAGATGCTGTATGTATCGCTAAAAGTTGTTGAAATATTGGCTATGCCATACCGTGGCAAAGCCAATATTTCAACTATATTTAGCGAAACTGGTTTTGAATGCTTGTGTACCCATCAACGGCCAAGTCGGGATATAGTTTAATGGACTAATCGCAATTTCTTCTTCACTGATAAATAATAGCAATTAGACCCGTCTAATAGGTATATAACTAAATAACATAAAAGTTTAATAAATAGAAAACATAAAACTTCTAAGATGCTGTAAGTTTGTATCGCTAAATATTGGCTATGCCACGGTAGCCCAGTAGTTAAAAAAATTGCCTCTCTGTAGCGAGAGACCCAAACTGTAAAACGTGTGTTAATGGGTACTATTCACTGTTACAAGCTGTCAATTATTTTTTGTATACACTTTGGCTAACTCACATCCGTTAACAGAAGATAAATAATTAATCGCATTTGCTAGTTTATCACGTTTTTATTTTTATTTTATGTATGTAAATTTTTTATACATTTAAAACCAGTATCACAACCTATAATTAATCTACCATATTGTACACACTTTGACTAACTGACAACCGTTAACAGAGATTAATAATTAATCACATAGAACGCTATCGGAAATTCTTACATTTGATTTTTAGGTATTTCTTATTTTTATACAATTAAAACCAGTATTAAAACCTACAACGAATCTACTATATTTCATACACTTTGGCTAACTGACAGCCGCTAACAGAAGATTAACAATTAATCACATTGAACACAATCGGAATTTATTAAATTTAATTTTTTTTTCGGGTATATCTTATTTTATACATTTAAAACCAATATCAAAAACTGTAATGTATCTACCATTGACCTACAATCATGAAATCCGGGAAGAAGGTCTTACAGCTAAAGCAAATGGAATCATCAGAAAATTGTTTATTTGTTCATCGTTTTTGTTAATGATTCATGGTACTCATGCATAGTTATGTATTGTTCACAGTTAACGAAGTTTCTTTGCAATTAAATTGTTTAGGAAAAAACACATTGCAAGTTTGTTAGTCTGCGGTCGGGAACGAGCCGACCTGCACTTGTCAGATTTTATCTTTTATCCCAACTCAGGCTTGTAACACATCTCCAGCAATATTAGCTCAACGCAGAGAGCGACGCGCAATTTTTATCCCATCCGAAGTTAATATTCTGTGACCGTCCCGCTGGGGCGAGGTGGCCCGTGAAACAGACACCCCGCGGTGGACACAAGCCGGGCCCTTCTGGTGCCTGCCAGGTTATTTGAGCCTAGTACCTATTTACCTGGATTATGCAGGACATGAGGAGAATAATAAGATTTTTTATCATATTACGAGTATTTGCTACTCGCTTTAGTTTTAGCAAAACAGGTTAATAAATTACACGGTTGCTTTGAGTATAATTCTCTCTACAATGAGAAAAAAAAGCAGTTCTTAGAGTCCTTAGATTTTTTGTTACAAGCCGCCGTCTGCCGGGGTAGTACAATAGCGCGAGTCATACGTTTTGTGGCGCGCTAAAATGTCAGAATATGACAATCAATGTACTAAAAAGTACGTTTGACGTTTAAAACGCACGACTCGATTACAAGTGAAATGGAACTTGTCCGGGTATTAACCCGCAAGTCACTCCTTTTCAGTAGTCATCGAGTCCTGTTCCGCACTGTATAGAACAATCTCTTCAAAAAATCTGAAACTTTTTTGCTGATCAATTTACAACAAAAAACCCCTAGTTAAATGTCACTTTGGTTGGCGAATACGGGCTGACACTATTTCGTATTAGTGTTCTCAGGTACCAAACGGTAGCAAGGACAGCAATTCTGACTTGTTAAGGAATCCGGATGAGTTCACTGCTAAAAGGTATCATGTTGTTCAAATTATGCAAACGGGCATGAGCCGAGCATCGCGTGACGACCTCGTGACAGTCGTTCAAACAAAACAGTCCCGGCGGCCCGTAAGCACCCGCGACGCCTTTTCTCGTCCTGAAAACATTTAAAATCGCTCAGTGACCTACATAACAAAACAACACAATGAAATAACCATCCGCACACGGACAAAGGGCGAAATAAAATAATAATTTCCAGCAAAAATATTCATGAGATTCGATGAAATTGTGCGCTGTAAAGAGGTGAACTTTGGGCACAATTGGTCGGTGATTCAATAGCGAATGCATTCAGGATACATCGTGCTTACAATGTCGCGTGTATTGAATGGAAACACGGCACACTGCGTCACCGAAAATGGTGCAATTGAATGACGTGATTTACTATTATCGCGTGCGCCGAACGAAAATGCCCGGAGCGTCCGATATTCAAAGTGCGAATACGCGAAAGCTTAATCAATCAATTGCCATTCCGTCGGAATAGGAAATAGGTCTGGCTGCATGACCTGTGCGAAAAGTGGCGCGTTTAAAACATTCCCGTTTTTTTTGTGAAACTTTTTTTATATTTTCATCATCGTCAGCCGTTTGACGCCTACTGCAGGACACATGCCTCCCTCATGGTTTTCACGGTCTTTATGTACCTATTCTGAAATTATAAATTAATTCGTAGGTATGACTTTCTTTTTATCCTCTTGTAGAACTTTATTGTAAATAACGTAACTTTGTGTATGTTTATAGTAAATTGCTATATATGTACTAATTATATGTAATGATTTCTGTAAGTATATATAAGTATGTATATCAATATTACCCGATGTATACCAACTACCCATCTCTCTTTTCCTTCAGCAACTCTTCATCGTAGGTTATCTGGAAGAAATTGCTCGAAGCAATAAGGCCACCAATTCTTCAATCTTTGTAATTATTTTATGTTTGTTTTTTCCTGGTGTACAAAAAAGAATATTATCTTATTCGTATTTCAACTTACAGAATTTACATGTTGTTTAAAAACCTATTTAGAGGCTAAAAATTTCACCCATGCCGGGATTCGAACCCGCAACCTCTGGCTATCCGTACCAGCGCTCTACCAATTGAGCCAATGGGCGACTCACGACATCAGTGAAATTTCGAACCTCTTTACAATATTCTCTGTATTACGTACAGGCAGCGACATCTGACTTAAGCAAATTGCATTACTTACAGCCCCGACTACCTACTTTGCAATTAGGTTTAACCTCGGAACGATATCACTGTAGCCTCTAAATAGGTTTTTAAATTTGTTCCTTAGCACGGGTTAGTGCATTAAAAATAAAAATAGTGTAATTACATTTTGTTTGTTGAATGTCAAAATATAAGGTTACTGTTATTGCCGTCTTCGAGTTGAGTTGTAGCGGAGAAAATGACAGCGGGAAATAACTCCACTCTGAGCATCATTTCTCAAATCAGCTTAACTCCATACATATTTTGTGAAAGACCCGTCAGTACAGTTTATTGCTTGTAATAGGTAGATCTTCTAAGGTTTGCTAGAAGAAATCTCTTACAGACATAAGTACATGTTATTTCCTATGTAATGTCCTGTGAATTGCTTGTGTACAATAAATTATAATTAATTAATTTTGACGGCCTTATTTATAAAAACACGATTCCACTAAAACACTCCTAGAGGAGTTTAATTAACCTGTGTTTACGTTTTTACTTTGCAAAAGGCCGTAAGAGCTGTCAGTTGCGTTTATAAAGCAGTTTAGTTGTTCAGAGTAGTTTTTATATACCTATAAAAAGATAAAGAAAGATCGATTGACCCATATATTTTCAAATCACTTTTTTCTAACTATTAATAAAGCCTTTATGCTCAGGCATTTTTTTTAATTTATTTATTTTTATGTAAATAAAATAAAGAAGCGCTCGTGGCCTAGTCGAACCGAGTGTTTGGAATCAATCACTTGAAAACCTATTTAGAGGCTAAAAATTTCACCCATGCCGGGATTCGAACCCGCAACCTCTGGCTATCCGTGCCAGCGCTCTACCAATTGAGCTCAATGCTCATTTTTAAATTTGTCCTTAGCACGGGTTAGTGCATTAAAATAAAAATAGTATAATCAATCACTTGAGTTAAGCAACAACAGGTACGGTCAGGTGCAGGATGGGTAGCCGTCCCGTGACTACCGCTAGTGGCACTTTTCCGAGCGCTTCCACGTTACGCAAGCGCTGCTAGCGCTCCGAGCGCTGCTACGCAAGGCACGTTAAGCCGTTGGTGCCGGCTGTCATGTAATTGCAGTCGTTAAGCCATGTCAGAGGCCTTATGGGCGGCTTGATAACTTCTGACAGTAAGGCCCGCCACTGTCTTTTAATCCTCCACCAATCCGGACTTGGCCCTCATGGTGGAGTATGGCCTAACCTTCCTGCGATGCAGAAAGAGACCGTGGGGACATACAAGGGTTGATATCGATATGTAAATACATATTTTTCATTCCCTAAGTTTTTCATAGTGGTTAAGTGCTCTATTTATCTCTACATTGGTAACTTAGTAAGATACTCGAAACTTGTGGT
The DNA here is from genome assembly GCA_934045075.1 of Yponomeuta sedellus. Lineage (NCBI taxonomy): Eukaryota > Metazoa > Arthropoda > Insecta > Lepidoptera > Yponomeutidae > Yponomeuta > Yponomeuta sedellus. The sequence continues at coordinate 4,139,816 of OW203727.1, read as the reverse complement.
GATATTGTGTGTGCACGCTTAGGCCACAAATTAGTTTTTATGTTTATACTTTTTTTTTTTCTTAATTACCTATACATTTTTATTTTTCAACTTATATTAAGTAGATGCCGCTATTTAATAAAAACATACACTGAAATAAATAAATATAAACTGGTCGAAATAAATACCTATTGTTTTATATTTCTAAATAAAAACCTTACTCCAGGTCGGTGTCCCTCGGCAGGGAGCCCAGAATGCTGGCAACATTCCCCCTTTGGATGGCCAGACTTATCCTCTAGCCAAGGAATGGGTATATTTTGTACACACAATAAATAAAATGAGATAAGATAAGATAAGAATAATCTTTATTGTACACTGGAAAAGCAACAAATAAAAAATAAATTACAATTGGCATCCTTATTACGAAAAGCAATTTCTTCAAGACAATCTTACGACGGAAAGTTGCTAAATGAAATTATAAAAACGGGTAGCCTGTGCAAATTTAAGTATTAAATATTATAAACTTATTATGTATGGTTATAATTATAAGTTTATAATTTTATAATTATACTTATGTATAGTTTATATAATATATATCTATAAAATGAAGTACCTCACCAAACGGGAGAATAATTCTGTGAGCCATATAAGTTTTGCTTTGTACTTTTTGAATAGTACAACAAAGAATTCAGGCTAGCACTAACACTCGTCTGTTGATTGATCCCATAGTGTGAAAATATAATTTTTTTTTCCCTTAAAAAATCAAATGAATACGGACCTTTCACAGCCCAAAAAGGCGCACCTTTGGCAAGGTTTTCCAACCACCTTTTGTTTTTCGCCTGCCACTCCATTCATTTCGCAGAAAAACCGGAAAAGAAAACTGGGCAAGTGCGAGTAGGAGCAGCGCCCTTAGGGGCCGGACTAGCGACTACTTCTTACCGTTTAGCCCAATACTAAGGTAGGTGTTTCACCTGAGAAGCTCGGGACCTTTCAAAATTTTGTATGATTAAATATTTTCAGGTGTATTTCATTTTTCCACTTCGTAGAAGGGTACAAGGGAAGAACATGCAATGTCGCATTTTTACTTTTTATAAACTGATAATGCCATTTTGTAGTGTAAAAGTAGTAGAACGAAACGCAAAAACGCTCTTGAGAAAAACATGCAGAGTCTCTGAGTAATCGCCTTATAAAAATACTACTACAATGCAAAAACATGCAACGTTCTAGTCCTACAAGCAAAAATAATGTTTGTGCATGGTTCATTTCTACCTTTGTCACTGAACACTAATACTATTTATTAAAAAACAAGACATTTGTGTAATCAATCACATAAGTAATGTATATTTTATAGAAGTTTGAAATCTATTATTGACATTATCTCAGTTCAATGTCGGTCGGACATAGCATGTTCTTCCCTTGTTTACGACTTTTAAAATTGACGACAATTGCGCCCAAAACCGACAATATTTCTAATTAAAATAATTTATCTATAAACTTGCTGACCTAGCGAACTTCGTACCGCGTAACAGTCGATTCTTTATTTTTTTTTATTTTTCTCTTTGTAAGAACCATCCTCGTACTTCAAGGAATATTGTAAAAAAAGAATTAGCGAAATCGGTTCAGCTGCTCTCGAGATTTGCGCTTACCAACACATTCAGCGATTTATTTTTATATTACAGAGAAGATATACGTGTTCCTAGTATTTAATTGAAATCAGATTTGAGATATCAGGTGCCAATCTGACGCAAATATAATAAATAATAATAAATACCTGGACGCAGCCTAACAAATTCACTAAAGAGTATATAACCACTATATAACCAATTCACCACAAATTTACCAAACAGGATTTGGTATCTAATTAAGGGCTGATTTTTCAATAGTCAGATAACTTTTATCTGAGGAATAAAAATGGCGGTTTGACAGCTTATGTATGAAAATTATGTCAAACCGCCATTTTTATTCCTGAGATAAAAGTTATCTGACTATTGAAAAATCAGCCCTAAAGCGTCTTAAAAAATTATGTCAAAAACTTATTGTCCTCACAACAATCTCACAAACTGACTGAACTGAAGTTACGTACATTACTTAATTCGTAGTAGCAATACCAATAGCTAATTGTGAAGGAAAATATTGTATGGAAATCTCAGTGCCAGAGATGTTCACATACCTCAGCGCTTGAAATTGCTAATTCGTGATGGTCACGTGTAGTGACTAAGACCATACTCTCTCTCTCTAGGGGAAGAGTTGTGTGTGATGTATGGTGGTTGAATTATTATAATATTAACTTTTAACGTGAAACCTTTCTCGATATAAAAGCTCTTGACAAGGACGATGGACGGGCGGACAACAAAATGATCCTATAACGGCACCATTCGTGTTCTTTTTGACGTAGGTACGGAACTCTAAAAAAAACATAAGATCGCGGCCTCCCTCCAAAAGGGTTGGATCGCCCAGTCGTATATCAAAGGTCCGTCTTGACCTCCGGAGCGAATAATGAGATTGTTTTAATTCGACCTACCTCCTCTTGCTGCTGCGGTTGGGTTGGCCTACGATAGAACAGCAGTGTCACTCAGTAAGTGATGGTCATTGTAATCCATTATGACGTCATAAAATTAGTAAAACTACGAAAGCTTACACACTGGGGTTAGTGGTCCATCTAGACGTATGGAGCGAATAATGAGATTGTTTTAATTAGACCTACCTCATTTGCTGCTTCAGTTAGGTTGTCCTAATATATAATAGGCTCGTGGCCTAGGCAAACCGAGTGATTGGAATCAATCACTTGAGCTAAACAATAACAGGCGCGGTAAGGTGCAGGGTGGGTGACCGTCCCATGACTACCACTAGTGGCATTTTTTCGAGCGCTTCCGAGCTTCGCAAGGCACGTTAAGCCGTTGGTGTCGGCTGTCATGTAATGGCAGCCGTTAAGCCACGTCAGAGGCCTTATGGGAGGGCGGCTTGATAACTTCTGACAGTAAGACCCGCCACTCTTACAAGACTCTTACAATCCTCCACCAACCCGGACTTGGCCCCCGTGGTGGAGTATGGCCTAACGTTCCTGCGATGCAGGAAGTGACCCGTACCCTAGCAGTGGGGACATACAAGGGTTGATAACGATAACGAATATAGAACAGCAGTACCACTTAGTGAGTGATAGTCCTTGTATTCCATACGACAACATTAAACTAGTTTGATGATGATGATCTAAGTTCGCCATGATAACTTCCTAAATTTACAAAATAAGATATATTGCACGAACTGTCTCGTTGTTCTAGCGATATCACGTCGGATTGCGATGTCTGAGGTCGTGGGTTTAGAGACACCGTATATTTGTCTACACGGCCGCAGTCTCGTTGTACTTCTGTTTGTGGTACCCTTGCCTGTTTTTTTTTTGGTAACGCAGGGGAATGCATTCACGCATATAGTGAAGAGCGGGTGATCGTGCTCTTCCACTATACAGGGAAATTTCGCGCCAGGCAGATCGTATGCCTGGGGGCGGCCGGTCCCACTATTGTTAGTCGGACGTTATATTTATGGTATGTCATCATTAAACACTGATTGCGCGATGCAGGAATGTTGGATTTTGTAGTGCGCGCGCAGAGTTGACATGTGCTCGCCACACGCACTTCACCGCTCTGCTGTCGGGGGACAACAGAACGGCTTCTCGTGGGCCTACCAGCCACACGGAGCTGTCTACTCCGGGCCGGACAACCCATTAAACCCCCGCGGTGTTCCTCCTCTCTCCTACTGGGCCACGGGATAGGCCAGAGGCTAGTTCACCGCGACCCAGAAGAGGTAGCCCCGAAGTGCTTTACTGGTGGGGAGCCAGTCCTTGCCTGGTTATCATAGCACAGGGTATCCTAGTTTGGAACCAGGACAAGGCATAGTGGTTTATGCGAAGTTATGTAATATTTATTTGTTTATTAACCCAGCCCAGACCCAGCGAACTTCGTACTGCCTAACAGTCGATTCTTGAAATTTATTTTATTTTTTCTCCGTAAGAACCATCCTCGTACTTTAAGGAATATTTTAAAATAAGAATTAGCGAAATCGGTTCAGCTGCTCTCGAGATTTGCGCTTACCAACCCATTCAGCGATTCATTTTTATACTCGTATTAAAGACTAGCTGACCCGGCGAACTTCGTACCGCCTAACAGTCGATTCTTAATTTTTTTTAATTTTTTCTCCGTAAAAACCATCCTCGTACTTTAAAGAATATTCTACAAACAGAATTAGCGAAATCGGTTCAGCTACTCTTGAGATTTGCGCTTACCAACACATTCAGCGATATTTTTTTATATTATAGATAGATTTGGGCCAGTACGGAAGCTGTAACTGGGCACCTTATGCGCCGGCAAATGGCTGACGGTCCTTTTAACTTGCTAATCAGCTTACACTGCCGCGTGGATTTGTATACGCTGCGGGCGAGTTTCAATCTTCCCTTCGACACAGAAGGGTCTCGAAGGGAAGAGTCTTCTTTTGGTTGACACTTTTCCTGTTCTTTATTTACATGACAGCGAAAACAAAGGAGGGTTCTGCTTTTAATAGCCATCACAATTTTGATACTACGAATAAACATAAATTGTCATTTTCACGATTTAGACTTGTCTTCTATCCTTCCCACATCCTTTGTGAGGCACTGTATTGTATACGGTTCTGCAATAAGATTCCTCAAATAATGTTAATGGGGACGATTATGTCTAGTGTTAACTTTTACAAGGTTTGTAGTCCTCCAATACGTCACTTCCTAACGATAGTTCGTCTGTTGACACGATTTGTCACTTTTGACAAGCCGGTGCGAAGTGGTATAGATGAGCGTAGCGCTAGCGGTAGTCTTTAGAAATCAGACGTCGACGAGAACGGACGTGCTACCCGTTGTTGTTTACAAAAGTGATAACAATGTACTGTGATAATAAAGGATGAATTAGTATTAGTGTAAATAAATTATGAAAGTGGAATACAGATAATTCAGGAATTAATCGTTGCGTTATTCTTCGACCCATATCACTAATGTGATGTAACTTTAAGTTTAAAACTCTGTTAATAGGTTTTAACTTATTAAAATGTTTTCTGAAAAGACTAAAATTGTGGAGTTTCTTTGTAAGCTTCTTCTCTCCAGACGCTTTGAATTTGACGCTCATTTAGTAAACATTTGTTTTTTTTATATTGAATAAAGCTTTTTTTTATTTGACTTAACTTTATCTATGTACATTTCAGTACAGTCTGTTAGCTTTTAGAATATACCTCGGGCTCTAGAGTAGGCTTCGGTTTTCGCCGACAGCACACGATTGTAATACTCCTTCGTGCTCTGTGTAAAACTTCTCTTCTCTATTTTGAAAAGTTATGTGAAGTTAAGTGTCATATTAGTTCCGATATTTCTATTACACGAATATATCTGATTCTATCCGATAGTAACCGAGGTATATTCTAAAAGCTAACAGACTATATGTATGTATGTATGTATGTATGTATGTATGTATGTATGTATGTATGTATGTATGTATGTATGTATGTATGTATGTATGTATGTATGTATGTATGTATGTATGTATGTATGTATGTATGTATGTATGTATGTATGTATGTATGTATGTATGTATGTATGTATGTATGTATGTATGTATGTATGTATGTATGTATGTATGTATGTATGTATGTATGTATGTATGTATGTATTTATGTATGTATGTATGTATGTATGTATGTATGTATGTATGTATGTATGTATGTATGTATGTATGTATGTATGTATGTATTTATGTATGTATGTATGTATGTATGTATGTGTACGTTTCTTTTATGACCGCTGAGAGTATGAATAATTTTGATAAATTGTGTTGTCAAAAGGTTTCAAATGAAAGGTACAACGTCATATATCATATATCATTTTGTATGTTTATACATCTACCTTCCTCCTCAGGTTGTCTGAAAAAGATCACTTTAGGTGATAAGGCCGCCGTCTGTACTCTTAGATTGAGAAATATCTTTGTATTTATGTACAATATGTCTCTAACTCTATACCTATCTACGACGCAATTACCTATTACTAGCCAATTATGAAAACAAAAAATGAAATGTTGGAGTTTATTTAGAGTCTCGGCTAAAAACTTCCCACGCAAATTGAGCGATCTCTCTGTGTCTTCCAACTTACGTGCCACAACAGAATTTAAATCTTCCTACCTATGACAGTCTCCTAATTATCCTGGCTAACGCAATTCCGCCCCCGTACGCCGTTCAGTGAAAAACACCTGTTTAATTGGGTTGGTGCTCCAATAACGGTATCTCTGAAACCTTGTTATTATCGACCGTAGGGTTTTTAATGTGCCTGCCTTGTTTATTGGCCTAGGGTCGGCATTATTGGGTGGATGGTTGTTCGTTTGTTGTTTGGGGTAATGAAATTAATCTATGTACACCGGGATACATGGTTAAAACATTAAGTTTACATGTTTGTGATGTCGTTGTTTCTGGTACCCACGACACATCGTAGATATCTTAGTGTGGGGCCAGAAGCAAGGTATGTGCCAGTATGTAAATGGTATGTTATATTCATAAGAAGCGCTCTTGGCCTAGTCTAACCCAGTGATTGGAATCAATCACTTGAGTTAAGCAACAACAGGCGCTATCAGGTGCAGAATGGGTAGTCCTGTGACTACCGCTAGTGACATTTTTCCGAGCGCTTCCATGCTTCGCAAGGCACAATAAGCCGTTGATGCTGGCTGTCATGTGATGGCAGTTGTTACGCCATGTCAGAGGCCGTATGGGCGGCTTGGTAACTTCTGACAGTTTTACAACCCTCCACCAACCCGGACTTAGCCCAATTAGTATGTACGTACAATTCATAGGTATTTTCATTCATCTTCCTTTATGCGCCTGATATTGCTATTGAAAATTAACAATATGTAGGTATTAAAAAACCTATTTAGAGGCTAAAAATTCCACCCATGAATGGTGGAATTTTTAGCCTCTAAATAGGTTTTTTTAAATAGGTTGCATTAAAAATAAAAATAGTATAATCATGTGGGTACAGCGATATCATTCCGATGTTAAAACCTAACTGCAAAGTAGGTAGTCGGGGCTGTAAGTGATGCAATCTACTTCAACCAGATGTCGATGCCTGTACGTAATACAGAGAATAGTGTAAAGACGATCGAAATTTCACTGATGCCGGTGAGTCGCCCGTTAGCTCAGTTGGATACAGCGCTGGCACGGATAGCCAGAGGTCGCGGGTTTGAATCCCGGCATGGGTGGAATTATTAGCCTCTAAATAGGTTTTTTAAAATTGTCCTTAGCACGGGTTAGTGCATTAAAAATAAAAATAGTATAATATGTAGGTATGTTACATAGAAAGTGAAAAGTCTTCTTATTAAAAAAGTAGCGCCGGTTTTTTCTGCAACCGAAGCTTTTGGGAGAGGGTAAAAAATGACTTCTGAGTTCTGATTACTCTGTAGCTTATACAACCCTGCTTCTGTGATGTATGTTTAACTATTATAATATTTTGCAAGATTGGTCACCTAAGCCGAAAATACTACAGTTTTAGATAAAATCAAATCCCACATGAAGTTCCAGTGACGACGTCCCTGTTTTATTGGTCAGGGTATAACTAATCAAACAGCTGGTTTTTAATCTCCTCTCCCCCTGTTGCCTGTTAAAGCGAAGTTATCCGATTAATTTATATCACAAACTATTTTATGTTTCAACTTAAATAAAAATAAAGGTAACGTAAAAGACAAGCCGCAACAAAATGCCTGTAGATATAAATTGACGCTGAAAAAAATACCTACAGCTTCTACTAAATAAAAATTAAATGAAACTGTAAAACTAAAGACCATTTTTTATAAAAGTCCATGAAGAAACGTCAAAAACGTCGTTTTTTTGTAATCAGTGGCAAAAATATATATTTTATGTAACCATACATACATACATACATACATACATACATACATACATACATACATACATACATACATACATACATACATACATACATACATACATACATACATACATACATACATACATACATACATACATACATACATACATACATACATACATACATACATACATACATACATACATACATACATACATACATACATACATACATACATACATACATACATACATACATACATACATACATACATACATACATACATACATACATACATACATACATACATACATACATACATACATACATACATACATACATACATACATACATGACGACCTCTGTGGCGTAGCGGTAGCGCATCTGCCTACCATGCAAGAGGTTCCGCGTTCGAATCCCGGCTGGGGACAAAAAAAAGCCCAGGTCTTGGATGTTTACATGTTTGTGATGTCGTTGTTTCTGGTTTCCACGACACAGGGTATCCTAGTGTGAGGCCAGAAGCAATATATGTGCTTGTATGTAAATGTAAAATGTAATGTAATGTTATATATGTATGTACTGATTACATAAACGTTCGCCACTTACTTTAAAATACACAACACAACATTGTAAATAAAACACTTTTAATCTATACCTACCTATGTATTGTGAGCAATAAAGAGTATAAATGTAATCTTATTTAATCTGTAATGGGTAATTTGCTGCTATCCATTCAAGTTTCTGAATCGCTTTGTCAGACCATCCAAATTACCTGGGACCACAGTGACAATCTTTTTTTTCGAAATTAATCAAGATTGAAGGATAACAATGAAGAAATAATACAAAAACAAACATACGCGTTGAATTGCGTAACACATTTTCTTTGAAATCGGTTAAAAAGCAGACACCATTTTACGAAAGATCGCTCCATGAACAATGCAGAATAAACGCTTCGCCTCAACGTATTTCCCATGATATTACGGACTTTTTCCCCTTCCAGGTTTCATGCTTTCACACAGTATGTGCCAGGTTTACATCACCATCGGCTGCAACTGAAGTGAGCTGAAGTGAGGTATACCTTTAAAAACAAAAGAAAAAGGTTTGGAATGTTAAAGTTTTTTTTCCTCGGAAGGCACCAAACAGTATTTATTACCTTTGTGGTGAGCAACGTGATATGACCAAATTGAGCAACTTTCTTTTGCGGCAAACCTCTAGTACTTTCTTTATGCACGAGCATAAGAGCTGGCTGGAAAAATAATAAAACTTTGTCTTAGCGGCAAGAGAGCCATTTCGTTTCCCATTCCAATCCTTGTCCGTTGAAAAGTCCGACCATTTCCGATATAACAACACCCGTAAGTAAATCCGGACTAAAAGTCTACAATGTGTTGTGCTTACGAAAGTTTTAGTTCAAAAAACTATTTACATAATAGACAAATCAAAAAAACATTTAAATTTATTGTAGACTTTTAGTCCAGATCTACTTACGGGTGTTGTTATATTATATCGGAAGAATCCGACCAGATTTCGCTCCGATTCGCAGAGCTTAATCATCCGATCTTCCCATATAACAACACCCGTAAGTAGATCCGGACTAAAAGTCTACAATGTGTTGTGCTTACGAAAGTTTTAGTTCATTTAAATTTAGTCTTGATTGCCACGTTGATTTTCGCAAAAAAGCAAATTTTATAGTTCGTTGCATGAAAGCCTATGGAACCTCACTTTCTTGAATTTGGGACGTTCTCGATCACGTAGGTGCGGTTGATTTGTTTGGAGCGGATAGATCCACGTTTCGCTCAAAATGTGCTTATGTACACGTACATACAAACACACACGTTATACATACACACACTCACAATCTAACTTACACACACATGTGTGTGAAAACCTGTATGGTTTTCACTCTAAGGATACTATCATAGTAAGGAAATTTGCAAAAACATACTTGCCTCAGCGCTAGAAATCATTAATTCGAATTCTCTGGCACCCTCACTCCTCACACTCTCACGCCGAGGGAACAAAGCACGAACTACCAAATAACGTAAAACCAAACCACTAAACACGTATGTTAATTAGATTTTGGGCAGTCCCGAAATCCCGGGGACTGTCGTAATACGTAGCATTGTTGTAATACATAGAAGGGTAAGAAGATATGTATATCACGAAAGAGTGCAGAAGATTCAAATATTATATAATAGCTGATCCAGCGAACTTCGTACCGCCTAACAGTCGATTTTTTTTCCTGCTTAAGAACCATCCTCGTACTACAAGGAATATTCTAAGAAAAGAATTAGCGAAATCGGTTCATCTGCTCTCGAGATTTGCGCTTACCAACACATTCAGTGATTCATTTGTATATTATACTAGCTGACCCAGCGAACAGTCGAGCCGCCTAACAGTCGAGTCTTTAACTTTTTCTGTTTTCTCTCCGTAACAACCATCTTCGTACTTCAAGGAATATTCTAAAAAAAGAATTAGCGAAATCGGTTCAGCTGTTCTCGAGATTTGTGCTTACCAACACATTCATGGATTCATTTTTATATTATAGACTAGCTGACCCAGCGAACTTAGTGCCGCCTAACAGTCGGTTCTTTAACTTTTTCTGTTTTCTCTCCGTAACAACCATCCTCATACTTCAAGGAATATTCTAAAAAAATAATTAGCGAAATCGGTTCAGCTGCTCTCGAGATTTGCGCTTACATTCAGCGATTCATTTTTATATTATAGAAGATTACTTGCTAACTAGGTAGTCGTTGTTTTAGCACTAATATTAGGCTGCGACTTATTCTCAGACCTACCATATTTACACAAAACAATAAATATCGGAAAACACGTTTCGTAGGAGTTCAATAACAAATACTGTGACACGAGATTTTCATAAATTCGCTTTATAGGTTCAGAGTGCTTAGTGCGAGTTTGACAGATCCAATCGAATGACTTTACTACCGCGTTAATCGAGCATCGAGTAGTGAATATGAGTAAGTTAACCGTTCGAACTGAGAAAACGCTGTCACAGTACAACTCGCACTCGCGTTTATTCGTGTTTTGGCTGGTAAACGTGTTCACTTCTCATTACAACTCGCACTCAGCAATTTTAATTTCCATCCTCGTCGCTAGGTGGCGCTTCCTCGATGCCATAGAAATATGAGTTTACGTTAACGCGATCGAGTAGTTAATAAACTCGCACTAAGCACTCTGGCATGTTCTTTGGCTTTGTTTTCTAAATTACTTGCATTTGTGTAGTTGCAAGAGCAAAACCACTCTTCAGTTGTGAAGAAAAACGTGGTGAGTAAACCGGACTGTGTTGAGGTGTTCGTATATCTCAGGGTTTAAAATTGCCGATCCGCGGTGGGCACGCGTGGTAATTAAGCCCATATTCTCTCTTTCTCTCTGAGAAAAGGCCTGTGCCCTGCAACGTATATAAGCTACATAAAAATGACTGCACTGTTCACTTCTGTTGACACAGGTAAAATAAAAGTCGTACAATAATTAGTAATAATAAAAACCTGTTTAGAGGCTAAAAATTCCACCCATGCCGGGATTCGAACCCGCGACCTCTGGCTATCCGTGCCAGCGCTCTTTCCAACTGAGCAAATGGGCGACTCACCGGCATCACTGAAGTTTCGAACCTCTTTACACTATTCTCTGTTACGTACACTTAAACGGGTTCCTTAGCACGGGTTAGTGCATTAAAAATAAAAATTGTATACTAATAATAAGTCAAGCTCTCTGCCGCAGTGCAAGTGGCAATGGGATGTGATGTGAAGCAGCTGCCTCCGCACAGAAGGTATTATTCGAAAAATTCGCTGCAGCTTACCGCAGGCGCCCGCCCTCGTTAAAATGTCCCGGTGGAAATTATGAGCTCGGGTAGCGTTTAATATAATGAAGATTTATACTAAACTATCTTATCTTTATTGCTAGACAACCGCTAGCCGCTTTTATGAAGTTACGTTTCACAATAAACGCTCTCACAGGTGCTTTTATTTTTGTAATTCGTTTTTTATTTCAATTATTTGGAAATAAAACAGGAAACAGACAACAGATCAAATTTTATTTGACAGAAAAGTAATAACTTCCACACAACATAATACGTGACAGCGCGGCAAGCATGCCACGACGAAGACGCTGTGCAATCGCGTCGAAGTTGCCTCAGACATCGTTCAGAAGTCTATTCGTCGTTGAACCAAAAATCATCCCGTTATACGTCATAGAATCGGCGAGCATGCCGAGACGAGGACGATGCGCAATCGCGTCGAATTCGCCTCAGATATCGTTCAGAAGTCTATTCATCATTTAACCAAAAATCGTCCCGTTATGCGTCGTAGAATCGGCGAGCATGCCGCGACGACGACGCTGCGCAATCGCGTCGAAGTCGCCTCAGATATCGTTCAGAAGTCTATTCGTCGTTGAACCAAAAATCGTCCCGTTATACAAGATACAGTAGTCGTTCTCTCCCAGTGGATTATCAAGTAATAATGAATTCTTCCATATTCGTCGTTGACTCGCAATGACTCACATCTGCTTTAATTTCCTACAAGCTTTAAACACATTATTTCAATTTACCCCAGGAAACTTCAGCGTAAATTATAGGAAACTGATGTATCCTTTAAGCCATGTCAGAGGCCTTATGGGCGACTTGATAACTTTTGACGGTAAGGCCCGCCACTGTCTTACAATCTTCCACCAACCCGGATTTGGCCCCCGTGGTGGAGTATGGCCTAACCGTCCTGCGATGCAAAAAGAGGCCGATGCCCCAGCAACCCGTCATACAAGGGTTAATATCGATCGATATCTATGTACCCTTTGCATACAATATCTAACATATTTGATTTGATACTTCGACCGGTAGCAAAGCCCAGTATAAAAAGTATTCAGTGCTGATGAAGTGAATGAAATCGGTCAGGATCTGGCAAGTGGCAGACTCTGGTCTCTGCTTACCCCTCCGGGATACAGGCGTGCGTTTATTTAATATTATGTTTTGTACGATAAAACATTCTGCTTGCTTTTACACTCTCAGTGAACAAATTTAAACTTTTATAGTTAGTCATTTGTGAAAGTCATTAAAGCTTCCTTTGTAAGGAAATTACATGGTACCATCTTGCCCGGTTGTCAATGTGAGTTAAGTTTATGCTGATGCTTTTAGTTGGCAGCTGTAATGCTTTTGGTCTGTATACGACACAGTGTTTCATGCGAGCTGTGAACCTGTGTTTACCTTTAGGCAATTTAAAAACTCGATAAGTAAGAAGAATCTTAATATTAGTGGGCAAAACATCCGATTTTTTTGTCTATGTGTGTTGACAGTAAGGTCCGCCCCCATGGTGGAGTATGCTAACTATACTAACTTTCCTGCGATACGGGAAGAGACCCGTGCCCTGGCAGTGGTAAAAATAACTGCCACAGACTGGGTGTAAATATAAATATATAGAAAAAATTCCTTCACAGCTGGCTGCGAGTGGTGTCGTTCGACGCGGGAGCGGCTCCGGACACCAACTGAGCTGTTTTCAGGAAGATTTAACACGCTGAACAAAAGTGATGGGGCAAAAACTACGAAAATGGTGAAAAAACAAATATACCTATATACAGGGGTCGGCACTCGAAGTGTTACCAATTCAAAATGCTGTAATTTTGACAACTTTGTTTCTTTTTATTTATAAACTTCAATATAAAGAAAAAAAACATTTAAAATTAAAAAGAAAAAGTTATTGTTCGATATGGCCACCTTTAGCGCGGATAACAGCATCGAGTTTGTCCGAGAAGGCTTCACACGCTGCACGAATGTGGTCTGCTGATATTTTGTTCCATTCTCGGCGAAGAGCAATCTTTAAGGCGTCGATTGTCTCATATTTTTTGGTTGACAATTTGGCCTCTAAAATTGACGATATGGAAAAATCCATTGGGTTTAAGTCCGGCGAATATGGTGGCCATTGTTGCGAAGAAATGAAGCTCGGAACTTTTTCTTGCAAAAAAAATTGGGTTTCACGGACTTTGTGGGATGGTGCCGAGTCTTGCTGAAACGTCCAATGGTTTCTATCGAACACGTCTTTTGATTTACACTTTAACCATACGCGATCATTTTGTTTGTTCACAAATTGCTGAACAGTAAAAAATTTTAGTAACACTTCGAGTGCCGACCCCTGTATATATATATATATATATTGCTGGGTGTCGTGGATTCTAGTTTGTTAGTAGTGGTTTTCTAGTTTGTCTGGGGCCTTGGATTTTTATTTTAGATATTTATTTATTCGATTGCCACGGGGAGCATACAAACAAAAACCTTAATATATTTATATGCCGCTGTTATCATTCGCTTAGTAAACATGCAATCTTTTAGCCTAAGTACTTGATGTCACTACATTTTCACATTTTTGGGGCATCTATAGAAATCTGGTGATAACTATTGAATTCCAATGCCAATAATTCCCAGTTTTCTTTCCAAAGTACATTTATATTTTATTTGGAAAAAGTGTCATTTATTTAAAAACCTATTTAGAGGCTAAAAATTTCACCCATGCCGGGATTCGAACCCGCAACCTCTGGCTATCCGTACCAGCGCTCTACCAATTGAGCCAATGGGCGACTCACGGCATCAGTGAAATTTCGAACCTCTTTACAATTTTCTCTGTATTACGTACAGGCAGCGACATCTGGCTTAAGCAAATTGCATTACTTACAGCCCCGACTACCTACTTTGCAGTTAGGTTTAACATCGGAACGATATCACTGTACCCACATGATTATACTATTTTTATTTTTAATGCACTAACCCGTGCTAAGGAACAAATTAAAAGACCTATTTAGAGGCTAAAAATTTCACCCATGCCGGGATTCGAACCCGCAACCTCTGGCTATCCTATGGCTATAAAAATAAAAATAGTGTAATCATGTGGGTACAGTGATATCATTCCGATGTTAAACCTAACTGCAAAGTAGGTAGTCGGGGCTGTAAGTAATGCAATTTGCTTAAGTCAGATGTCGCTGCCTGTACGTAATACAGAGAATATTGTAAAGAGGTTCGAAATTTCACTGATGCCGTGAGTCACCCATTGGCTCAATTGGTAGAGCGCTGGTACGGATAGCCATAGGTTGCGGGTTCGAATCCTGGCATGGGTGAAATTTTTAGCCTCTAAATAGGTTTTTAAATTTGTTCCTTAGCACGGGTTAGTGCATTAAAAATAAAAATAGTGTAGTGTCATTTATGTAAATTCAAAAGTCATATCTATGGAGAGTTTGTAACCAATTTTATAAACTGACGAAGAAAGGTGATCTTGACAAGTACAACTCAATCAGTCAAAGCTTGTGGGTAATTGCAATTTATTACATTTGTGATCTTGCTCAAAGAGCTCAAATAATTAGTACTTGTGGAGAATTATTATTTGGACTTGGCCTCATATTTGGGCCGTTCTACGTAGCAATCGCTGTTAACACTTCAGACACTAGGGTTACCTCAACATATTTTCCGTCACAGTCAGTAAGTGGTATTGCTACTATAACATAGAAAACAAACAATTCATAGTTCATGCCGAGATTCGAACCCACAACCTCCAGATTGAGAAGCCGGTGTACTTATTTTTTTGATTGAGAAGCCGGTGTACACTTCGATACTTATTAAAACTCTAACCAAAAACCAGGTGGGAATTACTTATTTTCATTTCAAATTTCAGATACAAAACATTTCTGCATCACAACAAAGAGATTGCAATCATCAATACAAAACTGCTAAGCGGAAATGATGGAGAGCATTATATTTATTTCGCCAATTTTCGGTCATTGCATTAATACACTCAGTGGAAACGAGCCATGTAATTGTTACGAGGTTACACTAATTAGGTTATAATGAAATATACAAGTAAGATAAGATAAGATAACGTTTATTGAACCAGAAAAAGGTGTGAACATGTTAACAAAACAAAATTTGGCTTATTTAATATCTAGTACTAAAAGTTAGATTTACATAATAACATGTCTTTTGTAGCATCTGCTGCTGAACTAGGTTTATAGCCTGTATTTCAGCATACAGCGCCTCTTGCCTCTCTTGTTATTTTTTTATTACATAAACAACTGGCGTAAACTAATTCAAAAATTTTGTTAGGTATCATTAACAATAAACAGTAATTATTGAAAATAATATAAAAGCAACTATAGGATTCAGTACAACTGAGGGATGCATTTACCTCGGCATGTTAGTTAAATTGACTAACATTCTATTATTTGTATTTGCTGACATTGGGTGTATTTAAAATTGTATTAATTACTCATAGCTAGTCTTTAAGATTTCAGACACAACGCATGTTTTTTTTAAATAAATTACATGAATGTTTCTTAAAATTTAAAGTTACCCATTTACTAGTCACTTTTGCCTTTGAGTCTACGTAATGAGATGATTTATACAGCGTCCAGTGGCATCTTCACTCACACTAGATGGGTGAAGGGGCCACTCGGATGCTTTATTGCCTGGGACATGGTTTTCGATGGTGTAGGCTTGCCCAGCACCTATACCATCCAGACAACTTCGTCGGCCTAGCCCACAGGAAAGACTAGGCAATACGTGCGGAACAAACCAAGCCGTGGGTTTCCACACCATGTTTTCCTTCACTTTTAGCGTGTGTACGTTTAAATAAGTTTTTAATTAAAAGTGAACATGAAAAATCATAACTATGACAACTATTTTTAAAACTTACAGTCCAGAACTTATGATCAACAACCAAGGACTTAAATCACTTACCGACAAAAACAGCCGTTTTTAGCGGAAATCGATTCTATTGATCTTAGGTTCTAGACTGTAAGTTCTAAAAATAGTTGTCACAGTTGTTAAAGTTCTCATGTTCACTTTTATATAAATAATAAATAAATATTCAAGGACATATTACACAGATCTCGTTAGCCTTATACTAAGTATAACTAAATGAGTTGTGTTATAAAAATATATTAAATAAAAATGTATTATGAATAACACAGGTTATTTTTATGGGTATTTTTAGGTCCGTGTCGGCAGAGCACGGTCCTACACATTAAGGTCTTTTATCCCAGTGCCATTTGTCAACGGGGACAAAACAAACATTGTTACATTCCAGGCAGCACCTTCACGCAATGCCGCGGAGGTAGGAACCTGGCGCTAGGTGTTACTAATGCATTATAGTACAATGACCACGCTCGTGGCCTAGCGGACCCGAGTGATTGGAATCAATCACTTTGGTTAAGCTACAACAGGCGCGGTCAGGTACTGGATGGTTGACCATCTCGTGACTACCGCTAGTGGCATTTTTTCTGAGCGCTTCCGTGCTTCGCAAGGCACGCTAAGCCGTTGGTGCCGGCTGTCATGTAATGGCAGTCGGTAAATCATGTCAGAGGCCTTATGGGCGGCTTGATAACTTCTGACATTAAGGCCCGCCACTGTCTTACAATCCCTCCACCAACCCGGACTTGGCCCCCGTGGTTGAGTATGGCCTAACCTTCCTGCGGTACAGGAAGATACCCGTGCCTCAACAGTGGGGACATATAAAGGGTTGATATAGATCGATCGATTTCGATATATCGACAATATATTGACCACCGCATGAACGTGGCGATTTGAATTCGTTCCTGCATCAAGTCTACGCGCGCACATACATGAAACCTTTTAGGCGTTAATGGTATGTAAAAACATGTCACGTGATCAGTTGGGCCATTGTGCGTAGCGAGCGCTGAGATATGTTAACACTTCAGACAGTAGGGTTTCCTCACGATGTTTTCCTTCACTTAGCGAGTGGTACTGCTATTATAATCTGCTAATGTATTATAGGACCTACCAAATAATTAAACCTTCTTTGGTAGTCTGTATTGTCTTTGTTCACCGTGCAAGCAGCCCATCTCTGGAATAGTCTGTCAGTGGAGATACGGATAGCCAAGTCCCAACCCATTTTCAAAATTATGGTAAAAGTACACTATCCCGCTGGTGCTCTGTGAAACGTTTGCTGTTATTTGTAAATGCTGTTATCTGCACAAAACTAGTAATTAACTTTAGTCCCACCAAGTAATGCTCTCAGAGCTTAATCATAGCCTCCACCACCCAAAAACAACAAAAACAACAATGTCCCAGGCACTGCAGCGTCTGGGTAGTCCGTTCATCCCCCTTTGGCCACTTTCGAAACCAAAGTTTCGAAACCAGTTTCGAAAAGAGAATAATTTTTCTTTTTAGGAAACCTGGTTTCGAACAAAGAAAAATCATTCTGTTTTCGAAGCTGGTTTCCAATACAGAATATAAAATCTTCTTTTGAAACTCTTTAATAGATGAAGGGTATGCACAAAACTATTTTTTTATAGAACAAATGAAATGAAATCTTCTACCTCAGCATACACAGATCGTAGTCCAGACTTCCAAGGCGGAAGTATGGGTGTACTCGTATTTCTACTTTAGTTACGGGAATAAGTTTAAAAATCAAATTTTAAAAACCTATTATTAGTTCAATTGGGAGAGCAGTAGCACGGCTAGCCCGAGGTCGGGTTTTCGAGTCCCGGCATGGGTGGAATTTTTAGCCCCTAAATAGGTTTTTAAAATTGTCAGTAACATTTTGTTTGTAACCATTTTTACACTATTTTTATTTTTAATGCACTAACCCGTGCTAAGGAACCAATTTAAAAACCTATTTAGAGGCTAAAAATTTCACCCATGCCGGGATTCGAACCCGCAACCTCTGGCTATCCGTACCAGCGCTCTACCAATTGAGCCAATGGGCGACTCACGGCATCAGTGATATTTCGAACCTACGTAATACAGAGAATATTGTAAAGAGGTTCGAAATTTTACTGATGCCGTGAGTCGCCCATTGGCTCAATTGGTAGAGCGCTGGTACGGATAGCCAGAGGTTGCGGGTTCGAATCCCGGCATGGGTGAAATTTTTAGCCTCTAAATAGGTTTTTAAATTTGTAACCATTTTACAACAAAGTTTTTTCCTTGTAATAGAAAAACTATTGCAGACATCACCACAAGGTTCGGCACTCAGGATTACGGCAGGAGTGATGAACTTATTCCCGTAACTAATGTAGAAATACGAGTACACCCATACTTCCGCCATGGAATTCCGGACTACGATCTGTGTATGCTGCCTAAAAAGAAAAATAATTCTCTTTTCGAAACTGGTTTCGAAACTTTGGTTTCGAAAGTGGCCGAAGCCGTTCATCCATCTATTTGTAGTTAAATACCACTGGACGCTGAATAAATCATCTCTTTACGTAGATCCAAAGGCCAATGTTAAACATAGTAAATAGAGACGAGATGACTGTGAGAATGTGACTATGTACTTAGTACCTATACCCTACCTTGAAGTGGCTCAGCCTAGTAACAATGTGTTAATTAAGGGCTCCGCATTATGTTTCAAACTTTTAATCCTGGGTCGGTAGTTATAATAAATTATTCATGTCAGCAGGAAGTGAATTTGGGACGTAGATTATAATCATAAGCCCACAGAATAGTTATAGGAGAAGATGTGATACGATATCAACCCATGTATGTCCCCACTGCTGGGGCACGGGTCTCTTCCTGCGTCGCAGGAAGGTTAAGCCATAGTTCGCCACGGGGGCCAAGTCCGGGCTGGTGGAGGATTGTAAGACAGTGGCAGGCCTTACTGTCAGAAGTTATCAAGCCGCACATAAGGCCTCTGACATGGCTTAACGGTAACGTTTACACGTTTACGCAACACCGAAAAGAAAAAGGTTTCACAGTTTGGAATGCATAGCGATTTGGAAGTCTGTTCCGAGCCATACTCCACCACGGGGGCCAAGAGTAAATCTGAGTAGATCATCATTATGATCATTAGGTATTGTCGGGGAATTATAGGGAATTACAATAAAATACACGAATTTTAAGGATAGCTGTAAAAGATTTTTGGGAGACAACAAAATTTCATTTCCTTTCGAAAATTTCATTTCATGATATTACATTTTTATATTTAGATACATTTAGCATTTAACAGTATTTGTAGCTTAAATATTTATAATAATAAAAATGGAACTAAACCTAAAACATTCTAATTTAAATAAAATATTTGAGCCAGATCGCTGTCGGGCGGCAGAGTACCAAGAAGGCTGGCGGCATTGCCTCGCTGTATGGCTAGGCTTATTCTTTGGCCAAAGTAAGCACCAGCCCTCGGGTCTCCTGAAGCGTCGACTAGGCGCGACGAGATCTCCTTAAAGAGGAGTCTCGCCTTCGGACCCCATGGCCCCAGAGTCTCGACTCCGAAAGGTACAAATATATAGCCCTGCCCTATGGCTGCATATTTTTGCCTCTTATTCGACTCTGCGTTGGACGCCGCCGCCCCTGCATGGCAGGCGGTCGCATGGATATGGGACTGTGCAAGCGTATTAACACAAGTTGCGTCCCAGACCAGCGACCGCCCATTCTTCCATGGAATGAGAGTCATTCCGTCAGGCCTCTTGCCATCGTCGCGCGCAATCCCAGTGGGCTCCAGGACTGCAGGCACGCCTACGCTGGCAAGAGCCCGACGGATTATGCCATTCAGGGCAGCGTGTCTAGACAGACGTCCAGCGCTACGGCAGCATGCCAGGCCATGTTGACCTAACGCATCGACGCCTCCACCGCAGCGGCAGCGATGTGGCTCGTTAGTCCTGGCTCCCATCCTCAGACCAACTCCCAAACTAAATGTGGTTCTCTCTAAGAGAGTACCTATGCTCGCCGATGGGAGGGCCCTCAACCAGTAGCCTGATTCTGGCTCGCAGCTGGCTAAGAGGCGAGCACGCTCCGCGTCGTCGCCTGCAGTTTCAAGGAGTTCTTTACGAACCCGCATGCAGAGCGGCTCATCCCAAAGCCTCTGCGATCCCAGAATCTTTGGAATTACCTGGCTCGGACCGGCTTCGTCGGTCCAGGCACTCCTGGCCTCAGCTACGCACGCGACCTCTACGTCTCCAAGAGTCGGGGAAATAATTTTACCAATGAGGTCGATCGTGCTATGAACCGAGGACAGGAACGCCGGGAGGGCCACACTTGATGCCGTTCTTATACCCAGGCCACCGTGACGGATCGGAAGTGTGGCCTGGGTCCAGCTCCTATCCTGTAACGGGCAATTTAGAATTTCTATTATAGTAGTTTTGATAAGTTCGTCGAGACAAAGTAAAAGATCTAAATGATTCCAAAGGGTTGAACACCTTAGAGCATACGTGAATTTAGGGACAAAAAGGCAGAATTTGATGATCCAGTAAGCCATGTGTGGATTTATCTCCTTGAGACGACCAGACGATTCCTTAAATTTAGTTATTTGATCACAAACGAAGCTTGCATAGGAATCGTCCAGAATTGGGGCACCTAGGAGGCGAAGCGATTCGTTATCAATTATTTTAATGTCAGGTGCCAAACTATTGAATTTTGATATCAAATGTTGTTTACTCTCGGAGGAAGAAACATTTAATTTCATTGTATTTCATTTCAGCCTCCATTAGTGGCAAGACACAGAAAGAAGACTGAAGGTCTTTCTTAAAACATTTCGTTTATTTACAGTGTAAGCCCAAGTTAAAAACCCGATCAGGGACTCAATTTATTTATTTTTATTTATTTATTTATTTATTTATTTAAGATTAAGATTAATTCACATTCAATTGTTATTGTAACATAAGTTATAGTATAACATAATTATTTAGTTGTCTTATTATTATCCAATGAATAGTCCATACATTTTAAATATAGTGAAGTTACGGTTGGATAGACTCTGAAGCCTGTGGTAGATAAAATCTGTGATACAGGCGTCAGTGCCCTGTTGAAATGCTCACACAACTGTTCCATATTACAATCGAAAAATTTACTTGATGAATATAACTTGTTATTATTTTATGCTACCAGTGACATTTACTGCATAAATGTACTGGAGAATTGAAATTCGATATAAATAATTAATTACTACAATAAACCCAAAGTAAACTAACATGCACATGTGTATTTGTGTGTGTGTGTGTGTGAGTGAGTGTGAGTGTGTGGTGTGTGTGTGTGTGTGTCTGTGGGTGTTTGTGTGTGCGTATGTATATAAGAGAGACGTTAAGATATGTATATGTATATTAGTATTTCGCTGAATACTTATGTTTCGTTACGCAGTGAAACATACCTATGCCCAGGTTTATTTGGCAATTTTCAGTAAATCCTCCGTCTGGTCATAAGTTAGACTCCGCAAGTAGGTTTTAGTTTGCTTTTTACACTGAAAATTATTGAGAAATTGTAAATTAAGGATTTTATTGAGTCTATTATATAAGTAAATTCCCAAGAAAGCTTGAAAACGGTTTGCAAAGACAGTACGAAAACGTTCCCCCCTTAACACTATATCAGTTCGTCTTCTAGTTGTGGTAATGATAGGTGTAGTTTTATGTTGACGAGTAATGGTGTTCAGTATGAACAGCTGCCGCACTGTTAAAACTTGAGAAGTTTCGTATACTTTAGTAGTAGGTGTTGTAATTGGTAGGAAGTGGCTGACTTTAAGTATAGCACGCTGAGCTCTTTCGAGGCTTATCAGATAGGTTTTAGGTGCTCCTCCCCATATAGATAAGCAATAAGTAAGAATTGATTCGCATAAGGCGAAATAAAGCATTTTTATTATGTAAGCGTCACCCACGTGACGTAGATTTTTAAATATATACATAAGTTTTCGCACACGACTGGTAACCGCCTTTATATGTTCTTTGAAAGTTAGATGCTTGTCAATGATGACTCCTAAATATTTTATGGAATTTACTGATTCGAGCTTTTGACAGTCACAGGCTAGAGAGGCAGAAATATTGCATGAGATGGAGTGAGCAGTGATATATAAATTTAAATTCTTAGGTTGTGTTTGGGGAACGATGGAATAGGTCATGTATTTGGTTTTTTCTATGTTTAGACTTAGTAAATTTGTATCCAACCAACGTTTAACTAAGTTAAGTCCAGTTTGGGCATGGTTGAAAGTTACGGACCAACTCTCTCCCCGGAATAAAAGTGCCGTATCATCTGCGAATGAAATAATGTTACCGTTAGGGATGTTGATATTGCAGAGGCTATTTAAATACACCAGGAAGAGAGTCGGACCGAGTGTGCTTCCTTGAGGGATTCCATAGCCCACTGGCAGTGCGTCGCTAATATTGTTCCCTATTCTTACACATTGCCTCCTATCAATTAGGTAATCTTGAAGTAATTGCAATGGGAGGCCCCTTATACCTATCATCTCAAGCTTATTTAATAGTAGAGGGATAGAAATTGTATCGAATGCCTTACGCAGATCCAGAAATATAGCCAGGCACTTTTCCCCCTTATCAAGTCCTTTTACAACAGAGTTTGTCAATTTAGTGACTGCATCAGTAGTCGATTTATTAATACGAAAGCCGAATTGGTTCTGTGAAAGTAATTTGTTTTTTTCTAAGAATTTTGTCACTTGTAAGTTAATAATTTTTTCTAATATTTTAGAAAAGGTTGGCAGTATAGAAATTGGCCTATAATTGTTTACAGATGTTTTATCTCCTGATTTATAAATAGGGGTAATAGTAGATTGCTTGAATGCTTTAGGAAAAGTGCCAGTGGTAATAGAAAGATTACATATATGAGTTAGTGGTCCAGCAAAAATTTCTATATTTTGCTTAATAATTTTTGATGAGATATTATCACTACTAGAGGAGCATGAATTTTTAAGTGAGTTAGTTAATGATATTACTTGCGAGATATTTGTTTCTAGTAGAACAAGGGAATTTAAACTTTGCGTGTCAGGTTCTAAAGGTACAAAAGGAGTGGGTGGGTTCTTATTTATTATTTCATTTGCCAAATTTTCACCTATTGTTGCGAAATATTTATTAACCACGTTTACAGAATTTAGCGTATTAGTATTTGTAGGTAGTAGGTCTTGTGTTGTAACCTTTTTCGGTTTGAAATTTGTAATGTCATTTATAACTTTCCATGTTTGTTTTATACTAGTTTTACTTGCTTTCTCTAGCTCGGACTTCTCGTATTGTCTTTTGATTTTTTTAATTAAGTTATTACAAAAATTTCTGTAGCGCCTGTAGGTAATTTTTAAAATAGTGTTTTCAGAGTCAGCTTTTACTTTTTTCTGTAATTTATCCCTATTCTTTATACACCGTAACAAGCCTTGTGTCATCCAGGGTTTTATGGGTGTTTTGCGCCTAGATAGGACCATAGAAGATGAGTTACTATTAATTATATCGGTTATTGCTTTTACAAATATGTCTGTAGCTCTATTTGAATCAGTGCACTTCATAACCTCATCAAAATCGGTTTCTTGTAATTGCTTACTAATTCCTTGGTAATCAATCTTAGTCACAGTTTGTTTTGAAAAAAAGTTGTTCTGTGTAAGATTAAGTGAAATATAGACGGTATCGTGGTCAGTTACACTATTTTTTATTATAATAGTTTTGGAGTGAAGTCTGGATTTAAGTATAATGTGGTCTAAACAGGTATTTACTCTAGTAGGTTTATTATGCGCGGGTAGGAGTCCGTGGGAAGCTAATAATGTCAGGTATGGTGCACAATTCACATCGGAGGTAGTCTCACCTATGTCGATATTCAGATCTCCGGCTATAATTATGTTTTTTATTTTAGTCACAGAAATTAAAACGCTATCGAGGGATTTCAAAAAATTATCAATGTTTTTAAATGATGGTGATCTGTATATCGATAGCAAGGCAGTACTATCCCCTATAAGTGACACTAGACAGTTTGCATCCGAAAAGACTGGTTCATAATTATTAGTTCTTAAATCATTCTTTATATATATTGCAACGCCGTCGCTCTGGTTGGTGTTGTTTTGAGATGTAAAACAGTTGTAACTATTTAATTGTGGAAGACTGTAATTAGTTGAACAGTTAAGCCAACATTCCGTGAAAACAATGACGTCAGGTTCAAGTTGGGATCTGACTAAGAACGTTTGAAATCCAGCAATGTTTTGATTGATACTCCTTATGTTCTGACTCAAGATTTGTAATCTTTTTGTACTTGTACCACTTACGATACGTGAGCAGTCCTCGGGGTTACAAGTGTAAGATTCAGAAATCTCATAGTTATCCAAATTGTCTATTACGTCAGATAAATCGTTACTCATAAAATAAGCTTGTATTTAAGGGTACGTATAAGATAAAAAGGACATAAAAGTTTATTAAGGAAATCAAGCGTGACTTTTAAAAAAAATTCATTGTGATAGACTCGTGCAATATATAAAAATATGGAGCTTTTTCGTAGGAATTTCGTAAATGTGGTGTGTTTATTTACATTTGTGTAGTTGAGTGTATTGTAGGTTTTTTGTATGTGTTTGTGTGTATAAAAAATGTAGCAAATAATGAAATTTATTATATAGCAAAATAAAAAATCATGCAGACCAAAAGAGATTGGTTCAAGAGACGGGTCAAGGAGTGAGATTGACTTGACGAACACTAAATATAGTCATATTATGTTATTGTTATTATGGCCGCGACTTAAGTCACTCTTGAGCGTATTTAATTGAGCTTCGTTCTTTAACATTAAGTGTGGCTGTCCTTCTTCTTTTCGCAAATAGATATGGCCATTAGAAGGCCAAGCGAACGCATAATTATGCGTCCTTGCAAAATCCCGAGCAAGAAATAGTAGACGCTTCATTTTTCCGGTGAGAAGTTCCGAGATGTAGATAGGTTGTTTAGAAGAGGATATCCCAAGGTGCATTGAGTTAAGGCCATCAGATGAATGTGTCTTATTGTAAGTTTTTACCGCCTCAATGAGTTGGCATTTTTTTAGAGTATTTGATAACTCGACAGAGACCGAAGAGCAAGTTTTCTCTTTTTTAGATGGCATCCTGTAGACGTCCCGAATTTCAGACTGCATGATGGAGAATTTTAGCGTCTCACATAATTTGTGTACGTAATTATATAAGTCACTCTTCTTTTCTTTCGGTACTTTAGGTACATTCCTGAGCTCAATGCAGGTTTTTAAGCTGTTAATTTCAATATTATCAATCCTACTTTCAAGGCTAGATAATTGTAGATCGAGCTGTTTTCTGTTCTGGTTCAGGAGCTCCAGCTTCGATTCGATGGTTTTAATATCCTCGCTTACGGCAGTCATGGCCTTCTCTATATCCTTATTTGTGGAGTGGATATGTATATTTTGTTCGAGAATGGACTTCATTTGATGTTCTAATTGATCCAGTCTCGACGTATGGGTGGTTAGCAATTCTTTCATTGCCGATAAAAGCTCTTCTTTAAATGATAGTAAATCGTCACTAAAATCATTGCTTGTGGGCCGGACTCTTTTTTGTCGCTTATTTGGTTCAGAAACCGTATGAATAGGTGTAGGATTTCCAATTGGGCTCTGTGGTGGCGGCGACCTTTGCAAGTTCATATTAACGCAGCGATATGTAACGTAGGCCTATTTGAACGGCAATTTCACTCGGCGAAGTAAGTTAATAAAGGCTATTTCACTTCCTACTTTGTGAGAAACAAAGGAATGAGGAAGGAATGATCAATGCGCAGCTCCTACCTCTTTAACAAGCAAAACGCAGTTAAGGGTGTAATTTGGCAACGCGTCGCGATGGTATCTTGTCGCGCTTCCCTACAGATAGCACGTTATTTAACGTCCCAGTTTGGCACTTGGCCTATGCAACAACAAGCTTTTTTGCTGCCTGGTGCGTTTCGCCCTCGAGTAATTAAACTAGCCTAGAGTAGTGGAATACTTGGGGTGAGTATTGTAACAATTTACTTAATAAATTAGTATGAGTATTTAAAACAAAACTATCTTTAAACTAAAACTTTCGTAAGTACAACACATTGTAGACAGTGTGAGACGAGCAACCGACGACGCGAGCTCCGTCTCTTCTCACAGATAGCACGTTATTTAACGTCCCAGTTTGGCACTTGGCCTATGCAACAACAAGCTTTTTTGCTGCCTGGTGCGTTTCGCCCTCGAGTAATTAAACTAGCCTAGAGTAGTGGAATACTTGGGGTGAGTATTGTAACAATTTACTTAATAAATTAGTATGAGTATTTAAAACAAAACTATCTTTGAACTAAAACTTTCGTAAGTACAACACATTGTAGACAGTGTGAGACGAGCAACCGACGACGCGAGCTCCGTCTCTTCTCACCATGATCAAAGCTCTGCGAATCGGAGCGAAACCTGGTCGGACTCTTCCGATATAACAACACCCGTAAGTAGATCCGGACTAAAAGTCTACAATACTATCTTGTTATTTTCTTTTTCAATATAATCCTAGCCTAGCTGTGTCTTGACTGAGACCTAAACAAAACGTAACGATTTCATTTTAAACAATTCAAACTTGACTGGCTACGCCCGCCAGCTATTATAAAGAAATATCGTTCCAGTATTAAGACACAAAAATATAGACTCCAGTAATTTATAGAACTAGGAAAAGTCAGAAACTCTGGCTTTCAACTTTTTGACTAGCCAACTTTTTCTAATAGTAAGGGACACTAGAAATAATTTTTCATGATTTCTAGTCTCCCTTACTACTAGAAATCATGAAAAAGGAACATACCTAAAATAATCTGTAATTATTGAAACTATCATTGCATAGAATAAAATGACTGAAGGATCAGATAAATGCTAAGTTACAAACACATTAAAATTCATATCAAAGATCACCCTGCAGCACGCAAGTCTAGTAGTATCTCTGGGTGCTATATTATGTTAACTTATGCGACTTGCCATGATAACAAGTATTACTATTGAAGTCACGGTGTTTTTTATTTTTCACTTTGATATTCCATAGAATACAAAATATTTCCGTCTACACAATAACAGAACCGAATCACTTGTCCGGTTTTGTTCCGAGTTTTTTTTTTCGAGAAAAGTTTTTCCATCTTGTTCCAAGAAATGTCCCATTCTCCTGACAAAGTGCATCGTGGCGAAAGGAACCAGTGTCCTTTTTTGCATCGTGCTGCGTGGGGCGCAGTAATCGAGGCGTGCGACTCAATTTGCAATAACTCGCCTGCGCCGCGTTATGCCAATTGTTGTTTTAGCTATGCCAACATTACCGCCTTGATTCAAACTCATGCGGTACCAGCAATAAGGGTAATAGAAATATTACGACTACCACATGTATTAAAACTAGAACCTGCATTAGAATTAGACTGGTAGAAAATACTTAAGGCATTAAGTCCGCCGCATTGCACATTTGTTTGAGTAAAATAAAAGTATTAGTAAATAACATATTTTAAACTTTCGTTACTTGTACACATAGAATATTTTCGAGGCTTAATCGCGTAGTAATTTATTGCTTTTTTACCTCGACGTTTCGACGACGTCTTCTCGTGACCACGATGGCTGTAACGTCGTCGAAACGTCGAGGTAAAATAGCAATAAATTACTACGCGATTAAGCCCCGAAAATATTCTAACTATTAGTAAATAAAGAAATAAAAATATTAGCCTTCAATTATACTATTTTTATTTTTAATGCACTAACCCGTGCTAAGGACAATTTTAAAAACCTATTTAGAGGCTAAAAATTCTACCCATGCCGGGATTCGAACCCGCGATCTCTGGCTATCCGTGCCAGCGCTCTATCCAACTGAGCCAATGGGCAACTCACCGGCATCAGTGAAATCTCGAACCTCTTTACACTATTCTCTGTATTACGTACAGGCAGCGACATCTGGCTGAAGTCGATTGCATCACTTACAGCCCCGACTACCTACTTTGCAGTTAGGTTTTTGCATCGAAATGATATCGCTGTACCCACATGATTATACTATTTTTATTTTTAATGCACTAACCCGTGCTAAGGACAATTTTAAAAAACCTATTTAGAGGCTAAAAATTCCACCCATGCCGGGATTCGAACCCGCGACCTCTGGCTATCCGTGCCAGCGCTCTATCCAACTGAGCCAATGGGTGACTCACCGGCATCAGTGAAATCTCGAACCTCTTTATACTATTCTCTGTATTACGTACAGGCAGCGACATCTGGCTGAAGTCGATTGCATCACTTACAGCCCCGACTACCTACTTTGCAGTTAGGTTTTTACATCGTAATGATATCGCTGTACCCACATGATTATACTATTTTTATTTTTAATGCACTAACCCGTGCTAAGGACAATTTTAAAAAACCTATTTAAAGGCTAAGAATTCCACCCATGCCGGGATTCGAACCCGCGACCTCTGGCTATCCGTGCCAGCACTCTATCCAACTGATCCAATGGGTGACTCACCGGCATCAGTGAAATCTCGAACCTCTTTACACTATTCTCTGTATTACGTACAGGCAGCGACATCTGGCTGAAGTCGATTGCATCACTTACAGCCCCGACTACCTACTTTGCAGTTAGGTTTTTACATCGTAATGATATCGCTGTACCCACATGATTATACTATTTTTTATTTTTAATGCACTAACCCGTGCTAAGGACAATTTTAAAAAACCTATTTAAAGGCTAAGAATTCCACCCATGCCGGGATTCGAACCCGCGACCTCTGGCTATCCGTGCCATTGGCTCAGTTGGATAGAGCGCTGGCACGGATAGCCAGAGGTCGCGGGTTCAAATCCCGGCATGGGTGAAATTTTTAGCCTCTAAATAGGTTTTTTTAAATTTGTTCCTTAGCACGGGTTAGTGCATTAAAAATAAAAATAGTGTAGTCTTCAATATTCGCTTTCTGCACGCGCTCACATAAACTCATGTCTGTATCTTGGAGAGTTAGGCAGAGTTTTCCACTTACTGTAATCATGACAGACCCCTTTCGATTCATTAACATGCACTAAATGTAATGAATGTGAATTATTACTTATATACTTAACCTATATATTTTATTAGTAAAAACATAATCTGCCTTTGATTTTGTATTCATATATTCTGATGTACATAAAGAATATTCTTCCATTATCTTTATTTCGTCACCTTATTGCACGATAATCATATTAACAAAAATTAACTTTAATCCGAATTTAATTCAGAACTAAACAGAAATTTTGAAATTTAACCTGCTCTAAAAAATGTTGGATGCTTAAAACGAGAGCGGCGTAAGGCGGCGTAAAGTTAAATCAAAACCTAATACTACATTCATTTCAATATTAATCCTATTCTTGAAGAATATCAGTATGCCGAAGCGCTCGTGGCCTAGCCGAACCAAGTGATTGGAATCAATCACTTGAGCTAAGCAACGACAGGCGTGGTCAGGTGCTGGATGGGTGACCGTCCCGTGACTACCGCTAGTGGCATTTTTCCGAGCGCTTCCGGTGCCGGCTGTTATGTAATGGCAGTCGTAAAGCCATGGCTGAGGCCTAGTTATATATTAAACGGGTCAAATTGTGATTATTTATTAGGGTAAAACGTAATTACCATATTTCCTGACGTTTGGAAAATAAGGTAAATAAGGTAATTGTTTGCGCGAGAATCGATCGCGCGACGTAATCATGAATCTGTGGTCATTCATTCACCACTCATTCGTTCCGGTGCCGTTGCTCGTGTCACTCGCTCGCTACTAATTATCCAGCCATCTGCACACACATTCGCACTGTGACATACGCGCGTGATAAGTGCTCGAATTCTCGTAAAGTGATAGACATTTGGTGACCAAGAAACTTTATCAGCTCAAAGAACAATATATTGACAATATTAGACTATAAGTGAACAGTGCAGGAGTGTTCTCCGCGCGCTGGACGCATCAGCTCATCCATCACCGCTCATCATCTGCCCAACAGCTAAAGCGAGCCATCATCCACCATCACCAAGTACGTCCATTCACTTCACCTCCCATTCCGCTCTCTCAACCAGCCCATCGTGAGGTAGACCTAGCCGACACTGGCTAGTTATCATTTTTGGTCTTCGAGCCGTTAATTGAACCGGCTACCCATCATACAGTCCACTAGTTATTATCAGTAATTAAGTTTTACCTCATAAATAATCGCGATTTGACCCGTTTAATATATAACTATGTATGAGTATCGCGATATATTAAGAAATACTATGTCAGAGGTCTTATTGATAACTTCTGACAGTAAGGCCCGCCACTGTCTTGCAATCCTCCATCAACCCGGACTTGGCCCCCGTGGTGGAGTATGGCCTAACCTCCCTGCGATGCAGGAAGAGACCCGTGCACCAGCAGTGGGCATGTACAAGGGCTGATATCGAAATGCCTACTAATAAGTATGCCTAAAGTAGCACGATTTGGAAGCTCACTCTATACGATAACCGTAATGAAATGAAATGAAATTAATATACTTTATTGCACACCAGGAATTACAATTTAGAAAATAAGAAGATACAGATTAAGGTACAATTGGCGGTCTTATTACTAAAAGTAATTTCTTCCAGACAACCCTTGATGGAAAACACAAAAGAACTGAAAGACGGGTAGTTGGTGCAACTAATGACATAATTAGGAAAAGAAGGCAAATTTTAATAAACATCTATAGACAATACATAAATAAAATATAAAATAAACATACATAATATATACAAATAATATCATCCGGGAGAAGAAGATAGGTGAATATAATACACATACGCAACATTTGAAAGAGGTAATATTTATTGTACCAGTTTTGTACTCAGGTAGTAGTCTCTGACGCTTCCTTTAAAAATAGAGAGAGATGGCGAGCGTCTTATTGCAAGAGGAAGATCATTCCACCGTACCGTATAGAGTAAGAATCACGGCCCTTTCGATTTGAATAATACTAGCTCGGTAGTTGTTTCAAGCGAAACTGTTATAAAATGTTTTTGAAGTAGGTACAACGGTCTGGTAGAGCAGCCATTTGGGGCGCGCTACATAAATCACTTTGCGATATCGCATTTTCACTGACGGGTTATGGGATAAAACTGAAGCAGGTACTCGTATTATGTTATAACGCATGCGTTTATATTATATACTTTTCTGACGAAAGGTACTGTGAGGTGATGAGGATATTGTTTTGTTTATTTATGAATGACAAGTTTTTATTTTTATTAGTTGCTTTAAATTTATGGATTTACTAATGTCGCCACACTGCTGTACAGTTTGTTGGCGTTGCGCTCTTATAACTTAAGCTTTTCTTTAATAATTCTACAGCTCTTCTTCTTCAGGCTATATTAGTCCACTGCTGGACATAGCCCTCCCCTAATGAGCGCAAGGTTGTGCCATCATTAGGGGGTAATGCCCATAATCCCCACGCTGGGCATGCGGGTTGGGGATCGCAGTTTGGTGGAATTGTACTGCAGGGAGCGCTGCTGCCCACACCCCGGTTTGTATCCCTTAGTCGCCTTTTACGACACCCGCGGGAAGAATTTGGGTTGGTGCTATTCTCTAGGCCGACACCACACAGCCTTATATAAACAAAAATAGTACACAGCTACAATAAAAAAATAGGCCGACACCCACACAGCTATTCTACAGCTACATGTACTTAATATGTAATGAAAGTACTTATTTATTTTCTTATAGAAAAACTAACAAATGAAATTTTATTTCGTTTCGATTTGTTTCGTTTCATTACATTTCATTTTAGTTCATTTTATTTCAGTTCATTTCATTTCATTATTGTCTATTCTCGTTTTATTCTCTTGGCGTTTCAATATCTTAACCAATCACTTCAAAATCTAACACATAAAAATCTCTCGTGTCAAAAATCACTGCTCTATATACAATACGCGTAATATGCTGAAATAAACCTCCAAAATCCATATCGGCGCTCGCCGAATTATTCATATGGTATTAAAAAGTAAACAAATTTTTAGGTGCGGGGCTTGTAAATTTAAAATAAAAAATATAGTATAGGTATCTGCGCTTACTCAAAAAATCATGAGAAAAATTTACAATCACGGAGTGATATAACTTTTTGCGCAGACCAACTTGCCACGTTAGGCCTTCACCGGCGGGGGCCTACAGTGGCACTCAAAAATGTTGCTACCAACGTCTATTTGTGCCCAAACCAAAATACATACGAAGCAAATAGAGTGCATCAGAAGAGTGCCCCTGCTGCACCTACTGAAAATGAAAATGAAAAGGTTTTATTCAAAGTAGCGCAGATACTGCGGCTTAATGAACGTTACAAGTCAAACTAGGTGTCCATTTCAAAACCTGGATCTTTTTGGATAAAAAATGGACAAAAAAACTCCAAACTTAGTCTTTTCAAATTCCTTAATTAACAGAATTTACACAGATTCTACAATACTCGTGAATTTTACATGCTTGAATTCCAGACATCATTGTCATCTAAATAATCCTTAATATTATAGTAGCTACTACTCAGCATTGAATGGCTACACCCCCGAATAACCACTAACCCCCTTATTCATAATAGTCTGTTAACTTTAAGCAATGCTTATTCTCACTCTGTCCTCTTCTATTGACCTAAGTCAGAATGAAAGAGAACACTCTTTAGCAGCTGTTTTAAGCTAGCGGACCATTATGAATAAGAGGGATAGTCATGACAAGTAAAGTAACAAAAACGTAAAACGAACCAAGTGTCAATTTCGTATTGACATCATTAAGACATTATGAAGGTACGTACATTATTAGCCAGAGACTCGTTCCCAATGAGGCTTCAGTGTGCTTATTGCGAGTTTTTTAACTACTCGATCGCGTTAACGTAAACTCATATTTCTATGGCATCGAGGAAGCGCCACCTAGCGACAAGTATGGAAATTAAAATTGCTGAGTGCGAGTTGTAATGGTTTACGTTGAGAAGTGAACACGTTTACCAGCCAAAACACGAATAAAGACGAGTGCGAGTTGTACTGTGACAGCGTTTTGCCATTTCAAACGGTTAACTTAGTCATACTCACTACTCAATGCTCGATTAACGCGGTAGTAAAGTTATTCGATTGGATCTGTCAAACTCGCACTAAGCACTCAGAGTCGAGTCTCGCTACTTAAGCAAACATCGCAACGTGTTTCTTCACTCAAGAGATTCTCTCAGCGAAGTCGACTCCTGAGAAAAGACTAATTCACACGGCGAGAGAACAGGTGAAATTTGTGTCATATCTCGTGGTCCGTTATACACATGTATGTACTCGTATCATCGTTAATAATAATAATTATGAAAAAATACAAGTAAATGTTATCCATACAATATGGAAATTTTGGAATATTGTTTTCGGAGATAATGATTTTCATATTATGGCCACCCAAGCAGAAGATTGAGTTGTGACTTGACTGGCTGCTTGTATAAATTGGGCTAAATTTGTAGCTTGAAGCATCTGGTGATTGACGGAGGTCTAATCCTCCATTGTGAGCAGGCGTGTCGAAGCAGCCCATTTAAATCATATTTGGTATCAGCAGGGACCCTGTGAGTAAATACTTATATGGAAAGCTGTGTGTAGAATCTTGTACAATTCAGGTTAGGTCATCTCTCATATTCGTGGCTATTTCCAGGATATATCAGACCCATGCAAAGAGGTAAAGGAGGAATTACTTCAATTTCAGTAAAATTTCAGTTCTGTTGACTGCTGTTTCCTCACTACCGGGCAGGAAGTAGTTATGTCGCAATAATGTACAAATTACTACACTTTTTCCTTCATCATTATTCACACTCTGATAGCACGCGGATTATTAGGCTGCCGTCTGTACTCTTAAGTAAACAAATATCTATGTAATTTGCGTTTTTATGTACAAAAAAGTATTTTCTTTATAGTTATCTATTATACCCAAGGGGTAGCAGTAACTTCGCAGAAACCTTCGACAGTAATGTTGTCCTGCTTTCGCTAACCAACCTTTCATAAGAAAAAAAGAGATGGCACTACGTTTATCAATGCACCGATTTCAAGGTGCGTACAGGCCCTACTGTCAAACGCTACCGACTAGGGATAGGCCTAACTCTCCATCGATATCGATAGAAACGTTGAAAAATGAAGACACCTTGGACTAAATCATGTAAATAATTATAATCAATTGCTTTGTATATAAGTTTTAAATCATGTTTAATCAAAATAAGTAACAATAATTTAAAAAGCAACACTTTTTTATACAAAATAGTGAATTTACAATTATATTCGTCAACGTCAGCATAATACTCCGTCTCAGATTTCTTCTTGAATAAAATCCGTAACGACATCCAAAGGATGATGGGCGTTTTGGTCCTTATGTCCAATCAAGATGAGTCATATGTCGTTGGATAGCTCTTTTCAAGTGAAAAAATAAATTCTATGAAGACGAATCCGTATGAATTGTCCATTATGAAATATGCTCGTCGGAAAGTACCATTTTTTGCTCTAAATAGAAATTAGAAAAATTCATATCTCTGGTTTAACTCAACCGATGCTCATGATTTTTACGAAAATCACATCTATGCATACTCTGTCATAAATCATTAGAGCGAGACAGCGACATTGCGCTCTCTCTCCCACTCACGGTCACGGGTAACGCTGGAATTCGGTTTTGACCCCTCTCGCGCTCCGGGACACGGCGCGGGGGCAGGTATGTTAGGGTGAGGAACGCTTGGCCGCTTGCGCAGGTAGTCAGTCGTTTGCTGATATTGTGTTAAGTGCTACGTTATTACGCTCCTCATTGTTCACATCGACTTTGACCTTGGCATCATTTTGGACTCTGTTACCCGTTTTATTTGTTGACCGTGGCTTTATATTGGACTTGGGTGCTTAACGATTGGATTGTTTCGTTGCAATGGAACGTTACCGTAACTGTGTAATGTGCCGAAGAGGGCTATACCGAGGCAGATATCAAGTACGCGTTCTGTCGGAAGCCTTGACAAGAACACACGTGGAGCTAGTAACATTTATACGAGAAAACGCTGCTCTGGAGGTTTGTACCTATTGCACTTTTTTTTTCCACTCGATCCTCACTGAACCTTCGATATAAAAGGAAACCAATTGAAATCATGTGCAACTGCATCCCAGATCTATTCTAGTAGTAAATGAGGTAACGAAGACGTAAAAGTGAAAACCGATTGATAAGTGATTCTGGTCGCTTAAAGAACATTCAAGTGATTCCTTTTTCACTTTTACGTCTTCCACGATGTATTTACCACCAAAACAAGGCCTACACAAAACCACAACCAATTACTGTGGTTGCGGTTTTGTGTGGTTGTGTGTATGCCTTGTTTTCGTACACACAACTACAGAAAACCGCAACCAGATCTCTGAGAAATCTGTGAATCTGTGGCATATATTTGACGATTCGCACACCTTCTGACAGAAAAACAAATCCCTCCCACAAATGACCCCCAATGCGTTATTTTGTTAGGTATTTTTCGGAAACCAAAGTTGTTTTTCTTTTCCTTACATTTTCATATATCATTTTCAGGTCGTGTTTGACAACACCCGAAGAGTATGTTACCGATGCTGGCAAAGAGCCGAAAATGCGACTAGAGGTCATGCAAACCCTCAACCCGAGCCGGAGCCGCAAGAACAAGCAGAACCGCAAGAACAACTACAACCGCAAGAACAACTACAACCGCAATTAGAAGAAATGCTTCATATTCCTGAATATATGAGAGCACCTAATACCGCGACGCATTGTATCTTTCATGGCTGCGCTAATGAAACCCGCCATCGAATTCCAAATGTTGTTAAAATGCACGTATTTTCTCAACATAAATTGTATATCCCCGACAGTGCCAGAGTATGTCACGATCACCTTAATGGGAATGATTGGGATGATTTGCCCCAACATTGCAACATTTCCCATGACTTTACGGCTGCCCACTTCAGGGATGTTTGTGACCTAATGCGAAATGCCTTAAACTCACCCAGATTACGTTTTAGCGACCGAGGCATGAATGAAGAAGAAATGCACTTTTGGACTGGACGTACTAATGATGAATTTAATGCCATCTTAGAGCAAAATCCATTATTAAGAAATAGAAGTGCAGATCCCAGAACCACTTTGGGCATTTTACTAACGAAACTACGCACAGGAGAACCCAACGCGAGACTTGCGACGTTGTTTAACATGTCTCGGAGAAAACTCGAACGCCAGTTGGCCATCGCACGAGAGTGTCTTAGCACTGACTACGTTGTGCGACACTTGGGAGTGGATCACATGAATAGAGAAGATATATTGGAGAGAAACTTGAGGATTCCAAAAGCACTGTATGGAAATGAAGACAACAATAAAGCCATTATTATTTGCGATGGTACGTATATTTATATATACAAGAGTTCAAACTTTTTGTTTCAGAGGCAATCCTACAGTTTACACAAGTTCCAAAACTTGTTGAAACCATTTTTAATCGTAACCACTGACGGATACATTATAGATGTTAAAGGACCATACGCTGCAACAAAAACTGATGCGCAGATAATGAGCGACTTAATGACTGACGAGGAAAATCCCCTTCATATATTGCTTCAGCCGAATGACGTATTTATTTTGGACCGCGGGTTCAGGGATAGTCTGCAGCATATAGAAGCATGTGGCTACGAACTTCACGTCCCCCCGACGAAGAACCGGGAAGAGTCGCAGCTCACGACTTCTCAAGCAAATGATTCCCGGCTGGTGACAATGTGCCGATGGGTAGTGGAAGTGGTTAACGGGCGTTTCAAAAGAGATTTCAAGCTGTTGCGCCAAAAATATTTTAATAACACAATGCCTAATATGTTCGGGGATTTTATGATTGCAGCAGCAATTACAAATCACTTCCACAGGCCTATTGTCGATAGCCAACACGCAGAAGCTTTTTTACAAAAAATTGTTGAAAGAAGGCAAACCCCAAACGTGTTATATGATTATGTAGAAGCAAAAAGATTAAACAACAGAAGAGCCAATTTCCAGAGATTGGAAGCAAATGACATTCAAGACTTTCCACGATTGAGGGAACAGGACGTGATTTTGCTGTCATTGGGGACATATCAGTTAAAACTGGCAAAATCATATTGCAGCGAGCACCTCAACAACGGCTTATATCTTATAGAAACTTATAGAGAAGCTGCTTTGGAGGATATCCATGAATATGGGATCCACGAAGATGCGTGGCTGTTGCGTGCACGCATACAGTCCCGACATGTACGATCAAAACAATATTTTTGCTATATATTATTAGACAGAAATAGTAGAAACATATTACAACATTATTGCACATGTTTGACAGGACGCCGCACGATAGGTTCCTGTGCGCATATTATATCTATTGTGTGGTATTTAGGATATGCTAGACATGAAGGCTTTACTGAACCAGCACTATTTTTAAATAACATTATCATGGATGAAACACATTAAACGATAAAACTTACTCTGAACTTGTTTTATTTACTTCGATAATAAACAAACAATGATAATATAATAATCAATGCTGATCATTTGTAATTAAAATCGATATACAATGTCGAAAAAATATCAAAAAGAATTAAAACAACAGAAAAAAAATTAAATAAAAAAAAACTTTTAACGTATGATTACTCAAATTGGACAGAAAATCGGGACTAGCGCTTCGATTATTCTTATTCTACAAAAAAATACCTTTCCAACGACGTATTACTCATTCCGATTGGTGCCAGGACCAGGTTCCATACATTTGTGCCCATCATCCTTTGATCAAGAAAGAAGAATATGACCGTGGCATTGGCAGATAACAGACATTTTGCTCACTTCCCATGTTCAGTACTGACCTGAAAACAAACAGAAACTTTTAATAAAGGCGTACCTACAAAAGAGAGCTGCTTAAGTAATAACATATTCCACTTTTAAACACTTTCGTTTTAGATCTCTTTATAAAAGCTATTTGGGTTACAAGCTACATCTATTATTGACTGATCCTGATATTTAATTACATACTTTGAAGTAAGGTACAATTTGCATCTATATAGTCAGATATTTTTTGCAATAAGGTGATCACCACATAATTTATTAATTGTGAAACTAACAGCTTTGACGTCCATTCATTTAACATTTTGTTTTTACCTTTCAACTTTTCTTTATCTATGATTTACACTGTTGGAGAGATGGTTTTCATAGTTATTCTCGTTATGCTCGAATACAAAATAAACTCCTGGGAGCATCCTGTTTTGTAAAAACATTGTGATAAGTGTATATGAAAAGGTAGAGGTACATATTCTGCAACAAATGTTTAACTTTCTCACCATTACTTCCATTTTTACTGGTCTAAGGTGGGCACCACATCTTCCTTCAGGCGTGTTCGCAATAAGTTTCTTCGTCCCAATCACTCGGGTCTAAAGTGCCTTGAGCGCAGTTTACAGTCGTTTTTGTCCTGTTTCTTATTTCTGCGTTTTTGCGCGCTTTTGCTTCCATTTATCAATTTGGGAAAACTTGAACAAGAAGAAACAATGGATTATGTATTAAGAAGGCGTGATGAACAAGTATCGACTATACTACTACTGAGGCGAATTTTCATCGACCATGCTTTTGCCATCCCATCACTAGGACAACCTACAAATGGATTGGTTTATTTTCTTAATTTTAGAGCGTAGAAGGGTTCGAGAAGCAACAATTACGGTAATTTTGGTTAATGAGTCATTAGGAAGTTTATTTACAAAGTGATATTTTATCCGTTGGTCCTTTTATGCGAGAAAACATAGGTTTTAGGTACTCACCTTTGGAAGTTCATATTATAATCTCCGTTTTCTTTGTTTCTTATGTGACCTGCAGCCACCACGCACTTTTCACCTCGTTGTGCATTTATTGTACAATATCCCAGGGTAAGTTGTGTGCACCAAAATATTTTAGTTATTTCAATTTTCTAAAATAATCCGACGACGTCTTCACAGATTTTGCACTTGCGATAACCCGACTAAATTTGAAAACATTCAGAGTGCTGCCACTATTGTAAGTTACTTTACCATCTTAATTTGGACTCTTACTCAGGGCATTAAGGCATCGTTTTGACAATTAGGCCTGTACGCTGTCACGTGACCATCGTTTCTTCTATTGGTTTAATTGTTCTGTGATTATACCTGCAAACTTCTAGAGGATTGTTGTTTCGAGACAAGACAAGTTAAGTTTCGAATGTCAAAGTTGAAACGAAAAGGGTGAACCCATTGGAGGAGGAGAGCCAGCTCAAAACTTTTAAGATTGATGAGCAGTCAATGCCATTTCAATACTGCATAACTGTTTCACGTACCTATATCTTCTTTTTATAACACCTAGTAGAAAGTCGAAATGTCGGAATAGTCGTTGGGACTAGTCGCGATTATTTAGTTCAGTCTACCCGTGACCACGGCAACTGCACCATTCTCGAAATGGAACCGTTGGAATTACGTTTACCTAATAACGTTTAATATATAACTGCCTTTTTAGAAATTAGTGGAATAACCCAAAAATTCCACCCATGCCGGGACTCGAACCCGCGACCTCTGGCCAACCGTGCCAGAGGTTGCGTAAGTCGGAAACATTAGTGCATTAAAAAAAAAGAAAAAAAGAATATACTCACATGTTTAAAAATGTTGTAATTGAAGAAAATCAAGTTTTCGATTTAGGGATCCGTTTGCGAAATATTAAGCTTCAAAGCGCATTTTTTTGTTAGAATAGAGCACAAGGCTAAACGGTTGATTGTAGAAAAGTGAAAAAATTCTCGGCAGTAGCATATAAAATGAACTTCAAAGCAAAACTATCACGGCTATGTAGGCTTTGCCACCATTACAAGGAGAAACAATGAACAGCGATATCCTTACCAAAGTCCCACTTCTACCATTGCTTATCCCAAATGGGATATTCCAAAGAGCAGCTCGCTAAATTGAACCGAACAATACCTCGAAACATTGATAATTTAAAAGCAGGGCAAAGTTTCCACGTCTGTTGCTGTGACATTTTGGGAATTTTAAACAAGACACCAGGTGAATGAGGTTGTTTGAAAATGAGTAATTTTACATAAGACGACAC
This sequence comes from Yponomeuta sedellus, assembly GCA_934045075.1. Lineage (NCBI taxonomy): Eukaryota > Metazoa > Arthropoda > Insecta > Lepidoptera > Yponomeutidae > Yponomeuta > Yponomeuta sedellus. The sequence goes on along the minus strand of OW203727.1, from coordinate 4,099,267 downwards.
ACAACTGTTAAACAAACGATAGAGTCGCTTGGCATCCGAGAGAACAGAGTATTTAAAACGTATTTTTACGACTGATACAACTTCTTTAGCTTCAGCTAAAAGTATGTATATGAACGACAAAGAGACATTGGAAAGAATGAAATTGGGAGAAAAATAATATAAAATATAACACTACACTAGTATTTATAACACTAAAAATATAACACTGACGACCTTTGTGGCGTAGCGGTAGCGCGTCTGCCTACCATGCAAGAGGTCTCGGGTTTGAATCCCGGCTGGGAACACAAAAAAAAGCCCAGGTCTTGCATGTTTACATGTTTGTGATGTCGTTGTTTCTGGTTCCCACGACACAGGGTATCCTAGTGTGGGGCCAGAAGCAATGTATCTGCTAAAAAAAAATAAAAATTATTTATAACTTTGTAGTCTTATATATAAATTTAATTAAAGAACATATAATTAAGTACGTCAAATTTAAAAACCTATTTAGAGGCTAGGGTAGAGCGCTGGCATGGATAGCCAGAGGTTGCGGGTTCGAATCCCGGCATGGGTGAAATTTTTAGCCTCTAAATAGGTTTTTAAATTTGTTCCTTAGCACGGGTTAGTGCATTAAAAATAAAAATAGTATAAGTACGTCAAATTAGTAACTTTGATGTTTTACGTTACCGAACAATTTCGATTATGATATGTTTCAGAGTCGAAGATGTTTTTAGAAATATTCTCAAGAATCACCTTTTTCAATACGATATACTAGCTACATTTTGCTGAAATATTTATGCTCATCGAAAGTATCGTCATCACTATATATTTAGTCAAAAATAGCCGAAACCAGCGTGCATTTAATGAATGACTATTGTTGAAGTTGAATTGATGAAGCAAAATTGGTTTTTCAGAATTGCGGCAAGTGCTTACCTCTCTGGGATATAGCCTAAACAGGAGTGAGTTTGTATATGCGTGTCTAGCCAAGTGGCCAACCTTGGTCTCTAACTATTCATGTAAGATACAGCCGTGAATTTACGAATTTTATAAATACATTTAAACAAAAGTGTAACATTCAAATTCACTCTACATAACAGTAACTCTTATTCACACATCATCATCAACGACAAAAATATTTTTAATCAAAAGTACGATTCCGATATCGTGTCGTGCAGTGTTAAGGACGCGCTTCGTAAATATTTTAAGGATATCTTATCGGGGAGTTTCTCGAAACAAAGGGTGGAATTGTTGAGAATAATTAAGATATTAAATTAACGGCACAGAGTTTGATTTAGAATAAGGGCTTGTCTGGTTACAACCACAAAAACGAAGATATAAACAAATTTATAGGTGAAATAGGCGTGCCCGGTTTTGGCGTGGTGTTCCGGTTATTGTCAATCCTTTTTACTGCTGACATACTTTACTCTATTGCCCTTTAGAATACTTTGCTTGGACTTGGAAGTTTGGACATCTGATATTTTGTCAATTACCATACCCAAGATTCTGTAAATGCATTGTAGTACAATTACATGAACGTGGCGATTACATTTCATTGCTACCTTCAGTCTAAGCCCGCACACGTATCAAACCTTTAAGGCGGCAATAGTACAAAAAAACACGTCACGTGACCTGTCCATTTATCCGTCACTGTAGTGTAATACACTAACAGAATTTAATTATTAGTATTTATATATATTATAGAAGCGCTCGTGGCCTAGCCTAACCGAGTGATTGGAATCAATCACTTGAGTTAAGCAACAACAGGCTCGGTCAGGTGTAAGATAGGTGACGGTCCCGTGACTACCGTTAGTGGCATTTTTTCCGAGCGCTTTCGTGCTTCGCAAGGCACGCTAAGCCTTTGGTGCCGGCTGTCATGTAATAGCAGTCGTTAAGCCATGTCAGAGGCGTTATGGGCGGCTTGATAACTTCTGACCGTAAGGCCCGCCACTGTCTTACAATCCTCCACCAACCCGGACTTAGCCCCCGTGGTGGAGCATGGCCTAACCTTCTTCCGATGCCAGCGTAGCCCGGATAGGCGTTTCCGCTATGACGTTTATCTCCTTTGTTGTCACGAGTCATAAGGTTAAACTGAAAGTGACTCAGTGTTGGACTAATAGCACAAAACATAGGCTCAAGGTGTATCTAGTTAGACCTAAGATTTTCCGCATTTAGCCTCATAGTTGAGCCATTGTACACGCAAGCGCTGAGGTACGTTAACACTTCAGAAACTAGGGTTTCCCTGTGCCCTGTGCTATGGTTAGCAGGATTTGAACGTCACAAACATGAAAATATACCCAGGCCATTTGTTCAAATGTACGGCAGCCCTCGTGGGAACTGAACCCAGCGTGGTAATCAGACGTGATACCCCTAGACCAACGTAATGTGTCGTATGCAATTTCTAAGTCATTTCTCGTAATACTTAATTCACTTACAAGATTACCTCCGAAAGGCGCATTTTCATAAAGGCCTCAATTTGAGTTTGTATCCTCCGAAGAGATAAATATTCTATGACTTTTTTCACATCAATATTATGTGTACCAAAAATGTACGGAGCTTGGGTGATCTCCTTTTACTAGTCGCAGATCAAACATATGACGTTTTTTTGAAATCATCTATTACAGACCTACCCCTATAATACACGATTTTTTATTTCTCGTGCTATAGAATTACTTCACACTTGTAGAGCGGGGTGAAAATCGTATCGTCCCTAGAGGAAACGTGTATACATATTTTTTATTTACAAAACAAGTCACAACAGCCAATCAAAACACTCATCGGCAGTGAATCAGAACGCTGGGTTTTTTAATAATATAATTTTTTATTACATATATTATTTAGGTCTCTAAAAGAGCCTTCGGATTTGGAATCAACCAACTAGATTACAATATAGTGTTTTATAGTTCCTACTTTACAATCATTAAAATAACATAACAACAACATAACATTTACATACAGGCACGTATATTGCGTCTGACCCCACACTGGGATACCCTGTGCTGCCGTGGGAACTAGAAACAGCGACATCACAAACATGTAAACATCCAAGACCTGGAGTTTTTGTCCCCAGCCGGGGTTCGAATCCGGGACCTCTCGCTCGGCAGGCAGATGCGCTACCGCTGCGCCACAGAGATCGTGAGAATCAGTACCTACCTATTGTTTTTTTTTATTCAATGTGAAAAGCAGAGTGTATGACTCGGTAACAAAATTAATTTTAATCTCGACGTGTCTATCGACCCTCGCAGTTCCTGCTCGCGTAGCTATCTGCACATCTCGTCTAAAATGCATCGTTTTATTCCCTAGTCATACAATCTACCATTATTTACTTAAATAATTTATTTATCCTTTACGGTCGCTACAAAACCATTTTATTTAAGAACCTACCAATTTCTTAGATAATTTCTGCATTTTCTGCTTTTCAAGAAATAAGTTACCAGTTGAAGGGGTATGACGGCCAAGTCCATTTAATTCAAAATAATTCCCAAAATCTAAAAATTCTTATCTAAAATATATTTCTAAGTTTATTTTATATAAGAACCAGTTAAAATATCTTAGTTCTCATACAACTAGAGTCTATGTATACCGCTGTGTATACCGCACATTTATTTATTATAAGCTTCAATAAATAAAAATATTTAGAGAACACCACAACGTCCTGGAACGCTCTGGTGGCGGTTACTTAGCATGCGGCGAAATGACCGTATTTGTTATATTATAACATAACTTTACTCCTACTAAAATACGGCTAAAGGTCTGCAAGTGCATTCACTCCCTTAGAAGAGAAACTTATACGTAATTTTTAAGTTCACCTTCACGTCACATTAATCGACTAATCCGTACCACGGCAATTTGTACCGGCGTCGATTAATTTCGAGTTCCATTAGAGTGGTGAGTTATCGCAGATACTTTAGACTTGTTAAAACGAAGCCATTGTTCCCCGAGGAGCGTGCCCGCAAATTGCTTGCGGCTTTCCCTGCCTTCAGGTGTACAATCGATAGATGCCTATGAGCATATTTGCAATATTAAAGACTACGGTTAGTTCTACATGGAATATCGAAAGATTGAGGCATAACAACCATAAAATCGTTCTCTGTCTGCATTGCTGTTCGCATAGTGTAAGATATACGATCCTTAGGTCTTGGCAATAAATGGTTATTAATCAATTAATTAGTTCATTCAATCATTAATTCATGAATTCATTCATTTATTTATTCATTCATTTATTCATTCATGAATTCATTTATGAATTTATTTATCTATATATTTATTTATTCATTCATTCATTCATTCATTCATTCATTCATTCATTCATTCATTCATTCATTCATTCATTCATTCATTCATTCATTCATTCATTCATTCATTCATTCATTCATTCATTCATTCATTCATTCATTCATTCATTCATTCATTCATTCATTCATTCATTCATTCATTCATTCATTCATTCATTCATTCATTCATTCATTCATTCATTCATTCATTCATTCATTCATTCATTCATTCATTCATTCATTCATTCATTCATTCATTCATTCATTCATTCATTCATTCATTCATTCATTCATTCATTCATTCATTCATTCATTCATTCATTCATTCATTCATTCATTCATTCATTCATTCATTCATTCATTCATTCATTCATTCATTCATTCATTCATTCATTCATTCATTCATTCATTCATTCATTCATTCATTCATTCATTCATTCATTCATTCATTCATTCATTCATTCATTCATTCATTCATTCATTCATTCATTCATTCATTCATTCATTCATTCATTCATTCATTCATTCATTCATTCATTCATTCATTCATTCATTCATTCATTCATTCATTCATTCATTCATTCATTCATTCATTCATTCATTCATTCATTCATTCATTCATTCATTCATTCATTCATTCATTCATTCATTCATTCATTCATTCATTCATTCATTCATTCATTCATTCATTCATTCATTCATTCATTCATTCATTCATTCATTCATTCATTCATTCATTCATTCATTCATTCATTCATTCATTCATTCATTCATTCATTCATTCATTCATTCATTCATTCATTCATTCATTCATTCATTCATTCATTCATTCATTCATTCATTCATTCATTCATTCATTCATTCATTCATTCATTCATTCATTCATTCATTCATTCATTCATTCATTCATTCATTCATTCATTCATTCATTCATTCATTCATTCATTCATTCATTCATTCATTCATTCATTCATTCATTCATTCATTCATTCATTCATTCATTCATTCATTCATTCATTCATTCATTCATTCATTCATTCATTCATTCATTCATTCATTCATTCATTCATTCATTCATTCATTCATTCATTCATTCATTCATTCATTCATTCATGCATGCATGCATGCATTCATTTATTCATTCATTCATTCATTCATTCATTCATTCATTCATTCATTCATTCATTCATTCATTCATTCACTCACTCACTCACTCACTCACTCACTCACTCACTCACTCACTCACTCACTCACTCACTCACTCACTCACTCACTCACTCACTCACTCACTCACTCACTCACTCACTCACTCACTCACTCACTCACTCACTCACTCACTCACTCACTCACTCACTCACTCACTCACTCACTCACTCACTCACTCACTCACTCACTCACTCACTCACTCACTCACTCACTCACTCACTCACTCACTCACTCACTCACTCACTCACTCACTCACTCACTCAACCCAGACTCACTCACTCACTCACTCACTCACTCACTCACTCACTCACTCACTCACTCACTCACTCACTCACTGCTAGGCTTGTTTATTGCAACCGCAACTGCTAGGCTTGTTTATTTTAGTTACTTCCATAGTCTTATGTCCTATGGCATACTACTGTGGGGACGGGCAGCAGACATTGAGACCATCTTCGTCTTGCAGAAGAGAGCGATCACATTCATTTATAGGCTGGGTAGTAGAGATTCGTTAAGAGATTTCTTTAAAGAAACTAACATCCTGACAGTTGCCAGTCAGTATATATATGAAAACATTATGTACGTTAGGAAAAATATCAGTAACTTTAAAACTTTAGGTAGCCAACACAATGTAAATACTAGAAATAAACATAAACTTTTGTTCCCACTATTTAGGCTGGCAAAGGTTAATACATCCTTCATGGGGCATTGTATACGCTTCTATAATAAAATCCCTGAAGATATATTAAGCTTGCCTGAATCGCGGTTCAAAAAATATGTTAAGCACACTGTGCCAAAAGGGCTACTATAACATAAAGGATTATTTAGATGACAATGAGGTCTGGAATGAAAGCCAGTACAATGTATGAGTTCTATGTTCAAAATAATTATGTAAACTATGTTAATTAAGGACTTTTGAAAAGACTAAGTTAGGAGTTTTTTTGTCCATTTTTTCTCCTAAATGATCTAGATTTTGAAATGGACACCTAGTTTGAATTGTAACGTTCATTAAGCCGCAGTTTCTGTGCTACTTTGAATAAACCTTTTCATTTCATTTCATTTCAGTGTGCTTTACTCTTTTGTTTGATGGAATCACGCCACTCGTATTTACCTAGCAGCTGTTGAAGGAAAACAATTGGCCGACAACAAATAAGCCAAAGATCAATTCCCAACCCCCACTGCTCTATCCGGTAGTCACAAAACTCGGAGAGACTCCGAACAAACTATACTACTCGTATAATACCTTAGATGTATAAACCTTCGTTCGTTGTAAGAAGGGCTCGAGCGAAATCCTCTAAGCTCCTGCTAATTAGATTAGTTCGTCTGACTCGAAGCCCGAGACACAAACGAAATGCAACCAGAAGCTCTCTTCTGTGCTTTGATTATGTAACTTTTCATTTATACAAATGTGTGCAAAAGCGGAATGTTTACTTTGCTCTGCCGTATAGAATATGAGGCGTAATATATACTCGTATCACATGTAGTGGATGCTGCATTTTAGTGGATATCTAATATTGACAGTGATATTCAGCCACATAATTGTACGACAAAGTTCAGAAAATATTATCGTTTTTCCACATAGATGTATGCGTGAAAAGTTACATAATCAAGACACAAGTCTCTCTTTTATTCGCGTATCCTATCAATTGACAAATTTAGAATACTTGGGCACTAGAAAATAAAACTACTGACCCTCCTGACACATTAGTACTCGTATCCTTAGTTTTTGTTCAAGAAAATTGTTAATTTGCAGCCTTCGACCGTCAAAAACATCGACCCTTCCTTCGCATCCCGCTACAAAACCACGTTACTGCAATCCGTTTGGATGATACCTTCATGACACCTTGCCAGGTGCTCTATAAAGCTACTGGGCAGACATAAAGTTGAGATGATGTTTGTGCTATGTACAATGTTCATCTTTTGACAGGTTTCCTTTCCCAACTTTTCACAGAAGTTGCAATTCAGATGCAGCTGGCACGAAAACAGTAAAAGTCCCAACCAACCAAGCAGTCCAATTGCAGTCAGTGGGCAGTTTCAGCGACTACATACATGTTTCGATCAAAATCAACCCTTTTATGTCCCCACTGCCTGGGCATGGGTCTCTCAAGGTTAGGCCATACTCCACCGTGAGGGTTGTCTGGGTTGGTGGAGGATTGTAAAATAGATGTGGGCCTTACTGTTAGAAGTTATCAAGCCGCCCATAAGATCTCTGATATGGCTTCACGACTATCGTTACATGACAGCCGGCACCAACGGCATACTTTAAGCTACATGCTAATTGTAAGCCGATTACAATCGGATTGCTCCGTTACTTGGCAGTTTTATTGTCAGCTGTTTTAAAATGCATCATCAAACTTTACAGTCGGAATTCAGCCCTTCAGCCGGAATTCTGTGTAAAGTCTAAAGTAGTCGTTCTTTTGTCGGATCACTATCCTTCCGAAGGCTTTCGATTGACACCTGGCAGACATGTTGACTTGCGGCCGACTTTGCCGAAGGTCTGTGGAGAGCAATAAAATGGAAACGCAGAAGGTAGTTCTTAATGAAGCTGTGTTAGTGCTGAAACTTCATTGGCAAGCTTTGTCAAGTTAAATTGGAGACGCTGTAACTTCGCTTGCATCTTGTGCTTTTAGGGAATCGTGCGGTTACAGTACCTACACCCAGCTTCCCTACCTCTAGTGAACAAAGTGACACGGGTACTGTAAATACGATTCAATAGTAATAATTCCATCCTGAGGCATTGTAATACGTTTGTACAATAAAATCCCTGAAGATATATTAAGCTTGCGCGAAACGCGGTCCAAAAAATGTGTAAAGTATACTTTACTTTGTGCCAAAAGGGCTACTATAACATAAGGGACGACAATAATGTCCGGAATCAAAGGAAGTACAATGCATGAATACTATGTTTTATGATAATTATATAAACTTTGTAATTAAGAGCTTTGAAAATACTAAGTTTAGAGTTTTTTGTCCATTTTTCTCCAAAATAATCTAGATTTTGAAATGGGCATCTAGTTTAACTTGTAACGTTCATTGAATTGCAATATCTGTGCTACTTTGAATAAAACCTTTATTCTTTCAGTCGATATAGTAGAAAAAAACGGCCAAATTGGTGTCAAGCCACGCGCAGTAGAGTTCCGAAGAGGGAAACATTTATTTAATTGCTTTAAAGAACTTACAACTTCTTCAAAGTAATTTTCAATATAATTTTTACGAAGCTTACCTTTTATAAGTTTGTCCACATTACTCGTTATGTTTTGAAGCTTACTTGGGCGTTATAGTTTCTCTTTTAAGTTTGTTATGCTGCTCTGAATTTTTTCACATTTCTGCAATCTACCGTTTAACAAAGAGAAGAGAGGAGACGCCCTACCATACCAAAAAATTGTCTTATAAAGCTTGATATTTTGCAAATGGATTCTTAAGGAACCGTGAGGGAAAACATCGCGCCTGAAGTGCTTACACACCTAGCGCTTGCTACGTACAATGGCCCATCAATGGGACTAAGTGCGGAAATCACAAGTCTAACTAATGTACAAAAATAGCCCATACTATAGATCTTTCATAATCTACAACAAGATTCCAGATACCTTGAAACAAATTGAAAAAGATACAGTTTACAAAACAAAACTTAACTACTAATTCAAAAATGCCATTACAGTATACAAGAATTCATGGAAGACACGTAAATTCCATGTTTCTTTATGTCTTTGCCCATTTTTTATTTATGTAAGAAAAGCTATATACCTAGATGTGTAAATGAACTGTAAATATTATGCAAAACGCTTCTATGCCCTACAGGGTCCATAATGGTACTTAAAACAAATCAACACCTTGTGAACTTATGGTTGCAATAAATGATGATAACCTACACACAAGATATCATCATCATCATAAGGTTATATTTGTCCACTGCTGGATATAGCCCTCCCCTAATGAGCACCATAGCGCCCTGTGTTCGGCTTGCTGTATCAAACATCTGCCTGCAGTTTTTAACAGATTGAAACGTGAGAAATAACCAGTATATATTCAAACTTATCTCTAAGAGATGTCATCATTAATGCGAAAACTTGAATGATCGTCAGTACAAAGCATCTTGTGTGCACCAAAGTGTAGCCAGCCAGGCACGACAAGATTTTAATAGAGATTAAATCGCTCGCATGGGGCATATGGCGGCGTCGAGCAACTTCATCTTGCTTCGATCTAAACGAGAGTTTGACGACATCGGGCCCCGTACGACGGGAGAGCGTATCGGTATTTAGTACGCCTTCTATCCTTAAGTATGTATGTGCCAAGAAGCCGAAAAAAACACATTAAAGCCGGCTTCTCACTATGGGATGTAATATGATGTATAGGTATATATTAAATCTTGAGATATAATAAGTTATCGCTCGTCATACATTTTGTACGAGATCGGTTAACACTGTGCTATAATAATATATATTATAGCTATAAAACTAAATGTATGACGAGCGATAACTTATTATATCTCAAAATGTAATATATATTACATCCCATAGGGAGAAGCAGGCATTAGGCGTTGGCATCGTAATTAATAAGCGTTGAATTATCTCTTTAACTTACATTAGAAAGGTAAATTAGTGACCACTCAGTTGCTGTAGATATACGGAGATGGATATGATAGATTAGATTGAAGATTGATAGATAGATTAAAGCGCTCGTGGCCTAGTGGAACCGAGTAATTGGAATGAATCACTTGGATTAAGCAACAACAAGCGCAGTCAGGTACTGGATGTGTGACCATCAGGTGACCACCACTAGTGGCATTTTTTCCGAGCGCTTCCGTGTTTCGCAAGGCACTTTAAGCCGTTGGTGTCGGCTGTCATGTAATGGCAGTCGTTAAGTCATGTCAGAGGCTTTATGGGTGGCTTGATAACTTCTGACAGTAAGGCCACTGTCTTACAATCAAGGGGAACATACAAGGGTTGACAGCAACTTTAATTAAAAGAAAAATCACGGTGTACACGTGTGGAGACAACTGATTTCATCATGGTCTTTTAATTTACCTACTATCACATAAAAAATTGTGAAGGAAAATATAGCGAGGAAACCCGAGTTCTGAGGTGTTAAGTGCTTGATTTTGCTAATAATATCGCATACTTTATTAAATATTCGCGGTGGACACGCGTGGAGATAAAGCGCGTACTGTCTCTTTCTCGGAGAGAAGACTGTGCATACTGTGAAACCCGAGTACTGAGGCGTTTAGTGCTTGCTTTCGCTAATAAGCGGTGGACACGCGTGGAGATGCAGCGCGTACTGTCTCTTTCTCCGAGTGAAGGATGTGCATACTGTGAAAGCCGAGTACTGAGGTGTTAAGTGCTTGCTTTTGCTGATACGCGGTGGACAATGCATACTGTGAACCGCGAGTACTGAGGTGTTAAGTGCTTGCTTTTGCTGATACGCGGTGGACAATGCATACTGTGAACCGCGAGTACTGAGGTGTTAAGTGCTTGCTTTTGCTGATACGCGGTGGACAATGCATACTGTAAACCGCGAGTACTGAGGTGTTAAGTGCTTGCTTTTGCTAATACGCGGTGGACACGCGTGGAGATAAAGCGCCTACTGTCTCTTTCTCGGAGTGAAGGCTGTGCATATTGTGAAACCCGAGAACTGAAGTGTTAAGTGCTTGCTTTCGCTAATACGCGGTAGACACGCGTGGAGACAAAGCTCGTACTGTCTCTTTCTCAGAGAGAAGGGTGTGCATACACTAAGACGTATATAGGCTGTTTATGTAGCAATGTAAATATAACTTACAAAGTTAAAGACACGATACTAGCCCCTGCAACCAGACGCCGCGATAAAGTTTTTATCGTCCTACCGACAAGCATTAAAAAAAAGTTCTAGGTTTATTTCACTACGTAAGATAGTTACTTACGCTGCTGGCTCAACGGCCAGAAATAGAATTAGCCTCCTACACAAGACATAGATATAATTTTATCCATGTTTTTGTTACACACAAGAAGACATAGACATAGATATAACGGGACTACCCATTCTGTCAGTTGCAGAATGGGTAGTCCCGTTAATACCACTAGTGGCATTTTCCGATCGCTTCCGTGCTTCGCAAGGCACGTTAATCCGTTGGTGCCGGCTGTCATGTAATGGCAGTCGTAAAGCCATGTCAAAGGCCTTCTGGGCGGCTTGATAACTTCTGACTGTAAGGCCCAACACTGTCTCACAATCCACCACCAACCCAGACTTGGCCCGCGTGGACTATGGCCTAACCTTCCTGCGATGCAGGAAGAGACCCGTGCCCCAGCAGTGGTGACAGTGGGGAGATATTGATATCGAATATTGACTACGAGTCACCACTTGTTTCTCCCATGCGGAGTTCTTTTGCCGCCTGCCTGGAACTCACGATTCTTGGCTACCTCATCCTTCTAGCTGTACCTGGAGCAGCCAACTGGTCAAGAAAAAGAAGGATGAGACAGAAAGATGGCGCTATGTTATCGCACGATAAAAAGAAACCTGTCAAGTGAGAGTCGGACTCGCGATCAGTCGGTTACATTATTACATATACACTAGATTATATCAGATCAGATCAGATCAGATTAGATAGTTTATTTATTGTCTTTCTTTTCAAATAATGTTACATGGCCGAAACAAGAGCAGCAGGGGATTTTAAAATTTTGATTTGTGTACCTTAACCTAACTTAGGTTAGGCTAAAGTTAAATTATTACAGCTGTTTAAACATGGAGTGGGATACAGTCGCTTTTCTAGCTAGTTAGCTAGTTTCCGAAGCGTGAATCCCGTCAAGCAAATAGTCAACTGTAGCTCGCATTTCTCAGCAAGGATAGTGACAGACTTACATATATACTGCGAATCAAATCGAAACCTAGTCGGACTAGTTGGACAAAAAGCTTAGTAAGTTAATCCGGTAACAATCCAATAATATAACAAATAATTATTTTGGAATCGAATCTCGCAATTTTATTCCAGCTTTTTCCGAACGTCAGACTATTTTCATAATTGAATATTTATTTTTAATTACGCTTTTAAACAATATAAATGTTGAAACAAAATATAAATAGAAACAAAAAAATGTTGATTTGATTACATAGTTTCAGATTTTCGTGAGGCTATACTAGTCTACTGCTGGACACAGCCCTCCCCTAAAGAGCGCCACGTTGTGCCATCATAGGGGGCAATGCCCATAATCCCCACGCTGGGTCCCCAACCCGCATGGGTTGGGGATCGCAGTTCGGTGGAACTGCACTGCAGGGGGCGCTGCTGCCCACCCCCCGGTTTGTGTCCCTTAGTCGCCTTTTACGACACTAGCGGTAAGGAGTGGGTCGGTGCTATTAGGCCGACACCAGACAGCATTTGTAGTATACGGTGATATTAGTTGCCAAAATTCATAGTTCTAAGTCAACGGGAAGTAGGTAGGTACCCTACGAGTTTTGTTTCCCGTGAGCGTCGAAATTTACGTTTCTTTGCGGCCACAAACGGCCGTTGCTTTTTGCTTTAATTTAGAAGTTTGATTTTTTCACAACTTCAATTGCCTATAGACTTGAGTAGGTAAACAGTTTTAATTTGAACTCGACACCTCCAAGCGTTACCGAGATAAAATGTCTTTACAGACAGTCGGACGGACGAACCACAAAGTGATCCTGGCTGTGCAGGCTGCATATTAGTTACCGATTCGAGTTAAGAAGCCCTGCATCTACTCGTGGCGATGGTTATCCTAAGTGCTATAGTCGTTTGTCAACGACTTAACTCACGTTTGGTGGCGCTATTAGTACGGCTAATAACGTCAGTGCAGCTGGTGTGGTGGTTCATTGACCCCGTCCGAATCGGTGGTAGCTTTAAGAGGTCCTAAAATCGTTAAAGTTCTCTTGCTAGTAAATGTGATCATGTAGTTTGAGTTTCGTGGTACTGTATAGCACACTCAGCTAGAACTCCTGAAACATTACGTTACGGTTAGGTACGCAGGAACATTCAAATGAAAAATTTTTCTGACAAAAAATCAAGTATCCGGCATTAAGGTAATAAAGCATTGATTACTTTACAGCTTTAAAATCGTCTCCCTTTTTCTTACAACTAAGTCGTTGAAATTTATATCGGTAAAAGTGGTACACCCTGTATACGTCCCATTATCTCAAAGAAATTGTTTTTATTCTCCTAATCACCACTGGGACTTATAATCTCAAGTGCTGAGGTATGTAAATAACTCGACAGAATCACCATGGTTTCCTCAGCAAGTTTTCCTACACAGTTAGCGAGTGCTTGCGCTACTGTGACGTCGTAGGTGTTAAGATGATGTAAATTAGAAAACAAAGTCATTGGTCGGATTCAAACCCATAACCACCCAAATGAGAAGCTGACGTTCTACCGCCTCGCTACCACCGCTTGAAAATATCAGTCTCTATCAAAGCAGCATAGGAATATGTGTTCGCTGATTTACTTTTCTTTCGGGTATGTATTAGCGAAGGCCTACATAAAAAGTACCCCAAACGTGCGTGTATGCAACGACAAATGAACTTCTATGAAGGGAAAGAGATCTGTTAAGGTTGTAGTAAGTGGCAGACCTTCGATATCAACCCTTACTGCTGGGGCACGGGTCTTTTCCTGCAGCGTAGGAAGGTTAGGTCGTACTCCACCACGGGGGCCAAGTCCAAATTGGTCGAGGATCGTAAGACAGTGGCGGACCTTACTAGCTGTTAGAAGTTATCAAGCCGCCCATAAGGCCTCTGACAAGGCTTAACGACAAATGGCAGACCTTGATCTCTGCTTACCCCTCCGGAATACAGACCTGAGTTTATGTTATATGTTGTATTGCGTAACGACTCACCACGTTCATACATAATTATATGTTTACTGGGTCATTTAATTTGCGTAATTAGCTCACTGATCTTTAATTAATTGTTCAGCGTTTCATACCCTTTGATAAAGGGAAAGCAAAGTTAATGGGATATGAATAATACAATATTCATATATCGTCGTTCGAAATTAATTAATGATATTTATAAAACCTGAATCGAAACACTGATTGATTTTAGTCAACGTTTTCGCTCCATATTTTATATTATTTTATTTTACTGTTTTTAACAATTTTTAGCATCTGGTGACGTCTTTCAGCGGAGCTTTGGGACGAAATCAGCCACAGGGATTATTAACGAATTAAATTCTCTTCAATTCCATCTAAAAATAAATCGGCGCTAGCCACAATCGCATTACAGAGAACAGACATTGAGTCAAACAACTTTTATCCGGCATATCGCTGGGATCTAGAGCCCTACTCTATTTAACCATCTTACCAATATCCAACTAGTAGATAGGGCCTACTGCTGCTTAAAATCTCTTGTTTATTTAACAACCTTTCTAATATCCAACTATTAATTAGGCTCTTCTCCTGCTAGTGATCTCTTGTTTATTATTATTATTAATACTTTAATTGTAATTAAATTTTAACAATAAAACCATACAATGCGGTGAACTTAATGCCATAAGCAATGTTTATCAGTCAACTACAGGAGGTAAACGAAAAAGTTGGTAAGCGTGCAAAAAAAATTATGTTACCGTCTTTCCAATATCCAACTAGTCGATCTGTGCAAAACTAGATCTATGCAAAATCCTACTAATAAATAAAACCTACTGCTGCTTGTAGCTTCATGTTTATGTAATAATTTTTCCAATATCCAACTGGTAGATAGAGCCCGCGTGCTAGGCTTGGAGCCTTTCGTTGGTTTAACCATCTTTCCAATATCCAACTTGTAGATATGTCCTAGCCTTTTCTTTACGTTACGTTACGTTTTCTTTACGTCTTTTTAGTATCTAACTGGTAGATAGTGCCTACTTGTGTCTTGTTTATTTAAACATCATTCCCATATCGAACTGCTAAATAGAGAACACTGCTGTTTGTAGCCTCTAGTTTATTTAACCGTCTTTCCAATATCCAACTAGTAGATAGGTTCTACTGTTGCTTTCTTGCTGTGTAGGACTTGCTGGCAGAAAATTTTAAAAACTATTTAGTGGCTAAAAATTCCACTCATGCCGGGACTCGAATCCAATACTCTCTGTATTACGTACAGGCAGCAACATCTGGCTGAAGTAATTTGTATCACTTGCAGCCCCGAGTACCTGCTTTGCAGTTAGGTTTTACATCAAAATTATATTTTTATTTATTTTATTTTATAAAGGAGGAAAAACAGAATCAACAAGCACTTAAATACAGTAAACTACTTAGCTTATTAAATTTTGTTAATTCCTAACCATTCCTCACCGCTACATAAGAGCTTAGTATGCGATAGGAGTAGAATAGGTATATAATATTCATGAAGACAATTTCTTGTTACTTAAAAAGATACAAAAGAATACAAAGCATCTGATGTTTACTTAGTAATTTACAAAAAAAATACGAGAAAATTGCTGATAGTTTATCGCTGTACCCACATGATTATATTATTTTTAATGCACTAACCCGTGCTAAGGACAGTGTACTGCTGGCAGTGACTGTATGAGGATGGTCTACGATAGAGGGAAGTGGCGTACCTGGGGGAGTCCTCTCCAGCAGCAAAGAAGAACAGGCTGATTGGTTGATTGACTGCTGCTTGTAGCCTCTTCTTTGTTTATTATTTTATTTCGAAAACTAACAGCTTATTACTAACACAATGGATTACATGGATAGCAACTGAAAGCCTACAAAAA
Organism: Yponomeuta sedellus; assembly: GCA_934045075.1. Lineage (NCBI taxonomy): Eukaryota > Metazoa > Arthropoda > Insecta > Lepidoptera > Yponomeutidae > Yponomeuta > Yponomeuta sedellus. Next base: position 4,083,151 of record OW203727.1, on the reverse strand, counting down.
GTTTTCACAGATAGCCATATTTGCAATATAAGAGCAATTAGCACAGGTGAAAGAAAAACAATACACGAAACATCAGGCTCAGTAATTAGGTACATCCAAAAATAGAAGAAAGAAGATGGCACACCATTTCAATGGGTTTCATTCAACCATATTTTCAACTACTTAGTTAAATTGGCCTATTGCTAGGGTGGGAGCCACTTCATTATTTAACAGTCTATCCAATACCCAACTAGTAGACACGTCCTACTGCTGCTTCTAGTGTCATGCTTTCCATGCCTTCTCAACGCTCTGATAGAATCACGTTTGTATACTGAAAACGTAGCCAAACTTTTAAACTGAATAATAAGGTCACGAAACTACACGTAGTTATAACCACAAACTAAAAAAAGGTAAAAATTTCATAAATAATTTTTTAGACTTTTGTGAACCGTACCTACTTACCTATATTCATTCACGTACTATACATTCAATAAACTCGCGCCTGTATACCGGAAGGGAAGGCAGATTACAGGGTATTCGGAATGCCACGACCCTGAGAAACCGTTTTTACCTTTATCAACATAAATTAGTTGTTAAAGGCACGCGCGCCTGGGTACTTTTTATCTTGCCCTTTGCTAATACATCCGCCTTATTCAACTACGTATAGGCCATCTCATGTTTCAGACAAATTGTATACATAAAAGGCATACAATTTTTCTGAAACATGAGATGGCCTGCATGCTTCTATCCCAAGTAGGGTCCCGCAGGAATGGCACAAAACAAATAGGACGGCCCTTCAGCTCCAATTCGCTCCTAATTGGATTAGTTTTCTCAACTTTCTTATGGCGGGATTGCGTCCCCTTGAATTATGTCTAAATAGTTTTTCTTCTTGCACGGATTACAGATTGTTCGACCTTGATAAAGCGTATTAGCGGATCAAGTTTGCCTTTTACCTTACGTTGGTAGCGTTAGTGTGTTTAAGAGGACTCATTTAATGAATGATAGTATTTCTTAGGCCGCGTACAATTAAACGCATAATCAGCTGCCGAACGGGAGCAGGCTCACTCTAAGACCCAGTGTAAACGTCATAATGTGTAGCCAATCAGCGTCCGCGGCGTACAATGACGCGCAATATTAATCTGAATGACGCAAATATTAATTTTTGACCGATATTCAAAATTATTAAATGTATCACTTTTTTGAAGTAATATTTTGAAGAAAATAATTTTTATAAATAGTATTTGGTTCCAGCTAACCCTCGTTGCGTTCTTTCGTCGAAGCGCTCGTGGCCCAGTGGAACCGAGTGATTGGAATCAATCATTTGTGTTAAGCAACAACAGGCGCGGTAAGGTGCTGGATGGGTGACCGTCCCGTGACTACCGCTAGTGGTATTTTTTCCGAGCGCTTCCGTGCTTCGCAAGGCACGCTAAGCCGTTGGTGCCGGCTGTCATGTAATGGCAGTCGTTAAGCCATGTCAGAGTCCTTATGGGCGGCTTAATAACTTCTGACAGTAAGGCCCGCCACTAAATAAATAGGTTTTTAAAATCCTACACCAACCCGTACTTGGCCCCCGTGGTGGAGTATGGCCTAACCTTCCTGCAACGCAGGAAGAGACCCGTGCCTCAGTAGTGGGAACATACAATGGTTGATATCGAAACCCTCGTTGGTGTGGGAGTGGAAGGGTAGTGCCAGAAAATTTATCATCTTATTATCCTTTTCATTTTCAAAAGTCAAGTCTCACAATCGAAGCGCTGCGTTGTTAGAGTATTCCAGCCCCGCTTAAGGGTCTCTTAAGGGTAGCGAAAAATATCGTATCGGAACACTTTAATAGTGATTGGGATAATGAAAGGTGAACTAAATGCAGTTATTTTTTGTGTTGCTCAGCTAGAAATATATAGGGTAGTGCTTGCATGAACCTAGAGAACATAGATAAATTTAATATTATTTATTGTACACAGAAAATACAGTAACAGAAATTATACAAAAAAATAATACTACAATTGGAGGCCTTATTACTAAAAGCAAATTCGTCCAGGCAACCATCAACAGATTACAAGTTAACAGATAATACAATAAATATTGTTACTCTGTGGAGCCCCTTAAAGACAAATATTCAACTTGTCGAAGTTATCTCGCCTCCGGGACGCGTTTTACGGCTAATATTACAACGCTTGTAATTTTACCCCCTTTATCTCAATCCGCAGGAGTTGACGATGTCTTTTGTCTTATCTGCGACCGTGGGCCCCTGCCCGAATGTTGAGAGTGGGTGTTCTCTTTATACGGTGACACATTTTCTTCTTATACGCTAAGAAGGAAAAGTGTCACCGCAGAGAACACTTGATGGTAAAGGAGGTTCGCCGACTGCCGTCGTTAATTGAAATGATTGGATAATCAGCGTATAGAGCCACCGTGGGGTGGGCTTGGGCTAATCAGCTCGCATATTTTGCCTGGGTTTGCAGACTTAGAGCAAGGAACGTTAAGGAAAATAGAAAATATTTTAGCATAGCCTGAAAAAAATACGTAGGTAGTCTATTTGTTTAGGTACTTAAAAAATTTAAGAAATTTTGATACGTCTTAAAATAAAAAATTAAAATCTTTACATTTAACCAATTCCATCTGAAATTTAATGTAATTTCGTAAAGTTTAAGTATAATGTAAATATTTTTCTTTATGAAGTTTATAATTAAAAAAAGAGTAATCAACGTTATTTACATTTATTTCGTTACGTAACTTAATGGACTATAAGTAAAAGTGTCAAAGTAATGTAAAAGTGACTCCATGTTTTTACAAATTTTATAAGGTACAAGTCAAGTGGCAAAACTTGGTCTCTGTCTACCCCCTCTGGCATACGTGAGGGTATTTATATGCGTGATTTTTTTTAAATTAAATATAAGTAACTATAATTTTGCGTCAAACAAAGAACGTCAAAAATAAACAGCTGGTTAATATTAAAGTTTAAATAATCGGATGTCAACGTCTTTGTGGAGAATAAAGGTCATTTTCATATGCGCGCGGCTTCTATCATAAAAAGTATGGGCTTAATCACCACGCGTGCCCCCTTTGAAATTTGTCAATTTTAAGCGCTGAAGTATGTAAACAGATACTCAGTTTTCTCACGATGTCTTACGGTGAGTAACAATTAAATAAAATCTTTTTTTAAGTCCTTAAAAGTAGGCAATGAAATAAATGTCCTCTATACTACTAGAATAAATTCATAAAACATAACATAACCTCACGCCTTTATCCCAGAGGGGTAAAGCAGAGACCAGGGAATGCCACTTGCTACTATTCTGACAGATAATCTTCGCTTTATGGACGTTCATAAGTCGTTTCATGCACGCACGCCGGTTCCGGGTACTTTATAACTTCCTCTTTGCTAATACAAGAAAAAAATCCAAGGAAGAAATTCCTTGTGTGTATACACCCTTCGGCAGAAGCGCGGTACGCCCGTAGACTCGCGTGACTGAGTTACGTGAACGCTAATTGAAAACTAAGGGCCTAGTTCTTGCAGGTCTTTGTCCCGGAGTGATTAACATGATAATAAGGAGTTTGGTGGAATTTGAGCCTACATTTTGTAGTTTAAAATGAACAAATTAAAATGAAATATATATATATATATATATATATGGTTCGTGCGAAACTAAGTATCACACTTTTAAAATTGCAATAACTTTTTTAGTACGTTAGAAGACTTGCAATAAAAAGGAATCGAAAAAAAAATATTTTGTTACTAAAATAAATTTTAATGAAAATGAAATTAAGTGAACGAAATGAAATTGTAATAATGGGTTTCAAAGACTAATAAATTTTGCTATTTATTTATTTAAATTACAGAAAATATGGTCCAGTGTTTTGTTAGTAGCAATAAATATAAAGTCTATGGTTAGTTTTTGAACTAAAACTTGCGTAAGCACAACACATTGTAGACTTTTAGTCCGGATTTACTTACGGGTAAATCGTATATAAAATAATAATCGTATCGGACTTTTCCGATATAACAACACCCGTAAGTAAATCCGGACTAAAAGTCTACTCTATGGTTAGTATCTAATATGTAACAGTGACTTGGTTCGATTAATTAGAATCCAAATCCGTGGACAATCCAGCCGCGATGCAATCGCGTTTAGAATGCTATTGCCGCTCCCGCACATGCTACTCAGCCTGCTGCTTTTTAAAACGTTTTATGTTTAAATGTCTAACTTCTATACAGTCTGTTAGCTTTTAGAATATACCTCGGCTACTTTCGGATAGAATCGGATATATTCGTTTAATAGAAATATCGGAACTAATATTACACTTAATTTACATAACTCTTCAAAATAGTGAAGAAAAGTTTTATACAGAGCAGGAAGTGGTATTACACTCGTGTGCTTTCGGCGAAAACCGGAGCCTACTCTAGAACCCGAGGTATATTCTGTGTACAAAAAAGATATTCTATCTATCTATCTATCTATCTATCTATCTATCTATATTATAAAAGCTAACAAACAGAACTTTAGAAAAACATTTAATGTATAGTACTTGGTTCTTCAGGCAGTTTTGTTTTAGTATATACGAAAAACAATTAACCCAATTGCTACCGAAACACTTTTTCTTCTCGTGTAAGTCTAATTTTTTGATATTGTTGCATTTACCCATATGCGTACAATATCAAAAAAATACTGTCGTGGACAGCCGTAGACGTGGAAAAATCGTTAAAAAAACGGATTTAAGAAAGCTCGATATTTGACTATTACAGGATATATTATGATTCTGCTGCGATTGGTAAACAATAAGCAAACATTTTTCGATTGTTAATATTTTAAATAAAGGGTAAATAATATTTTAAAAATTAATATTTTAAATATTTAATAAAAAAAATATCTCTCTAATGCGTCGTCGCTGTAAACGGGTTATTCGTTTACTTTATTTGATATTCAATGAAAAAAACAGAATGAACCAAATTATAAGATACAAAATAATAGAAACACGCTACATATTGCCAATTCCTCAGCATTTCCCACAAATAGTTCAATGTAAATAAAATAAAAAGCAATGTAATTTTGATCTTAAATTACAAACAATACAGAAGCTTAGAAGCTCAGAAAGGTATGGCCTATACCTTCCTCAGGGAAGAGACCCGTGCCCCTCGGTTGGGACATAATGGGTTGGTGATGATAATTATGATGATGAAAGAAGCTGTTTTAGAAAGACCTAAATAGGTAAGTAGGCACATGTTTATAAAAACAATAAGAGTACCAACAGACTTGGCATAATAATTTCGAGATAAGTCAGTAATCTCTTCTATTTGAACACATTAGACATGTAGGTTACCTCACGATGTTTTCCTTCACCATTAGCGAGTGATATTGCTACTATATCTTAACAAATGTACATAACTTAGAAAACAAAGTAGTACATGTCCTTACTGGGAGTCGAACCTGGGTTTTTCGCTTCCGATTCCATTCTTCTACCCACTGCTTATATTTTTCATAAACATAAATATGTGTAAGTATGATAGGACAGAGGATATATTGGCCTTTTTGCATCTACTTAATGAGATGATTTATACAGCGTCCAGTGGTATCTTCACTCACACTAGATGGGTGAAGGGACCACTCCGACGCTGTAGTGCCCGGGTCATGGTTTTATAGATATAAGTATAAGTATGATATATAAGTATGATAGGATAGAGGATATGAAAGCAATATAACACTAATTTTCTACCAACATGTCCTCTACAGCAATTGAGTCCACCACGAAATAAACCACGTCCCGACATAATAGCATCGAAATCATTATTACCACCGTAACATTTGCGCCGCTTCCCGAGCATATAAAACGGTTTACAAAGCGAATGTCGTAAAGTAGAAGCTTACTGCCGCCGGCCACATAGTCCGTGCAAATAAACTGTTATTGTACAGAAACAGACAATAAAAGGACAGTAACCTTTACTTACTTTGTGTGATTTGAATTTATAATACAAATCGGGCTCAATTACGATGGCTTATAGAAGCGCTTATCGGTATTTCAGTTTTTCTCGTAAAATAGTGTTTTATGCAACTCTTCCAAGAAAACGTTTCTTTTAGAATTCAATAAGAAAGCTAAGTCGAATCGACATCAATCTTTGTATGTCCTCACTGCTGGGGCACGGGTCTCTTCCTGCATCGCAGGAAGGTTAGGCCATACTCCATCACGGGTGCCAAGACCGGACTGGTAGAGGATTGTAAGACAGTAGTGGACCTCACTGTCAGAAGTTATCAAGACGCCCATAAGGCCTCTGATACGGCTTAGCGACTGCCATTACATGCTGAGTCTAATAAGTGTTCAAGTGCTTAGGTTTTTGAACACCTCACACCTCACAATTTTTCCTTTATAATTTTTGGCTTTTTAGACGAATTCCTATTTAAACCACGATGACCTGTATTCTTTGACCTTTGCATCTACGTAATGAGATGATTTATACAACGTGCAGTAGCACCTTCACTCACACTAGATGGATGAAGGGACCACTTTGAAGCCTGAAAGACAAATCAATACGTGCAGAACTAACCAAGCCACGGGTTTCCTCACAGTACAAATACGTTATCTGTTCTTCTAATCCTTATTAACATTTGCAAAGCAAATGTTTGCAAATTTAAAAGCATTTTCATTTGTACACAAAATTTTGTGATGCTAGTTAGTTAGTTTGGCCTGTACTTTCCGCACTTAGCCTCATGTTTTGGCTATTGTACGTAGCAGGGCTGTGAGGTCACTCCAGCCAATCTCTTTCCAGAAAGCCAGCAGTGCACCAATGTTACTGCTTGCCTCCCGAAGGGATCCCAGCTTTCCCATGGTGGATATGCATTGCACTTCCACACTCTCATCGTGAATGTTCACATGAGCGGGTGTTTTGTCTTCCTTATGGCATCCTCAGCATAGCGGGCCGTCGGTCAGTCTCATAGTGTGGTAGTGTTTAACTTTAGTGATTTAACAATACATTCTTACACTATTTTTATTTTTAATGCCTTTTAACACCGAAAAACCTATTTAGAGGCTAAATAGGTTTTTCGGTGAGTCGCCCATTGGCTCAATTGGTAGAGCGCTGGCACGGATAGCCAGAGGTTGCGGGTTCGAATCCCGGCATGGGTGAAATTTTTAGCCTCTAAATAGGTTTTTGAATACATTCTTACTACAATTTTTCGGTCGCCTGTATGAATAAAGACGAGGCCATTTTATCAGGCCTCGTCTTTTTTATGTAGCCTAATTACGTCCCACTGCAGCGCACGAGTATACTCTCAGAACGAGAGAGTATGAGTTTAATGGAAAGGGTAGTGCGTCTCACTTTTCATGCTCAGTAACATTAATACCTTACTACATTTATATAGAATTACATCGTGAGGAAACCCGCGGCTTGGTTGGCTCCGCACGTATTGACTAGTCTTTCCTGTGGGCTAGGCCGACTTAGCTGTCAGGATGGTATAGGTGCTGGGCAAGCCTAAAAACCATCTATAAAACCATGTCCCAGGTACTACAGCGTCGGAGTGGTCCCTTCACCCATCTAGTGTGAGTGAAGATACCACTGGACGCTGTATAAATCATCTCATTAAGTAGATGCAAAAAGGCCAATATATATTTTTTTTAATATAGAATATAATTTACTATAATCACTTGCACGTATAGTGTTCCTCGGCATTGTCCGTACTTTTACTTTGTAAAATTTATTTTTAATATAGAGCAACCTCTGGAAGCATTATAATCTTATATGAAAGACTTTTAGCCTCCAGAACAAGAAAAATGTTTACACTATTTTTATTTTTAGTGCACTAACCCGTGCTAAGGAACAAATTTAAAAACCTATTTAGAGGCTAAAAATTTCACCCATGCCGGGATTCGAACCCGCAACCTCTGGCTATCCGTACCAGCGCTCTACCAATTGAGCCAATGGGCGACTCACGGCATCAGTGAAATTTCGAACCTCTTTACAATATTCTCTGTATTACGTACAGGCATATATGTATTTTTAGCCTCTAAATAGGTTTTTAAATTTGTTCCTTAGCACGGGTTAGTGCATTAAAAATAAAAATAGTGTAATCATGCGGGTACAGTGATATCGTTCCGATGTTAAAACCTAACTGCAAAGTGGGTGGTCGGGGCTGTAAGTAATGCAATTTGCTTAAGTCAGATGTCGCTGCATGTACGTAATACAGAGAATATTGTAAAGAGGTTCGAAATTTCACTGATGCCGTGAGTCGCCCATTGGCTCAATTGGTAGAGCGCTGGTACGGATAGCCAGAGGTTGCGGGTTCGAATCCCGGCATGGGTGAAATTTTTAGCCTCTAAATAGGTTTTTAAAAGAAAAATGTTCTTTAATTTTTTCCTATGAAATTAACAGTTAAATTTAATTTTTTATTTATTATCACGCGGGCCCACCGTGGATTGGCAATTTCAAGCGCTGCGCTAGTTGAACACCTCAGAGACTCGTTGCCTCACGAAGTTTTATTATTATTATTGAAATGAAATTAAATTTATTTTTTTCGCTTGTTCAACGTTTACATGGTACAAAATAAGCCGTAACTATTATTTCATGCAAGAAAAGGTCCTCCACCCTCCGTACTAGTATTAACTGTATTACGGCAGGGTAGTATCACGTCTCCAACAAAAATATATAATTTCGGGCAAAAGTTGAAACCTTTGCCTCGAAACCATGCAAAGGTGGACAGTGGATTACAATCAGAAACTAATCAAAACAGAAAAGAAAAGTAGTATTTTCTGATCAAAACTTAACAATTTTTTAAACATTAATTAATAACAATGCATACTATTTTTATTTTTAATGCACTAACCCGTGCTAAGGAACAAATTTAAAAACCTATTTAGAGGCTAAAAATTTCACCCATGCCGGGATTCGAACCCGCAACCTCTGGCTATCCGTGCCAGCGCTCTACCAATTGAGCCAATGGGCGACTCACGGCATCAGTGAAATTTCGAACCTCTTTACACTATTCTCTGTATTACGTACAGGCAGCGACATCTGACTTAAGCAAATTGCATTACTACACTAAATAGGTTTTTAATAACAATGCAGTTTTTGAGTATTCATACACATTGTAGTACCCATAATTATTATTAATACTTTATTGCACCATAAAATTGTACAATGCGGCGAACTTAAGTTTAAGTGTTTTAGTTTTCCTTCACAGTTAGCTCCTATAACTTCACAAATGTACTTAAAAGAAAACAAAGCCATTTGTACAGTACCGCGATTCGAACCCACAACTTCCCGATTGAGAAGCCGATGTTTTAAAGCACAGCTACCACCGCTCCTACCCACTTATTATCGACAATTTGCTGTCAAAAACCAATCGTCGTGTTGCACTAATGGAAACTGCGTATCTAGTGTTTTCGAATGTTCCAGGCCAGAACCCTCGTCACAATCCCGAGCCCAACTTTGAAGGCTTCCCGCAACTCGTTGAAAGCAATTCCCCGAAACAAACTTCCACAATACACTGTCATTAAAGTAAGAAAGTCAAATGGCGCTGGAAAAAAGTTCCCGCCGCCTCTTCCGTAAGCCTGGCATCCAATAGCCCGGCCAAAACGAATTCCCTGCTATGCACGAGTATGCCATAGTTTTAGTAACTAAGATAGTGAAAATGTGGCTTAATTATACTATTTTTATTTTTAATGCACTAACCCGTGCTAAGGACAATTTTAAAAACCTATTTAGAGGCTAAACGAGGCTGTACGTAATACAGAGAATAGTGTAAAGAGGTTCGAAATTTCATTGATGCCGGTGAGCCGCCCATTAGCTCAGTTGGTTAAAGCGCTGGCACGGATAGCCAGAGGTCGCGGGTTTGAATCCCGGCATGGGTGGAATTTTGAGCCTCTAAATAGGTTTTTAAATGTGGCTTAACTTTTTCGGTCCTTTACATGAAAGTAACAATGGTTTACTATTGTTATTTTCAAGGTCAGCGGCTTGCATATCAAATCAAATCAATTTATTTCAACATAAAGAATTTACATTCTGTTTCGTGAATGTCAATGTACAATGTAACCCGCTGTATCGTAGTGGAGAAAAGGTAGCAGGAAAAAAACTCCTCTCTGAACATCTTTTCTCAAGTCACCTTAAACCAAATTCATTAGTTGCCACCTATAGTCTAAGCATTGCCATCAAGAACTTTAAGTGCCAAAGCAGTAGTGTATTAGAAAAGTTACATTATTATGTTGAAATGAGGTCCTTGAGAAGTATGTGTAGTGTTACTTTGAATGACAGGATACGCAATAGTCTGATTAGAGAACGGTGTGGACTGAAAGAGGATGTAGTGACTAGAATTGAGAAAGGAATGTTGCGTTGGTTTGGACATATGGAGAGGATGAAGGAAGAAAGATTGACGAAACAAATATATATTGCGAATGTGAGTGGAAGGGCTGGTAAGGGACGTCCCAGACGGACTTACATTGACCAAATAGGGGTTGTATTAGCAAAGGGAAAGATAAAAAGTACCCGGAACCGGCGTGCGTGCATGCAACGACTTATGAACGTTGATGAAGCGAAGGTGATCAGTCAGGATCGTGACAAGTGGCAGTCCCTGGTCTCTGCCTACCCCTCTGGGATACAGGCGTGAGGTTATGTATGTTTGTAGTGTATGTAAATTATTATGAAACTTTTCACGTATACATCTGTGTGCGAAAGCGGAATGTCCACTTATAGATATGAGGCATAATATGTATCACACATAGTAGATATCGCATTTCAGTGGATATTTGATACGTGCTCTGCTCTGCTCTGCTCTGCTCTGCTCTGCTCTGCTCTGCTCTACTCTGCTCTGCTCTACTCTATTCTATTATCCGTGCTTTGGCCTAGTTGGTCTTAAGGAAAGTTCGTCCCTATTCCTGCGGTTTGACTACAAGCCACAATATCCGCGTGAAAATCGAGAAATCACTAGCATGAAAGTTGCACGCATGGCAACCGGTTGAAAGCGGTTTCAGCAGCAAAGTTGATGAACATTATCTCCGCATCTCAGCCGACCGACAAAACATGTTCCGCCGAGTGGAATTTTACGCAACATTACATTTTGCACACAGAGCTTCCGAAAGTTGTGAAATTGTGCCATCGGGGTGCAGCAACAAAGGGTGGTCCCCCTAAACGCTTTGAACTCCCAAATCGGCGACGTGAAATCTCCCGTTTTATAGAAATCAAAGTAACTTGCAAGATTAGTCGCCACCCTCCTTCCTGTCTTCGCCTTACAGATGCCGATTTTAGCCAAGAGAAAAAACGTGAAAAGGAAAGTTTCCGATCTACCGATGTCTTTACAAGCTCGTTTTCGTTTTCAATGGAAAAGTGATCGTGTTACCTTAAGAATAAGGTGTGAGAATATTTATCATTTTTTCACTTTTTTTATTCTGGTCTTGATGTAGCAACTCGACGGGACATGGCAGCCGTAATTGCTTTCTTGACATTTCATTGGGAAAGAAAGTCCTGACGATGACCCTTTCTAGGCTCTTCAATTCCAAACGAATTTCACTAATTAAATTTCTGTCTGAGGGCTGCTTGTTTATCTTACGAATAAATTGATAATGTAACGAAATTACTTTGTGACCGTTTTGTCATTCATATAATTAAGTGATTTTAACATAATCATTTGGGCTTGTATGCATGAATAGAACTAGTGCAAAAACAAATTCCGTCGTGGAACTAGGCTATGGTAATACTACTTAAACAAATAAAGGCTTCTCATGCTATTTCAGACATGGCAAGTTAGAGTAGGTAAATTGTGAGGTCTGAGTGTCTGAGGTACTCAAATACCTCAGTGTTTAAAATCCTAATCCGCGGTGGGCACGCGTGCTAATTAAGCCCATATCTTTCTCTGAGAAAAAAAACTTAGGAAATTTTAAAAACCTATTTAGAGGCTAAAAATTCCACCCTTGCCGGGACTCTGTGGCGTAGCGGTAGCGCATCTACCTGCCATGCAAGAGGTCCCGGGTTCGAATCCTAGAGACCAAAAAAAACGACCGACCAAAAGAAACAAAAAAAACCCCAGGTCTTGGATGTTTACATGTTTGTGATGTCGTTGTTTCTGGTTTCCACGACACAGGGTATCCTAGCGTAGGGCTAGAAGCAATGTATGTGCCTGTATGTAAATGTTATGTTGTTATGTTGAACAGTGACAAGAAAATGCGCATTTTCACACAAGTATTAGTGTCGGTGGTAGTGTGTTCGTATCTAGCTTCTGCTTGAAAAAGTGGGTGGGAGGGGGCGGTGCAATAATTAACCGCATGGTGCTTCTGGGACTTTTGGCGGAATTTTGCACAATGATTTTCAGATTTTAATGCTATTATCGATTTCCGCAAAGTAACGCCTGTTGCCATACAATATCAAAAATATGAGAGGTATTATGGGTGCCTAACGAAAGATTGTTACGTATGAATCGACTCATCTGGCCCACAGCAGAAGCTATATATCCTGGGCCCCAGTTGAGGATTTGACGTGCATGTCATCTTCTTGCTTTGGTAAATCGATGGCTTTCTCTAGAAAAGCGACGTGTAATTTTTGGGACTTTTATTCCGGAGCTTGCGACCTCTTGTCATGCTTTCTACTGGCACGCGATCTACTGTTAGAATCTCGATGCGTATGCTAGTAGCTAGTTCACTTGCAACTGACATGCTCTTTTGCGAACAACTAGCATGAAATCCCTTTCTTGTATTATGTAGGTATATTTTTCTTAAAAACCTGGCACGGATAGCCAGAGGTCGCGGGTTTGAATACCGGCATGGGTGGAATTTTTAGCCTCTAAATAGGTTTTTAAGATTGTCCTTAGCACGGGTTAGTGCATTAAAAATAATATAATTAGGTATATTTTTCGTTCATGTCCTATGTTTTTTTTGTGTATGTTTATTTTTATTTATTTCATATTTATGTATGTATATGAACTATAAAATAATATTTTGCCTTATATTGTTTAGTTGCGCCGACTACCCGTATTTCAGTTTCCGTTTCTTCTTTTCCGTCAATAGTTGTAATAAGGCTTAAGATAGTAATAAGCCACTTGTACTGTACTGTTATTTTTAAGTCTCTTATGTAATCCCTGGTGTACATGCAATAAAGAATATTCTATCTATCTATCTATCTATCTATCTATCTATCTATCTATCTATCTATCTATCTATCTATCTATCTATCTATCTATCTATCTATCTATCTATCTATCTATCTATCTATCTATCTATCTATCTATCTATCTATCTATCTATCTATCTATCTATCTATCTATCTATCTATCTATCTATCTATCTATCTATCTATCTATCTATCTATCTATCTATCTATCTATCTATCTATCTATCTATCTATCTATCTATCTATCTATCTATCTATCTATCTATCTATCTATCTATCTATCTATCTATCTATCTATCTATCTATCTATCTATCTATCTATCTATCTATCTATCTATCTATCTATCTATCTATCTATCTATCTATCTATCTATCTATCTATCTATCTATCTATCTATCTATCTATCTATCTATCTATCTATCTATCTATCTATCTATCTATCTATCTATCTATCTATCTATCTATCTATCTATCTATCTATCTATCTATCTATCTATCTATCTATCTATCTATCTATCTATCTATCTATCTATCTATCTATCTATCTATCTATCTATCTATCTATCTATCTATCTATCTATCTATCTATCTATCTATCTATCTATCTATCTATCTATCTATCTATCTATCTATCTATCTATCTATCTATCTATCTATCTATCTATCTATCTATCTATCTATCTATCTATCTATCTATCTATCTATCTATCTATCTATCTATCTATCTATCTATCTATCTATCTATCTATCTATCTATCTATCTATCTATCTATCTATCTATCTATCTATCTATCTATCTATCTATCTATCTATCTATCTATCTATCTATCTATCTATCTATCTATCTATCTATCTATCTATCTATCTATCTATCTATCTATCTATCTATCTATCTATCTATCTATCTATCTATCTATCTATCTATCTATCTATCTATCTATCTATCTATCTATCTATCTATCTATCTATCTATCTATCTATCTATCTATCTATCTATCTATCTATCTATCTATCTATCTATCTATCTATCTATCTATCTATCTATCTATCTATCTATCTATCTATCTATCTATCTATCTATCTATCTATCTATCTATCTATCTATCTATCTATCTATCTATCTATCTATCTATCTATCTATCTATCTATCTATCTATCTATCTATCTATCTATCTATCTATCTATCTATCTATCTATCTATCTATCTATCTATCTATCTATCTATCTATCTATCTATCTATCTATCTATCTATCTATCTATCTATCTATCTATCTATCTATCTATCTATCTATCTATCTATCTATCTATCTATCTATCTATCTATCTATCTATCTATCTATCTATCTATCTATCTATCTATCTATCTATCTATCTATCTATCTATCTATCTATCTATCTATCTATCTATCTATCTATCTATCTATCTATCTATCTATCTATCTATCTATCTATCTATCTATCTATCTATCTATCTATCTATCTATCTATCTATCTATCTATCTATCTATCTATCTATCTATCTATCTATCTATCTATCTATCTATCTATCTATCTATCTATCTATCTATCTATCTATCTATCTATCTATCTATCTATCTATCTATCTATCTATCTATCTATCTATCTATCTATCTATCTATCTATCTATCTATCTATCTATCTATCTATCTATCTATCTATCTATCTATCTATCTATCTATCTATCTATCTATCTATCTATCTATCTATCTATCTATCTATCTATCTATCTATCTATCTATCTATCTATCTATCTATCTATCTATCTATCTATCTATCTATCTATCTATCTATCTATCTATCTATCTATCTATCTATCTATCTATCTATCTATCTATCTATCTATCTATCTATCTATCTATCTATCTATCTATCTATCTATCTATCTATCTATCTATCTATCTATCTATCTATCTATCTATCTATCTATCTATCTATCTATCTATCTATCTATCTATCTATCTATCTATCTATCTATCTATCTATCTATCTATCTATCTATCTATCTATCTATCTATCTATCTATCTATCTATCTATCTATCTATCTATCTATCTATCTATCTATCTATCTATCTATCTATCTATCTATCTATATATCTATCTATCTATCTATCTATCTATCTATCTATCTATCTATCTATCTATCTACAAAGTTCTTTTGAAGTATAAGTCGGGGTCCAGGCAGAGGCGTCATAGCGACCTTTGTACAAGTAGGTTTAGTCGACGGCTTACCTACATTTTTGTTTCGGAAGCGTGAGACCCAGGTTCGATTCCAACTGCGGGCATGTAACAATGATTTTGTTTTCTAAGTTATGTACATTTGTGAAGTTACAGTAGCAATACCACTCAAATTGTGAAGTAAAACATTTTGAGGAAACCTGAGTAACTGAGGCTTTCAAATACTTCATCTGCGGTGGGCACGCGTGGTAATTAAGCCCATACTCTCTCTCTCTCTCTCTGAGAGAAGGCCTGCGCCCTGCAGTAAGTCGTTTATAGGCTACGTATAAAATTTTCAAATACTCGTATTTGCGATTGCGAATGTGAGTGGAAGTGCTGGTAAGGGATGTCCCAGGCGGACATACATCGACCAAATAGGGGATGTATTAGCAAAGAGAAAGATAAAAAGTACCCGGAACCGACGTGCGTGCATGCAACGACTTATGAACGTTGATGAAGCGAAGGTGATCTGTCAGGATCGTGGCAAGTGGCAGTCCCTGGTCTCTGCCTACCCCTCTGGGATACAGGCGTGAGGTTATGTATGTGTGTATGTATATAACATTTTCACAAAATATTTGGATTCCCCACCCAGCTTTCCTTTGAAAGGGTATGTACCTCATCTAAAGGTTAATTAAAATCAGCTCCACAGTAATCTTCAATTATTTCAGCAGTAACAATGGCGATGCTCGAGTGATCTTCCATTAATTTTCCACTAGACAAATATTATCAAACGAAGTAGATATTGGAACAAAGAACGGTTCGATCTCCAGATTGCCATTGTCTCACTGAACGGAATGGATTTCTGTGAGTCATAAATATATTTTATACATGGTGTAAAATTTTGTCGTAGATTAAAAAACAATATACAACTTTTTCTAAACATATTTAGAGACTAAAAATTCCACCCATGCCGGGACTCGAACCCGCGACCTTTGGCTAACCGTGCCAGCGCTCGTCCAACTGAGCTAATGGGCAACTAACCGGCATCAGTGAAATTTCGAACCTCTTTACAATACTCTCTGTATTACGAGGGTTAGTGCATTAAAAAGAATATAATCGATATATAACTTCGATATCGATCGATATCAACCCTTTATAGGTCCCCACTGTTGGGGCACGGGTCGCTTCCTGTATGGTAGGAAGGTAACTATAGTTTGTGTTTGTTTATAATAAATGGTTTTATGTATTATATGTAAGTATATTATTTTTAAGTATAAGTATGTATATCAATATTCATATTTGCACCAACTACCCGTCTTACTTTTCCTTCAGCAACTCTCCATCGTGGGTTGCCTGGAAGAAATTGATTTAAGAAATAAGGCCGCCAATTGTACTGTATCTTTGTAATTATGTTTTGTTTGTTTTTTCCTGGTGTACAATAAAGAATATTCTTATCTTATCTTAACTATGTATAACTTCCACACAACACAATCACTTGTCTTGAGCCTTGATTATTTAACTTTTCATCACAACAAACATTAATTAACTACTAACTGACCCGGCAAACGTTGTCTTGCCATATTAAGGCCCTGTATTCTTAATGTTCAAATAAAGTTCCAGATAAGCTATCAGCAACCAGGGCTGCCATTTGTTCTAAATTTAAATAAATTTTTCTATATTGCGTGTGTTCGTTTATGGCTTCAAATTTAGAACAAACGGCAGCCCTGGTTGCGGATAGCATATCCGGAACTTTATCTGCAGATTGTGAAACAGACCCTAGGTATAGCGCATCAGATAAGTGGCAGTTGCGTAATAATTACACTATTTTTATTTTTAATGCACTAACCCGTGCTAAGGAACAAATTTAAAAACCTATTTAGAGGCTAAATGCCGTGAGTCGCCCATTGGCTCAATTTGTAGAGCGCTGGTACGGATAGCCAGAGGTTGCGGGTTCGAATCCCGGCATGGGTGAAATTTTTAGCCTCTAAATAGGTTTTTAAATTTGTTCCTTAGCACGGGTTAGTGCATTAAAAATAAAAATAGTGTAATCATGTGGGTACAGTGATATCGTTCCGATGTTAAACCTAACTGCAAAGTAGGTAGTCGGGGATGTAAGTAATGCAATTTGCTTAAGTCAGATGTCGCTGCCTGTACGTAATACAGAGAATATTGTAAAGAGGTTCGAAATTTCACTGATGCCGTGAGTCGCCCATTGGCTCAATTGGAAGAGCGCTGGTACGGATAGCCAGAGGTTGCGGGTTTGAATCCCGGCATGGGTGAAATTTTTAGCCTCTAAATAGGTTTTTAAAGTTGCGTAATATCCAATAAATTTAATATTGTAGACTTTTAGTCCAGATCTACTTACAGGTGTTGTTATATCGGAAGAGTCGGTTGCTCGTCTCACGTGTGAGACCGACTCTTCCGATAAGTAAGTAGATCCGGACTAAAAGTCTACAATGTGTTGTGCTTACGAAAGTTTTAGTTCAACAATTTAATAATGCCTACCCACAAAGCAATAATTCTTCATACATTTTACGGAAATTTTATGTCACAATCATATTATCCGTACTAGATATTTTATTTTTATATTATACTAGCGGCCGCCCCTTATTCGTATAGTATATGTATGCTTTAAAGAAACGAACTTTTTAAAATTTGTTATAGAGATATTGTCCCAATAGTAGCAAACGTAAAATTAAAATAATTTGTGAAATTGGTTCACCTATTCACGCGAGATACTGCGGTCAAAGGAACCATGGATACATTTTTTGTGAGTTATATACATAACATAGCATTCTTTACATAAATTCACGCCTGAATCCAAGGGGATCGGCAAACTTGCTACAACCCTAACAGATCATTATTCGCTGCATTGCACGCACGTCGGTTACGGGTATATAGATATTCGGGAATATACAGGTAGTTGTCATTGATATTCTGTAGAAGAATGGGGAAGAAGTTGGGGATTTTTATTCCCTGTGTAGGGGACGTAATAAATATTTTGATGACGTACTACAATCTGCATGAAGAATACTCGGTTGACAGTTGTTCAAAATACACTCTGAATTGTGTATTATTGTTTCGTATTGGAGCTAAAATGTGACTCCAGTTTATTGGTTCTTGAGCTAGCAACATTAATTTTAAAGTTACACGATGTCCATATTCGTTATCAACCCTTATATCTCCCCACTGCTGGGGCACGGGTCTCTTCCTGCATCGCAGGAGGGTTAGGCCATACTCCACCACGGGGGCCAAGTCCGGGTTGGTGGAGGATTGTGAGACAGTGGCTGGGCCTCACTCTCAGAAGTTATCAAACCGCCCATAAGGCCTCTGACATGGCTTAACGACTGCCATTATATGACAGCCGGCACCAACGGCTTAACGTGCCTTGCGAAGCACGGAAGCGCTCGGAAAAATGCCACTAGCGGTAGTCACGGGACGCTCACCCATCCCGTACCTGGCCGCGCCTGTTGTTGCTTAACCAAGTGATTGAATCCAATCACTCGGTTCGCCTAGGCCACGAGCGCTGTCCATATACCTCAAATGAATGGTTTTTGATGTAACTAGCTCTTATAGATGTAACGGGAAAGTGTGTCAAACATTACTCTATATTACTGATCAGAACATGCTATATGTGCCAGCCAAAACTCATCAAAACTGCTACAACATTTATCCATGTTTGCTCTATCTTTAAGGCCCGCCACTGTCTTACAATCCTCCAACAACCTGGACTTGGCCCCCGTGGTGGAGTATGGCCTAACCTTCCTGCGATGCAGGAAGAGACCCGTGCCCCAGCAGTGGGGACAAATAAGGACTGATAAGGAATAACTCTTTCTTTCTTCTTTGTTATGTATTCTTAATAGCTGAATTCGAAGCCCATATTTCAATAATTTCGGATGATACATGACACTTGTACTTGTACCGTCTGCTTATTTGACTGTCTGTCCAGTAATGGTTTAGCAAGTTGAAATAACAGTGACTTAATCACATCTACCGAAGAATTTCTCGAATAGAGACAACAAATTAGCAAACCAGCCACCAGCGCGCTGGACGATCTGAAACAAGTTGCTAGCAGCAGCGGAATGAGAATGGCTGAGGACAGAAAGAAGTAGAAGGCCTTAAGGGGCTTAATGTCTAGTAGTGGACACGGCTCCTCGTCGTCGTCGTCAGGCTATACTAGTCCACTGCTGGACCTAGCCATCCCCTAAAGAGCTTCACGTGCTATCATAGGGGCTAATGCCCATAATTTCTGTAAATTCGCATATTTTTCTCCTATGTTTTGTGAAAAGCACAAGCAGGAATCCCGTCTCCAGAGACGGCAAACACCTATTGCTAACAAAGTTATTAATTGACGAAAGCCAAAGTTAACTCAAGACGCCGACACGTCCCCAGACGGAGCCTGCAATGCCCTGAACTTCCTTAACCATTGTCTTGCCTGTGCTCTCCTGGGGAAGTTATTTATTAATATCGAATGCCAAAACTTAGCAGCTGCAGTTTGACCTAGATTTCGCGACTAGTGGGTGCTACGTGGAGGCGTATACAGTAGGTATATTTCATATCATTCAGATTTGACCTAGGTATGTGTTAACAAACTCTTTATGTTTATACATATAGTAAGCGGTGGTAGCTCAGTGGGTAAAACCATGGACTCGTAAGCGAGAGAACCAGGTTCGATCCCCAATGCGAACATGTACCAATGACTTTGTTTAATTTCAAAGTGACGTATATTTGCGAATTTGCAGTCGCAATACCACACGCTAACGGTGAAGGAAAACATCGTGAGGAAACCCGCAGCTTGGTTGGCACCGCACGTATTGACTAGTCTTTCCTGTGAGTAGTATAGTATTGGGAACTCTAGGACACTTTTCCGTCGTGAGAGGCTCACTGCGTTCGCCGTCACTCCTTCAAAGTGTCCTAGAGTTCCCAATTACTATTGTGGGAAATATGCAATCGAACCATTTCATTACTTTTTATCTAAGACCTGATTAAACTTTAAGGAATATTAGACTAAAAAACAACTTACTGAAACTGGATACTGGGTTTTCTCGCAACACTAATAACATACTCGGTTGGCACTTTACACAAAGCATTATGGTAAATTATTAACTCTCGAGTATACATTATAAGCGTTCAATATATTGTGTTTAGAAGGTACTTAATTTACGAATGGAAATTTATAGTTTCGTTGTCACCGTAGGTATCCACTAAAATTTCCTCAAAAACTTAGTTTAAGACATAATATCTGGAGTAATTTTGATTTAGTTATCACCGCTAAGGTTTCCACCAAAATTAATCCGAGCTCCTCACAGAATCGACCGCTTATACTGGGCTCAAATGAAGAGTGAATCTAAGTTGAAAGTCTGCATTTCCGCACAAAGAGAGTTCATACAACGATTACGACAACTACCAAAGCAAACGTCACTCACCACACAGACCTTACATACGTCAACATTCAAACATTGGTAATGTGTAGTAGTGATGAGAATTTGCAAGCGCAGCACGAGCACAGGTGAGGATTGTTTGTTAGCCGGCTATCGCATTGCACGGTTTCGCGATAAAATGCAAACTAATCAAAACACATTAATCTTCTTGTGCGACTGAGAACAACACAAATACCGTTGACTGCCTGGATGGTCTAGCGGTATCAAGTTAGACTACCAAACCAGAGGTCGTAGGTTAGATTCCTATCGGAGGCCGTCATACTTTCATTTGTACAAATGATCTCAGTCTGGGTGTTTTTCCATGTTTATCCTTGTCTGGTTACCATAGCACAGGGTATCCTAGTTTGGGACCAGATCAAGTGATTGTGATGTGTGAAAGTTATTATTACTATTCCTTAACATTTGAAGCATTAGGGTTTATGACGCAATAGTTCATTATTACTTGTTAGTGATTGTAGTGCTCTATGGTACTGTGGTGTGGTGATGTGACTTTTCGCTGACTCGCACATATGGGCAGTTCTCGATAAATACGGTATAAATCGTCTCGTATATCATGTTAGGACCTGTAGATGTGCGAAGCGCTGATTAATTGCTGATGAAAATGTCTAGTCCGGAGGGCCAGGTGGTCCAGAATTAAAGTATACCTAGGGCTGTCACAGTTACATAATAACTTTCAGTATAAGCAAAGTTTATTTTCTATCATCACGTTATTTATTATTAAAGATACCTACCAGTTTTAATAAGCTATTTATTAGTATGACTACGTATATTGTCTATCTATTCTACTACAGGCTAATATTATACGTTTACTCAAATATGTAATTATAGGATAGAAATGGGTTGGAATGAAAATATTAAAATCGATTTCCACAACCAGACGTGACAAAGGGTCAAGAACGAACTTGTCATAACCTGATTCCGATTTCATGTTTTTAGTACTTCATGGCTATCTTACAGGGCCGCGTTTCATACATAATACTAGAATTTATAGTTTATGTACCTACAATTCGATGTAGGTACATTGCGTAGTCGAATCTTCATACTGGTTAATCTGTGAGATAATCGCTATGCAATGTATTTTCGAATCGAATTTTCATAGTAAACCATGATTATTATAGTTCTATAAAACAGGCGTTAGTCGTTTAGTTATACTACTAAAATACTATAGTCATACTACTAAAAGACTAATATGTGTGCTTAACTTCCACATATATGTTAGGCAGATGTCCACCGGTCTGTTTATAAGTGTTCTCTGGTGGTCTTCAGATTCTGATAAGGGCCTGCTGAATCAGAATTTTTGCGGAGTTCTTGTGTGTGGGTAGAATCTGTGAAAGTTGTCTAGGGCTGTCACATTTGTGTACATATTTATTTTCCAATTCCCGTTGTGTACAAAGTCTCTTTTCACTCAGTCATATCAATGCTTCAAATGCTTCTTCTTTTAAACAGGGTTAGACATGATTTAGTGAAACGTTGTTTTTTCTAAAACTTAGCTTAACAGCAACTTAGTACTGAGATTGCTTTATGTTAAGTATAGATTACGATTCATACTTTGTTCCGATTTCCCAATTTAAAGAACAGCAACGTAAGGATAATATTTAAAATTGTAACTATCACCTACAAATATTTATGATGCTTGAGTAAGCATTGTATTTTTTAAGGCAACTGTAAAATTCTATTGAACACATTTGTGCGCTTGGTTTTATTAAATAATATTTTTTACCATGTGAGTTTGACAGCCCTGACTGATATCATGTTCCGACTTGTTTCCATGTGTAAAGTTGAATATGTGTAGGTAAAATATTGAAACGAAAGCATTTTCTCGCCTATAAAACGTGGTGCATTTGTTTGATCAATTATATTCAGCTTCAGTAACATCAAGAGATCAACACTCCAGAAGTAATCCAGATCTACATACAAAAATGTGAGTAAGTAACCTTCTTTTTTTTATATTTTGTTTCCAAATTGGGACCTCGCTACGGACCTGGCCTTTGGCCCGCCGGCTGGTGACAATGAGGACTTCATTATCTTGGCTTCTAATGACTTGGAACACCAAGTCCTCGTCCGACGTGATGTTCCACTGTGGGGTGGTCCGGTGGTGACTTGGTGTATCTCGTGTCAATCTTACAATTTTGCCCCTTGTATTGTAGCTATTATACACTGTTAATTATGTACTTGTCATTTCTCAGAGTTAATCCAGTAATTAAAGTTTCCTCTCCCATTTCATTACACTTCACCGACTATGCGTATTCAAGCTGACTTTGTTTTCTTATTGCGGTTTTTCCTCAGGTCGGACTCAGAGGTTGAATCGATATACACTGAGCAGCCGCGTGAAAAGAAGCAACGTACTGCACCTGCACCTGTGCCTAAGCGCCGAACAACCGCTGCAGCGGAAAATTCAAAGTACGTGAGTCGTTTTTTTTATGGGTCATTTTTATATAGGTCTCACTGCAGGGCAAAAGCCTTCTCTCTGAGAGAGACTGCGTGGCTTTCTTTGCAAGCGTGCTCACTTCCGTGTTGTTTTTATGGTAGTTTATTTTTTCAACGTGTTTTCCTACCAATCTAAAACCCGATTTACACTTCAATAAGTACAGTGGTGAGTTAACTTGCATCGTCGTCGAGTTAAGTTGCTTTTGTCGTTCAAACGCCGTTCAAACTGCAAACGCGACTTAACTCGCCGACGATGCAAGTTAACTCACTACTGTACTTATTTAAGTGTGAATCGGGATCAAGGTAGACATGGCAGCAACTGAATAATGATTCAATTATTCATCCAGTCGACCTATTAGTCAGACTGCTTCTTCTAGCCCTACTTTCATTGTCAATATTGAATAATTGCGTTACAATTGAATGAGTTCATATTTTCTCCAATTGTACCAATTATAAAGGTATGGTTTAAGGTATGGTATTTAGTATTGTAAGTAGTGGTATATTATTCAGCGAGAGCGTGACACGATAACCAACACACTGTTTTATTTAATGTTGACATTAAAACTAAGGGCTATAATATGTTACATCTAACTACAGTTCATGTAGCATTGAAGTCATTTTTTGTTTTTTTCTTGCATGCAGGTCTAAAAAGAAGGTGGTGAAGGGGCGTAAGACCAGCGAGTTCGACCTATTCGGGGTGCTCTCGGATGACGACGATGACGTGTTGGCAACTGCATCTCATCACTCCGTCACATCCTCGCTCACCACAAAGGTCGCTGACGGCTCTCTGCGACGGACTGCACCTCTAGAGGGGGAGTACTTTGTGGAAGTAAAGGTGTATCTCACGCGGGACGCTAAGCAGCAGGACCACTGGAAGAAGGCCCAGTTCCTGCTGAAAGCGCAGCTCGACCGTGGGACACCTGCGTGGGACCAGCTCCAGGGCTTCATCCGACGCGTGAAACCGCTGTTTAAAGACTCCGAACCCACATTTTATGGTGACGCAGTTAAATATAAGTAAATCGTCGCTGTAAAATGCCTGTTAGGTGTTTTACTATTGTATTATTATGGGTCATAGGTTAGATTAGGTTTTAATTAAAGGCGGGTGGTGTCCGTCTTGTGAAGGAGCGTAAGACCAGCGAGTTCGACCTATTCGGGGTGCTCTCGGACGACGACGACGACGTGTTGGCAACTGCATCTCATCACTCCGTCACATCCTCGCTCACCACAAAGGTCGCTGACGGCTCTCTGCGACGGACTGCACCTCTGGAGGGGGAGTACTTTGTGGAAGTAAAGGTGTATCTCACGCGGGACGCCAAGCAGCAGGACCACTGGAAGAAGGCGCAGTTCCTGCTGAAAGCGCAGCTCGACAGTGGGACACCTGCGTGGGACCAGCTCTAGGGCTTCATCGGACGCGTGAAACCGCTGTTTAAAGACTCCGAACCCACACTTTACGGTGACGTAGTTAAATATAAGTAAATCGTCGCTGTAAAACGCCTGTTAGGTGTTTTACGTTTGAGTGCTGCGTTTGAGTGTACGTTTCAAATTTGCGTGATAATGCCGTACTGTACTGCATGTGTAGTCCAAGTAGAGAAAAAAAACTGGGTGGGTCATGTACGCAGTACTGCTCACAAAGAGAAAAGCAGCGTACCTCTAAGCGATGGTGTAGTTCTGATTGCGTCTGCTTTTCGAGGTCGTATAGCTACTTATAAGATTCTTGCGACTGATTTAGAGAACTGTTTGCCAGAGACGTTTATCACGGAAATCTCCCCCAAAATTGAGAAACTTTTACGGGATTCGCTTGCAAAACATGTAAACGTAAAGGTAAACTTCGAGTTTTTCAGTAACTTCGTTCTCTTTAAAAACGAAGGTCAAGAGGTAAAATCCTTCTCGACAAAGAATGTTGCATTACATCGTAACTTTGACTTTGCAAAGCTAATAGGTAAAACGGTAGCCTGTTTAAAAAAGAAAATAGAAGAGTTTGAAGAGCGTGACAGTGGGTGGACATTTCTCAATAATCTTTTCTTGGAAATAAACATCAACAAGTACGAACCTATTTATGGAGCTGCTCGTATCGACTTGCCACCGGTTATTAAAAACAAGAAAGCGTGTCTCAACATGCAAAATAAAGATGACGCTTGTTTCTTGTGGAGTATTGTCGCTGCACTTCATACTCCTAAAGGTAGGGCCGATCGTACGTCTTCGTACCCCCATTTTACCAAAGTGCTGAATACTGCTGATTTGAGCCTTCCAGTTACTCTAGCGGACGTTAAATCGTTCGAGACCAACAATCCAAACATAAGCGTTAACATATATGCGTTGAAAAATACCAAGGGTATTGTTGGACCCATTTACAAATCGGAACACAAGTATAGGACGACACGCGTTAATTTGCTGTTATTAGAGAAAGGAAACCGCACTCATTACGTTTTAATTAAAAATCTACCTCGGCTTGTTCGCAGTCAGATGACTAAACATCATGGTAAATTGTATTTCTGTGAAGACTGTCTCCAATTTCTATCATCCGAGCAAACCCTACAAAACCATTTATGTAGTGGTGTTGCTACAGTGCTTCCTGGGAAAGGAACTTTTCTTGAATTCAAACACTTTGCTCATAAGCAAGATATGCCTTTTGCTATTTATGCAGACTTTGAAACGCTTCTAGTTCCTTATCAAGGATGTCAGCAAAATCCTGATTTGAGTTACACATATAACGCAAAGAAACACGTACCAATTGCATTCGCATACCATGTTGTTTGCTCATTTGATACTAATTTAA
The DNA here is from genome assembly GCA_934045075.1 of Yponomeuta sedellus. Classification (NCBI taxonomy): domain Eukaryota; kingdom Metazoa; phylum Arthropoda; class Insecta; order Lepidoptera; family Yponomeutidae; genus Yponomeuta; species Yponomeuta sedellus. The sequence continues at coordinate 4,057,275 of OW203727.1, read as the reverse complement.
ATCGATTTGTTCAGTACCGTGGCTCTGACTGTGCTCAAAAATTTGTTAAACTACTCGTTCGAGAAGTGAAAAGAATATACAGTATTGTTAATAAAAACATCCCTATGACATTTACAAGCGAAAATGTAAAAGATTATGCGGAAGCAGATTGTTGTCACATCTGTGATCGTCTAATATTTACAGACAAAGTTAGAGATCACTGTCATCTGACAGGTCGTTATCGCGGTGCGGCACATGCATATTGTAACTTGAAATTTCGAGTTCCCAAACTAGTTCCGATATTTTTTCATAACCTCGCAGGATATGACTGTCATTTGTTCATTAAAGAACTGAGTGACATTTGCGGACCGATAAAAATTATTCCAAAAAACAAAGAGAACTACATTTCGTTCACGAAGTTTTTTCAAATTTCTGAAGACGAATTTGCTCAAATACGATTCGTTGACTCGTATAAATTTTTGGGCACGAGTTTACAAAAGTTGGCAAAAGGCTTGCACAAAAATGACTTTACTTATCTTTCGCGTTATTTCCCAGATGAAAATCAGTTTGAGTTACTTACACGCAAAGGGGTGTACCCCTACGATTATATGACTTGTTGGAAAATGTTTACAGATAAACAACTACCTGATAAGTCGTTGTTCTACAATTCTATGGCTGACGAACACATATCGGACGAAGAGTATGCGCACGCTCAAAATGTGTGGCAAACTTTCGAAATTGAAAACATGGGCAAATATACAGACCTTTATGTGAAGACTGATGTGCTGTTATTAACAGACGTCTTCGAAAACTTCAGGAAGACATGTAAGACGCATTACAACTTAGATCCAGCCTTCTACCTAACTTCTCCAAGTTTGTCATTTGATGCAATGCTTCTAAAAACGGGGATCCAATTAGAACTTATAGATAACTTGGAAATTATTCGCATGATTCAAAAGGGTATCAGAGGTGGCATTTGCATGTGTTCCAAAAGACACTCGCAAGCAAACAATTCATATATGGAGACGTACGATCCAACTAAACGAGACTCATTTTTGGTATACATTGACTGTAACAATTTATACGGATACAGCATGTGCCAGTCCTTGCCAATTTCGGATTTTAGATTTTTAAGTGAATCTGAAATCGAAAACTTGAATGTTGAAGACATTCCCAATGATGCTCCACGAGGTTACATATTAGAAGTAGACTTATTGTACCCTGATGAGTTACACGATGCGCATAGCGATTACCCATTTTGTGCTGAGAAATTCATTCCTCCTGGAGGTAAGACACCTAAATTGACTCCGAACTTGTACGATAAATTTTACTACGTGATACATTACGTTCACCTCAAAACATGTCTGGCAAACGGATTGATCCTCGCTAAAGTTCATAGAGTTATAACATTTCGCCAGAGAGCTTTTTTGAAAGAATACATCGATTTAAACACGGAACTAAGAAAAAAAGCGGTCACTCAGTTCCAGCAAGACCTGTTCAAGTTAAATAATAACTCTATTTTCGGAAAAACGCTAGAGGATAGTGAAAAACGCGTTAATGTTAAACTTGTTACACAATGGCATGATAAAATAAACAAAACAAAAAAACATGATACCGCTGACAAATTGATTGCTCGGTTAAACTTCCATAGCGCAAGCGTATTTTCCGAAAACTTAGTCGCTATTCAAATGAAACCGGAAAGAGTAATTTTGAACAAACCAATTTATGTGGGTTTTGCAGTGCTGGAGCTGTCTAAGAGTCACATGTATGACTTTCACTATTCGGTAATTAAGCCTAAGTATGGAAAACAAATACAGCTTTGTTACACCGACACTGACAGCTTTGTTTATGAAATTCAAACCGAAGATTTTTATAGAGATATGAAAGAATCCTTGATGGATTTTTTTGATACAAGCAATTACAAACCTCGAAACCAGTTCGGCCTACCATTGGTAAACAAAAAAGTGCCTGGTTTATTTAAAGATGAATTGGGGGGGAAAATTTTGACCGAATTCATTGGTTTGCGCTCAAAATTATATTGCATAAAAACCACTGAGCTGGTAATAAAGAAAGCCAAAGGGGTGAAAAAGTGCGTAGTCCGAGATTTAGCTGCAAGCGATTATCGTGAAGTGTTGCTGAACAATAAACTAGTCAGACGAAAGCAAAATCTTTTCAAGTCTATAAAACACGAAATATTTACCCAGTCTGTAAATAAAATTGCTTTGTCTAATACAGACGATAAAAGATGTATAATGCCGGACAAAGTGTCCACTGTAGCCTGGGGGCATAACTCATTATTTTAAATATAACACTTATTGAAATGGTTTAAAGATGACTCTTGTATTAAGTTATACCTATGTAAGTAATTTTAGTATAAGCACATTAAGAAAAAAAACATTAAATCTAGTTTTTCTGAATTTTGAATTTGTGTACATTTTAAGATAATATTGTAGATAGACATTTAAATACCTACCTACACTAAAATAAACGTTTTTATCTGAAACAAATACCTGTGTTCATACTTATTCCATATCCTTGATAGGTTTGATCAAGACCTGACCTGCTCTGGCTGTGTCATCAAATTCTTCATTTCACTTCCACCTCAAGCAAGACCGAACCTGTCGCAATTGTGTCATCAAGACGTCCTTTGTTTAAACTAACTTTGCGAGCTCGCGCGCATGAAGCGCGCGGGGAGGGGGGCCACCCGCGACGATGTTATGCATCGTCGTATAACATTGCATACAGCGGGGAGAGGTAGCTCTGGTTATATTGGTCGGACAACTCTTTCGAATAATGATGACTATTGATGACGCAGCTTGACTGAGTCCGTAATTCATTCGCAAGTTAACATCGATAGCATCGAGACGAGTTACTGTGCTGATAAAATATTTTTATTTTGGTAAGTTGAAACCTGTCTACTTTGAATAAATATCTAACTTCTTTTTAATTTTGTCGATACTAAAATCTATTATTTATTTTCAGATCACCAAGATGACCTACAGCCCGACGATAACGGACCCTTTCTTCTACGGCCAGCATTTACTGACCGGATTCGAGAGCGAGGATGTGGAAGAAGTTGGGGCTCCAGAACCTCCCCCGCGAAATCCGAACAAGCGAGTGCGGCCTTCCAAGAAAAAGACGCAAAATACAACTTCCTACATTGTGAAGAAATCGCGGCGTAAAGGTTTGCGAATGATAAAAATCAAAGTGATTGACTTATCCAGTGACAGTGAAGTGGAAACGTCGAATGCGCAGTATATGGTGATGGAACATACCGACGAGATAATGGACATGACCGAAAATTTACTTGACAGAATGAGTAGGAAGTTAACTAATAATAGTAATGATTACTAAAAATGTGAAGAATTATTTTTTCTTTGTATTTCGCTAGGTAACTAGCATTATGCAATAATTATGTAATACTATAAATAAATTTAACTGTGTCAAATATTATTAATCTTAGTTATAAGTAGAATAAGTGTTACCGATGTTAAAATGCGAATCATTTAAATATAATATCTTAAACTAAACTGACTTTTGTTTTCTTTTTCTCAGTCAATAAAACAAGAAAATATAAAATTACGTAGTAACACATTTATTTTTCATAAAATAATAATTAAGTACAAATTCAATGGTAAGAAGTTAATTAAAAATTATATTGACACTGTATTGTCAACACACCATCTTCTTATACATATAACATTTTTTAATGCACAGTAATCGTTATGAATCAGACAGTTATATTTACTACATTTATTCGTACAATAATAAGAAATTAAGGTCTTAAGATTAGGTATATCCATTTCGCCAACATCCTTTACAATGCTATTCGGACATAGATCCTGAACCCATTTACATTTTTCAACCCCCTTTGCAACTAAAGTTTTACCAGATAGGGATGACTTAATCATACTCTTAAATTCTTTATAGCTTATTAATCCTTCACTCCAGTAGATTCCTCGATTTTTCCCGAGCCAAACAACTTGTTTCTTTTCTTCGTCAGTCAAATGTTTGAAAGGAAATGGAGGTTTTATTAAAAAAACTTCTGTACTTTCACTTGCTGCCGTAGCAAATTCTTTGACAATAAAATTATTTTTGTAGTCTTTAAAGCCTTGTAAATCTACAAAAATGTATTCCGGATTCATGATATTTTCTTCACTACACTGGTAAGAGGTTTATATTCTATAACACAATCGTTCAATATTAAACAGTACGCAGTTGTTTTGTCTGGTATTGCTATCTCGCTCTCAATTTCAACACGAACGTCGACAGGTCCAGTCTTCAGCGTATCGTTCTGACGACAGCAATCAATTACAAATAATGGAGTTTTTTCTTTGAAGTCGATGTAATTTAACAGGGGTTCCGGAAGACGGCTGTAGTAAGACTGTTGAAATTTAGCATACAACTCGTATAATAAAGCATAATTGTCATTGCTAAATTTAACGTTTAGGTTTTCATACGGGAAGTAGGTTGAGTTTAAAAACACTTTTATGTCACGCAAGTTACAATGATCGAATCGGGACATATCCTGAAATCCATTATTTTTGCGGTCTTTCTGTAATCCAATGATAACGTACCTTGGCTTTTCTATCTGTGATGAAGTTTTGATTGCCCATGTATGCTTCGTTGTTTGAGGTAAAAGTGGATATTCATAAAGATCCCAGTTTCTAAACGCTACGTTAATAGCTCTGTCTCTTTCTAAATACCTAAGCAAGTTGATTCTCTCTCGGTCAGACACCTTAACGTGGGGCACCCGCCACATAATTTTATCGATTACGATATCTTCTACAACCTCATTATTATTTAATTTAATTGCATTCATGTTGGTATTGCTTCGCAAAAGTATAAGTTCGTGCTTGCAATTTATTATATTTTTTTTGTAATCCTCCGCAAACCCAAGGATTCTATTGAGTGGGAGACAGCCTGAAAAACTTCCTCCCATTGTGTTTTTAATACCGTCAATGCTCCAACCCCATGCATAAGACATTTTTGATTCGCTTTCATTCATTGATAATAAACATTTCATTGTGGTTGTTATGCCTGCATTCTTAATCTTATCGATTTCAACCCCATTTAATTCGTACCGAATATCTTGAAATAAAAATAGTATTGGGTTATTTATTAATTGAAACTCGGTCACTTTGGCTTTAGTTTCACTGTTGATTACGCTGATCCTTCCTTCTACGTATAAAGTACTCTCCGACGGTAGAATGTAAAGGTCTTGCTGGTTAATTGGAATCCGTATCTCATCGTTCCTATTGTAGCTGCTTACATAAGGCTTGTAGGAATGAATCTGAATACTTTCAATGCTGTTGTCTTGTACAAAAGGTTCTGCTACATTAAGCATTTTAGTTACTTCGACAAATTTATTAATTTGAGAAATTGTTTATTGGCTTTGGTTAACTTATTTCTTTTTGGTGGTACCTTCGTAATATTTGAAAGCAAACTGCGCTTTCTGCTAGTAGTACACAGGTTTTTATTGAAATCAATCATTTTTTCTTCAGATGTAAGCAAAGCTGTACTTCTTCCCTTCTTAAATTTAGTGGGTTATTATTTAAATCCAAAATTCTAATATTAATTGCACTCACACTGTTTTGGATAACTGGGAAATAGATAACGTTTTTAGGAATTTCAATTATTCGATAACCCGGCGGCACATTCGGAGAAAACTCATAAATTATATGGCTAGGTTTTCCATTAACAAATGATCCACTTACAATATCACATTCGATTCGGACTATGGCTGATGGTAAAATGTTGATCGGATAGGAAGATGTGTGTAATATATTAGCTTTTAATAATACTTTTCCAAATCCTAATGTAACTCCTATTGAGTTCTCCTTATCAAAATGAATGTCTTTGCTACTAAAAATACTGGTGCTTAAAGTATTATTATTGCAAGTTAATTCCAAAACACAATCATGAACATGTTTCGTTAGGAAGTCAATAATATCTTCAAGTTCATATGAACCCTCTGGTATTATCACAACCCCATCTTTACCGTAATAGAATTTATTATTTCTGTGATCAACATTAGGAATTGAATTAAAAGTAGTGAAGTACAACAGGCCACACTCATAATCACCATCAGTTTCCAAAGCCGGTGAATAATTTGTTACAAGAGCAGAGTCTGTGCCCGTTATAGACATTGTGAAAGACATAGTTAACTGACTCGTTTCCAGAAACCTTTCAAAAATTTAAGACATAAATGTCCACAGTTAAACGTGTTGTATGCTTGATATTTAGTATAATTGTAATACAAATCTGCGCCACTTAGGTATTTAACCAATTCTGTAGGAGGTTTTAAATCTCCGAAACTGTTAAAATATTCACAATAATTATAAATTTTTACGAAGGCTACCCAATGCGTTCCAGGGTTGTCAGAACTATCTAAATTAATAATCGCACACTCAATTTGTTTAGGTTTTTGAGGCAAATTATCCCTCATGTATACACCTCTGAAATATGGTATATTACTGTTATTAACATATTTCATTATATCTTCATTTGTGAGTGCGCGTCGGGGTAGCCTATTTAGCAGTTTTTTGTATGTAAACAGAGCCCACCACCTTTTTTGTACGGTTTGATGTACAGCCCTTTTCCAATAGCAATTGTCTCCATCATCTTATTATGACGTATTGATTCTTTTAGATTTTCTTGAGCAGATTTGGAGTCGTTCACTGCTTTTGCTATTCCAGCTGCACCTCCAGCTAATGCACCTACTGCCGAAAGGCAAGCAAATATAGGAAGAAGTGGTAGTATCCCCCCAATTTTTGGGATTGGTATTATTCGAGGTAGCTGAACTTTCATATTTTTAGGAAACAATTTTTTTGCAGCTAAATGTGCATATTTAATTGCAGATTGTTTGTTTTTTAGTTTAGCTTTCTTTAATTGTGTACTTATTTTTCTAATACCTGATTTAAAACCAGCACCTGTCTTAACCTTAACTTTCATGATTTTGTTTACTAACCACGAAGCAAGTCTTTCCCCTCTACTCACGTCTTTTGCTTTTGATCTAAGTTTTGCCATTTCCATCAATTCTTTATCAGCTTGGTGTCGATTGCGCGTATCGGTGTATTTAGTATAGGCAATGTCGTGACGCATACAAGCATCGTCTAACTGATTAATACCTCGATCACCTCTTAGTAAGCGTTTTTCTAGTTTTGTGCCAGGGCCGCAATAATTATATCCTGGTAAATGTAACTCGAGTGGTAAATTATTTATTAATTTATTAATAAGTCCTCTTCCAGTCATCACTTACGAACGAATGAATAAAATTTTGCATTCATGAGTGTAATATAATAACATTATTTCACGACATCATTTTTACCGATCCAACTGTTTTCAGCGTCTTTTAATCCAAGCCATTTGACAAATAACATATTTCCTCTCTTTTTCAATACCTTTTCAATTAAATAAACACCGGGATTACGTGTTTTATTTAATTCCTGCTCGTAGAAACTACCTTTTATTAATTGATTATGCTGGTCTTTAATACGATATGTAATGGGAGTAGTTTTGTTAACTTTGCTAATGGTAAATAACTCGGTCGACCAATTGGGAGTATACCCTTTGTAAAAACACCCTTTGTACTTGCTAATACGAACGCAATCCCCTACTTTACACTTTGGTTTCACTGAGGATGACTCTGCGTGAGATACAATATTTTCTAAAACTTTGGGTTCATTGACTTTGTTTACCTCCACTGGTCGATACTTTGTTGTACGGTGTTTCGTACTATTATATGAAATCACAATATCAACTAATGGTTTTCCAATCCATTTGTAATTGCCAACTAAACTAAAATATTTATATAGCTTATTCTTCAATGTCCTTATAACTCTTTCAACAATAGATGCTTTCTTTGTAGAAAAAGTTGAATAATGGTTAATGTGGTATGATTGCATAAGCCTTTGAAAAGATTTGTTATAAAATTCTGTTCCTAAATCGGTCTGTACGTTAGTTGGAACACGATTACTTTTTAAAATTTTTTCAAATGCATTACACACTTCATTCATTGATTTAGTTTTTAATGGAACAGTCCAAACATATTTTGAAAAACAATCTATAATGACTAAAATAATATTAAATCCTCTATTGTGTTTTCGAATATGTTGGATATCAATTAAATCCGCTTGCCATAAATCATCGATTCCTTTAAGAATAACTTGCCGTCGATTAAAATTTCTTCTAGCAGCTCTATGAATCTCGTTCACCACTTTTTCTTTACTCATAATTTCTACTGGCAATGTCTCTGATTGCTACCAACTGATCTTTGATAATAGAACTAACTTCTACCCTTGTACACTTTTCATCTAACTGTTTCTGAATCAGTTGTATCTGACTCTTTATACTTTTTAGCTCGACAAGAATATCATGCTCTTTGCAAAATAACTTTAAGTTTTGATCAACATACTCTTTGTTGACAGCCTCATCTGGTAGTACAGGAAGTCTCAATCCTACCAGTTTTTTTGATTTCAAGTCATATTCTCCGTTAAGGTTTTGAGTAAGATTTTTATTATTGGTGCTATAAAATATTTCTGATGGACGAAGTCTTTTATGCACATGGTGGCCAAATTTATCAATATTCATCATTTTTTTAAGAAGGTTGAACAAGAACTGATGGAAAATACATTTGAGTTTGTAATTATATTACTTTATTAGACCACATTCACGCAGTTCTTCAATGATAGAAATAATTTCGTTATTAAGCCCTGTATTACCAGCTTCGCGAGACGCAATAAGTAATTTTAAACGTTCCACCAATTCATTTGGATCATCCCAGTACACATAATCCACATTTTTATTCATTTTTTTCAAAACTGGTAACCCTTCTCCTTGCGGCAGACTTTCAATACTGCTAGAAGTATTTTTGGTTAGTTTAAAGAGAGGTTTTATTATTTGCAAATACTTCATACCTCTATTACTTTTTATTGGCTGTTTAGGACTGAAATCACGACGGTGAGCATTTGTTTCTAACAGTAATTGTTTATAGTTTTTTAAATCATCAGGCTTAACTAAACTTAAATTTGGTTTTGGTTTCAACAATAATTCAGCTAATCCAGGTGTATTTAAATAACTTTTCCCGCCAACTGAAATCTTATTTTCTGTAACTGACACTCGCAGTGATCCCAACATAGTTTTTCCTCGCTCCAGCCTTACTCCATAAGGTACATTACTAAATATTTCCGATGACAATGACCAAGAAGAAGAATCTTGGCGAGGACTCTGAACAGATTCAAGAGTTTTAAACGATGTGTCACTTGAATCACCCATGTTTAAATCGCCTTCATCAGTTTCACTAAATGCTTTCTGTTCAGGTTTTTGGGAGTCACGATCACTATTTTGCATAAAGTTGTAGCTGGTAGATGCACCATCATCGATTTCATTAAGGTCTTTGTTAGTATCAATGTTTGTTTTAGTGTCCCAGTGTCTATCATCCCAATACTCTTTATTAATCTTTTCATTTTTTGCGGCGATGCTTTTTAGTGGACCTGTTAATGGTTTGAAAACCTTTTCCAATACTAGATCATTATCGTGGTCAATATCTTTCAATTGTTTAAACTTTCTTTTTACAGCTTCAGCAGATTCTACAATCTGTGTTTTTAGTATCTTTTCCATAGCGAGATAAAATATGTACTTTCTCTCGCAACGCAAACCGATTAGTAACGACACTTCGATCCGTAACTCATTATAAATAGCACAAATATGCTTAGTCAAAGACAACGAATTTGTCAAAGTTCATTCTGTAACATCCTTTACCTTTTTCACAATCTTTATTAATTACCAAATAATTATAAGGCACACTCCATATTTTTTTGCACATCTCTCGAAACTGTGTCCAGCTCATATCTGCGTTAACATGTTCGTTATAAATATGTCGTAGATTGATGTCATCCTGTTTAAAAATTATAATCAAATTAGCATTATCCCTGATCAATTGCTTTGGTATCTTACTGTATGTTTGATTCAAATAGAAAGAATCAATCTTTTTATGTCTACCCATCGCAAAATAATCACGTATGTTATTTTGTTTTTCACAAGCAACGTCATCAAATATCATTACGGAGTAAGGTTTGGCATTTTGATGACTTATCACTTCTTCGTTGTCACGAAATTTACTGAAATTTATCTCAGGAACCATGCTTAACACTTTATCTAAAAAAACGTATTTTGGCTGGAAGAGCGTTTTAGAATAAAGGTAAACGTTTCGGTAGCGCAATCCATTTTTGTGCAATAGAAGACCTATCATTACGTTTGTTTTACCGCAGTTCGAAGGACCACAAATTATGCATCGAATTGTATTTGGTAAAAGATTTCCATGTAGTTTTATTTTGTTGTTAGATTCGCTACAAATGTTTTCCAAACGTAATGTTTGCGCTTGTTGTATAAATTTCATTCTTGAGTAAATAAAATAAAAACGATACTAACACCTAGAACTGCAGGCGTGCAATGAAGTGATTGTTGTATTTGACGCTTATATAAATAATTCCTATGAATGAACTGAAGTAAAAAAGAGTTTCCGTTTTAGTAAGTTAATCAAGTAATGAAATGTCTAGATTGCATATTTCCCACAATAGTATTGGGAACTCTAGGACACTTTGAAGGAGTGACGGCGAACGCAGTGAGCCTCTCACGACGGAAAAGTGTCCTAGAGTTCCCAATACTATACTACTCCTGTGGGCTAGGCCGACTAGGCTGTCAGGATGGTATAGGTGCTGGGCAAGTCTCCACCATCTATAAAACCACGTCCCAGTCACTACAGCGTCGAGTGGTTCCTTCACGCATCTAGTGTGAATGAAGATGCCACTGGACGCTGTATAAATCATCTCATTAAGTAGATGCAAAAAAGGCCAATATACAGTTATAGTAGGGGAAGCCTTTTCTTCAACCTATAGGGCCAATTTCTGAATTAAGTAACGTTCTGTCTCGCTCTTTTGTGAGAAATTCGAAGAGACACCACTATCGTTAAGTATTTTCTTAGCGAAATTCTCAATTCATAAACTGGCCTATAAGGCCCTATTACAATTATTCGATAGTAATAGTACCTCAAAAATACATTGCTTACAAATAGATGAAAGCTTAATGAAACGAAATGTAGGTAACCATTGGGGAAATGTGTAGGAGTTAGGACTAGGTCATATACCCATGTGCCGATGCCACTCTTAAAGAAACTATCGTGACGAAATTTTAGTGCCAAAGCTGTTCACATAACTATTTCAGCTCTTAAAATCACCAATCTGCAATAAGCATACTGTTTTAAGTATTCTGACTTGAGAATATTTTAGAGTATAATTTAGACACTTACCAAATTATTTGTTTCGAAGTCAGTATTAAGAGCCAATCAAAAGTAAATTTCAATGACACCACAATACATATAATGTGAAAAAGCTCTGTTATCAACCCTTGTATGTCCCCACTGCTGGGGCACGGGTCTCTTCCTGGATCCCAGGTAGGTTAGGCCATACTCCACCATGGGGGCCAAGTCCGGGTTGGTGGGGGATTGTAAGACAGTAGCGGGCCTTACTATCAAGCCGCCCATAAGGCCTCTGACATGGCTTAACGACTGCCATTATATGACAGCCGGCACCAACGGCTTAACGTGCCTTGCGAAGCACGGAAGCGCTCGGAAAAATGCCACTAGCGGTAGTCACGGGACTCTCACCCATCCCGTACCTGACCGCGCCTGTTGTTGCTTAACCAAGTGATTTATTCCAATCACTTGGTTCGCCTAGGCCACGAGCACTTCAAAAAACGAGCGCTTGAAAAAGCTCGTTACCTTAAAATACTAAGCAATATTTGCAACGCTTAATTATTTCTAAGCTTACTGAGTTAGAGTGTAACTTTTAAATTAATTGAATCATTTATTTTTCGACCAACAAGGATCATTCAAATTGTGACAATACAATTATAGAAATTGGAAGAAATATACTTAAAACTATTGCTAGTTAAACATGCAGCAAAACATGCTTTTTATTATGCAGTAAATATATGGTGTATTAAGAGTGGTTCAAATACTGCAAATAGGACCTGCTGGCAAACATATAATTATTGCAAACTATCGATATCAACCCTGGTATGTTCCCACTACTGGGGCACGGGTCTCTTCCTGCATCCAGGCAGGTTAGGCCATATTCCACCACGGAGGACAAGTCCGGATTGGTGGAGGATTGTAAGACAGTACAATCGCGGGCCTTACTGTCAGAAGTTACCAAGCCGCCCATAAGGCCTCTGAGCGCTTTACAACTGCCATTACATGACAGCCGGCACCAACGGCTTAACATTCCTTGCGAGGCACGGAACTGGAAATGCAAACTATATGATAATTTAATATTTTTTTCGTTAAAGAACAATGAGAGCGATTTTAGTCGCATGATTCTCGCAAAAGTCACAATTTTTTTTTTTAGTAATGGAGTTCGAAGTTAATTTCATTAGATAATTTTTCTTTTAAAGGAATATTATCTGACACCATTGGCTGATTTAAACTGACCCTTTTACTAAATGTATTTGAATTAGGATACACCCCGCATGTGACCTCCAAACCACGAAAATACCTTTCTAAAAACGTTCCTTGCAATTATTCCATATCACCGTTTCCTCTTTACTTATCAAGTTATGTGGACATCTCTACGTCCAAGCTATAATTGACAATACACAGATCACCATTCCTGACATCTTTACTACTTTTGATTTCTCTTTGGTGAGCTTCAGGCTCATACTGAACCAACTAACTAATGGGCTGCCATTAGAGAGGCGAAGGGGCACGGGTCTCTTCCTGCATCGCAGGAAGGTTAGGCCATACTCCACCACGGGGGCCAAGTCCGGGTTGGTGGAGGATTGTGAGACAGTGGCTGGGCCTCACTGTCAGAAGTTATCAAACCGCCCATAAGGCCTCTGACATGGCTTAACGACTGCCATTATATGACAGCCGGCACCAACGGCTTAGCGTGCCTTGCGAAGCACGGAAGCGCTCGGAAAAATACCACTAGCGGTAGTCACGGGACGCTCACCCATCCCGTACCTGGCCGCGCCTGTTGTTGCTTAACCAAGTGATTGAATCCAATCACTCGGTTCGCCTAGGCCACGAGCGCTGTCCATATACCTCAAATGAATGGTTTTTGATGTAACTAGCTCTTATAGATGTAACGGGAAAGTGTGTTAAACATTACTCTATATTACTGATCAGAACATGCTATATGTGCCAGCCAAAACTCATCAAAACTGCTACAACATTTATCCATGTTTGCTCTATCTTTAAGGCCCGCCACTGTCTTACAATCCTCCAACAACCTGGACTTGGCCCCCGTGGTGGAGTATGGCCTAACCTTCCTGCGATGCAGGAAGAGACCCGTGCCCCAGCAGTGGGGACAAATAAGGACTGATAAGGAATAACTCTTTCTTTCTTCTTTGTTATGTATTCTTAATAGCTGAATTCGAAGCCCATATTTCCATAATTTCGGATGACACATGACACTTGTACTTGTACCGTCTGCTTATTTGACTGTCTGTCCAGTAATGGTTTAGCAAGTTGAAATAACAGTGACTTAATCACATCTACCGAAGAATTTCTCGAATAGAGACAACAAATTAGCAAACCAGCCACCAGCGCGCTGGACGATCTGAAACAAGTTGCTAGCAGCAGCGGAATGAGAATGGCTGAGGACAGAAAGAAGTAGAAGGCCTTAAGGGGCTTAATGTCTAGTAGTGGACACGGCTCCTCGTCGTCGTCGTCAGGCTATACTAGTCCACTGCTGGACCTAGCCATCCCCTAAAGAGCTTCACGTGCTATCATAGGGGCTAATGCCCATAATTTCTGTAAATTCGCATATTTTTCTCCTATGTTTTGTGAAAAGCACAAGCAGGAATCCCGTCTCCAGAGACGGCAAACACCTATTGCTAACAAAGTTATTAATTGACGAAAGCCAAAGTTAACTCAAGACGCCGACACGTCCCCAGACGGAGCCTGCAATGCCCTGAACTTCCTTAACCATTGTCTTGCCTGTGCTCTCCTGGGGAAGTTATTTATTAATATCGAATGCCAAAACTTAGCAGCTGCAGTTTGACCTAGATTTCGCGACTAGTGGGTGCTACGTGGAGGCGTATACAGTAGGTATATTTCATATCATTCAGATTTGACCTAGGTATGTGTTAACAAACTCTTTATGTTTATACATATAGTAAGCGGTGGTAGCTCAGTGGGTAGAACCATGGACTCGTAAGCGAGAGAACCAGGTTCGATCCCCAATGCGGGCATGTACTAATGACTTTGTTTAATTTCAAAGTTACGTATATTTGCGAATTTGCAGTCGCAATACCACACGCTAACGGTGAAGGAAAACATCGTGAGGAAACCCGCGGCTTGGTTGGCGCCGCACGTATTGACTAGTCTTTCCTGTGGGCTAGGCCGACTAGGCTGTCAGGATGGTATAGGTGCTGGGCAAGTCTCCACCATCTATAAAACCACGTCCCAGTCACTACAGCGTCGGAGTGGTCCCTTCACGCATCTAGTGTGAATGAAGATGCCACTGGACGCTGTATAAATCAGCTCATTAAGTAGATGCAAAAAAGGCCAATATACAGTTATAGTAGGGGAAGCCTTTTCTTCAACCTATAGGGCCAATTTCTGAATTAAGTAACGTTCTGTCTCGCTCTTTTGTGAGAAATTCGAAGAGACACCACTATCGTTAAGTATTTTCTTAGCGTAATTCTCAATTCATAAACTGGCCTATAAGGCCCTATTACAATTATTCGATAGTAATAGTACCTCAAAAATACATTGCTTACAAATAGATGAAAGCTTAATGAAACGAAATGTAGGTAACCATTGGGGAAATGTGTAGGAGTTAGGACTAGGTCATATACCCATGTGCCGATGCCACTCTTAAAGAAACTATCGTGACGAAATTTTAGTGCCAAAGCTGTTCACACAACTATCTCAGCTCTTAAAATCACCAATCTGCAATAAGCATACTGTTTTAAGTATTCTGACTTGAGAATATTTTAGAGTATAGTTTAGACACTTACCAAATTATTTGTTTCGACGTCAGTATTAAGAGCCAATCAAAAGTAAATTTCAATGACACCACAATACATATAATGTGAAAAAGCTCTGTTATCAACCCTTGTATGTCCCCACTGCTGGGGCACGGGTCTCTTCCTGGATCCCAGGTAGGTTAGGCCATACTCCACCATGGGGGCCAAGTCCGGGTTGGTGGGGGATTGTAAGACAGTAGCGGGCCTTACTATCAAGCCGCCCATAAGGCCTCTGACATGGCTTAACGACTGCCATTATATGACAGCCGGCACCAACGGCTTAACGTGCCTTGCGAAGCACGGAAGCGCTCGGAAAAATGCCACTAGTGGTAGTCACGGGACTCTCACCCATCCCGTACCTGACCGCGCCTGTTGTTGCTTAACCAAGTGACTTATTCCAATCACTCGGTTCGCCTAGGCCACGAGCACTTCAAAAAACGAGCGCTTGAAAAAGCTCATTACCTTAAAATACTAAGTAATATTTGCAACGCTTAATTATTTCTAAGCTTACTGAGTTAAAGTGTAACTTTTAAATAAATTGAGTCATTTATATTTCGACCAACAAGGATCATTCAAATTGTGACAATACAATGATAGAAATTGGAATAAATATACTTAAAATTATAGCTAGTTAAACATGCAGCAAAACATGCTTTTTATTATGCAGTAAATATATGGTGTATTAAGAGTGGTTCAAATACTGCAAATAGGACCTGCTGGCAAACATATAATTATTGCAAACTATCGATATCAACCCTGGTATGTTCCCACTACTGGGGCACTGGTCTTTTCCTGCATCCAGGCACGTTAGGCCATATTCCACCACGGAGGACAAGTCCGGATTGGTGGAGGATTGTAAGACAGTAGCGGGCCTTACTGTCAGAAGTTACCAAGCCGCCCATAAGGCCTCTGAGCGCTTTACGACTGCCATTACGTGACAGCCGGCACCAACGGCTTAACATTCCTTGCGAAGCACGGAACTTGAAATGCAAACTATATGATAATTTAATATTTTTTTCGTTAAAGAACAATGAGAGCGATTTTAGTCGCATGATTCTCGCAAAAGTCACAATTTTTTTTTTTTAGTAATGGAGTTCGAAGTTAATTTCATTAGATAATTTTTCTTTTAAAGGAATATTATCTAACACCATTGGCTGATTCAAACTGACCCTTTTACTAAATGTATTTGAGTTAGGATACACCCCGCATGTGACCTCCAAACCACGAAAATACCTTTCTAAAAACGTTCCTTGCAATCATTCCATATCACCGTTTCCTCTTTACTTATCGAGTTATGTGGACATCTCTACGTCCAAGCTATAATTGACAATACACAGATCACCATTCCTGACATCTTTACTCCTTTTGATTTCTCTTTGGTGAGCTTCAGGCTCATACTGAACCAACTAACTAATGGGCTGCCATTAGAGAGGCGAAGGGGTTCACCTCAACACGGGATGAAAACGGAGGCCGATGAATAATTCAGACACTTCGGTAGACCAGAACCGAGCAGTCCACTCACTGGTTCACAGACTAGATAGGCCTAAAAGTACTAAGGGACAAAATAAAATAAAAGCAAACGACAAATTATGATTTGAATTATATATACAGATTATGATTTGTAATTGTTATTATTCTTCTTTTTCGTAATGGAGTTCGTTAGGATCGCATGCAAGAGGTCCCGGGTAAAAGCACAACTCCAGTTGAAAAACTGCCCTGTCGACATCTACGGGGTAGTGGACAGCTACTTGATGGATAAGACCATCAATCTAAGCTACGCCGGCGCCATGGTCTCAAAAACCACTAGCCGAGGCTGTGTGCAGGGGAGTAACAGCGGACCGCTAATGTGGAACGTTGTCATCGACTCGCTTCTAGAACAGCTGGAGGGCTGTGGGGTGCACGTGCAGGCATTCGCTGACGATGTGGTCCTTATGGCTTCAGCTCATGCAGCTGAAGAAATTGAGCGTATGGTCAACCCGTTACTAGACATAATTGCACGCTGGGGAACAGAACATAAACTTAATTTTTCACCTCACAAAACAGCGTATATGATTTTGACCAGGAAGCGAAATTCTCCCGTGCCTCAAGTTTCTATGGCGAATGTACAGCTAACTCCAGTAGATAAAGTTAAGGTGTTGGAGCTCACTATTGACAAAGACTTAACATACAGGGACCACATCCAAGCGGTCTGCTCTAAAGCCGCTATTATATATAAGGGCCTGTCAAGAGCCGCTAAAGCTACTTGGGGCTTAAACCCCGATATTGTCAGGGAGTTATATATAGGAGCCGTTGAGCCTATACTCCTATATGCAGCAAATTTATGGGCTGACAGTAAGCTGAAACAGTTTTTAGTAAAAAAACTGAGATCGACGCAACGCATAGCAATTAAAATCGCCAAAGCCTATCGCACCGTCTCCTTTGTCTCAGCTGTAACTATAGCGCGGCTAATCCCCATTCATCTGCGGGCACATGAGGTGGCCCAACTGTACGCCGTAAAACGCGGCAAACCCTTGCCGGAGGCATTAGGATGTGGTGCAGAGACTATGACTTCTTTTTATCTCTTACCACATCCGGGGCACCGGCTGGAGATAGATTACACTGCACTCGAGCGACTGGACGAGATAACCCCAGGGGAACGACCGACAGCCCCCGTTAGTATATATACTGACGGCAGCAAGATTAAAGGCAAGGTTGGATGCGCATTCACTTGTTGGGAGAACGGTGTCGAGGTGCTAAGCAAGAAATTCAAACTGGAATTTTTCTGCACAGTTTATCAGTCCGAACTGTTCGCGATTTGGCAAGCGATCAGATTAGTAGCCAATAAGGATGGGTTCAGAGAATGCGATATTCTGAGCGACTTGCGATCTTCACTAGACGCCATAGTAAATCCAAGGTCTACGCATCCGCTGGTGAGCGACATTAGAGCCGAGCTGGCGCGAGCGGCTCAGAAGGGCAGTAGGATCAAGCTGTGGTGGGTGCGCGCGCATAGCGGTACTGTTGGAAATGAGCGTGCGGACGAACTTGCCAAGCAGGCGGCTTTGTACAAAAGAACGGCCGCCGATTATGACTTGTTCCCGCTGTCATTTGCCAGACATGTAATACGTCAGCAAACTTTGGATGCCTGGCAGACAGAGTATTCTGAGCGCCAGTAGGGTAGCATAACCAAAATGTTTTTCCCCGATATCCGCCAGGCGTTTCAAACCATCGGCAAAATTGGCGTTTCCTACTGGGGGACTCAAGCGTGAACCGGCCACGGTGGAAACGCATATTATCTTCACCGTTTTAAGTGTTGCGACAGCCCCAAATGTTCTTGCTACCCTGACGCCGAACAGACAATAGCACATGTACTAAATGAGTGTTCGATGTTTGGCGGCATCAGACTGCAGCTCGAACTCGAACTTGACAGCAATGTCGAAACCTCGAACTGGAATTCGCTCCAGAACGCTAACAACTCCGCTCATAAATTTACCGATTATTGTGTTAGGATCATGAAGGCGGTAGCGCAAACTAATAAATAAAACATAACAATGAGAGGGCATGAGCATTTATATAATACTTAAAAAGAAAAAAAATGTGAGAAGGAGAAAAGGGTATATAATGTGTATTAGTGTATAAGTGTGAGGTGTGTGTGTGTGTGAGTGTGTGTGTGTGAGGGTGTGTATGTATGTGTCTGTGTGTGAGTACGAGAGTTCATGCATGTGAATGTATATATGCATATGTTGGTAGAGAAGTAGGTCATAAATTCGGTATTATTATTATATTTTTATTTATAATTAAATACATAACTTAAATGCAAACTTGTTTTGGCCAAGCTGTTTCTGTAATGCATATTCCTAGTTGTTAATTATTCTTATGCAAATTCTTAATAATTGTGAAACTGTTTGTTTATTACTTAATGTACCTACTGTATAATTTATTGTGTGTAATAGTACCATTTAATCAAAGTCCCTGAATAAATAAATCAGAGGAATGTAAGGAGAGTAACAAAAAACAAAGAGGTCCCGGTTTCGAATCCCGGCTGGGAACAAAAAAAACCCAGGTCTTGTATGTTTATATGTTTGTGATGTCGTTGTTTCTGGTTCCCACGACTACACGGTTCCTGGTGTGGGGCCAGAAGCAATGTATGTGCCTGTATGTAAATGTTTTAAATGTAAATGTTATAATGAGGCCTACATACGTGTAAGTGACAAGTCTGCTCTCAAAGAAAGAGTAAAGGCAGTAACCCACCAGAGATTGCCAATTTCATGCGCTGGGATAGGTGGACTCTTCAGACACCTACCTACCTATAGAACATAATAATATGTGGCTCTACCGACTGCTCTGACACCGCTACCAATCTATAGGGTATGTTGAAATCAACTAAGAGAAAGTTTGGGTTAGTTAGTTACCATGTGTGCCCACCGCGGGGTTCTACCTGTGTCGTCAGGCTTTAATAATCTACTGCTGGACATAGCCCTCCCTCATATGCTTATATGCCTGCAGTTTTTCGCAGATCTTCATCCCACCTGGTCGGAGGGCGTCGTACACTACGTTTGCCGCGTCGCGGTCTCCACTCAAGAACACGTTTACTCCAACGGTTGTCGGTTCTTCGCGAGATATGGCCAACCCACTGCCACTTCAGCTTGCTGATTCTTTAAGCTATGTCGATAACTTTGGTTCTCTTTCTCATTCGTTACGAATCCTTTCCTTCAGAGAAACTCCGAGCATAGTTCTCTCCATAGCTCACTAAGCGACTTTGAACTGGGTTCTACCTATAGAACATTTATTAAATAATAAATAAATATTCATGGACATATTACACAGATCTCGTTAGCCCTATACTAAGTACAACTAAATGACATGTGTTATAGGTGCTAACTTGACGATAGATTTAATACAATAAATACGTAGATAACATCCAAGACCCGAGACAAACTAGAAAAGTTCGTTTTCTAGTTTGACCCGGCCGGGGATCGAACCCGAAACCTACGGTTTTACAGCAGCGTGCCAAACCGCTGCGTCACTGAGGCCGTCAATGTGTCTCTACTGACCGATCTGATACCGCTATCTATCTCTAGCATAACTTAAAATCAACTATGGGATGTCCTTTTGTTCGAAGCGTGCATATCGCGACAGACCACTGGCAAAAAAACAAAAGGTTTTATTTTTGGAAACAGAAAAAAATAATCTTGGCCGTCAGGTTAGCCGCAATAGCAAAACGGTCATTTTTTATTACGAGGCTATACACTTTTTCAGATACCAGAGCTTGAAAACTATTTGACACCAACCAAGCCCTGTTCAAGTAAGGTAAGGTAAGAATATTCTTTGTTGTACACCGAAAAAGACAATGAATGCAAAGTATATACGGCGAAACGAAAATATATAACGGCGAAAGTTTTTGAGTGTGTATGTTTGTTGCTTCTTCACGTCTAAACGACTAGTGTGACTTTAATAAAATTTAGTATGGAGTTGGCTGACACTCTGGATTAACTATGTGCTATGTTTTACTTTTATGACAGCGGTGGTAGCTCAGTGGGTAGAACCATAGACTGGCAAGCGAGAGCCCCAGGTTCGATCCCGAGTGCGGGGCATGTACCAATGACTTTGTTTAATTTCAAAGTTACGTACATTTGCGAATTTGCAGTCGCAATACCACACGCTAACGGTGAAGGAAAACATCGTGAGGAAACCCGCGGCTTGGTTGGCTCCGCACGTATTGACTAGTCTTTCCTGTGGGCTAGGCCGACTAAGCTGTCAGGATGGTATAGGTGCTGGGCAAGCCTACACCATCTATAAAACCATGACCCAGGCACTACAGCGTCGGAGTGGTCCCTTCACCCATCTAGTGTGAGTGAAGATACCACTGGACGCTGTATAAATCATCTCATTAAGTAGATGCAAAAATGCCAATATTATGTTTTACTGCGGGAAAATATCTTTGACTGTTAAAACACAATTCATTTTCCCTAATAAACACGTTTGATAAATAACCATATATGAGAACCGCGAGTCATTAAGAAATACTAATAAATTAATTTTTATTCTGTGTTTAACCTTCTCTGTTTAGACCAATCTGTGATGGAACGATTCATTCTGAATGAAAGATGTAGAATTGATCGATTGATTTCAAGTGACTGCATTGTGTAGATTTTATTGATTTAATTTTAGTGAATGACTTCTTCTTTTTAATTGGTCCCTCAATTCTGAGGATCGTGACGATATACCATTCCGTGCCGTGCCCTGTTATGTTATGTTATGCTGTGCTGTGCTGTGCTGTGCTATGTTATTAAAAAAAAATATTTCAGTAATATGTAATGTATAATATGTAATGTACATATTAAATGAAGTATAATTAATATGTACTTCGCCATAATATCGTTAAACCTTTGATTACTTAATACGTTCTGCCGAGCTGCTTCAGACGGCTGACTAAACGGGAAAAATTCTCGGGCCCGCCCAAATCACGTCGCTTATTCATCGGGTGGCACTTGGTATCGACACTAGAGAAATTCTATTTCGAGGATGACACTTAACCAAGAACGTTTTTGCACCTAACACATTGAATAATATCTATTTCACGACATGGATTTGATTTGATCTAGGATTCCCTTGATAAATGATAAAATCTTAAAATTATACGGCGATCCGCATAATTTTAAGATATCAGAGGCGAAAGTTTGTGAGTGTGTACGTTTGTTACTTGTTCACGTCTAACCGTCTGGAGCGATTTAAATAAAATTTAGTATGGGGTCAGCTGACACCCTGTATTAACTCATAGACTACGTTTTGCTGCGGGGAAATATCTTTTTCAGTTCAGTTCAGATGGCGCCACCAGAGCCACAACACTAACTTTGAACGAGCTCCCGTAGAAAATATTAAAATTAACTATTATAAAGAACTAAAAGCATATTTTAAATTAGCAGTGGAACAGTGTTAAATGTTTTTATATAAGTGATGAATTAAGTTAAGTGCATAAATTGTCAGTATAATACTACATTCCTTGTGAAAAATGCAAAGAAAACTCTAATTAAAGTTAATTAACAACAAAAAGTGAAATTCTTTATCAAATTATCAGTGTTGTGTTGTCAATACCCACCAACCGATATAATAAATAACGGTTGGTTTACATCACGAAGTCAGCATATGTTCACCGAATTCGAACACTTCAACATCACCATAGCCCATTGGTATAAGTGGCCGGTCCACACGTCTTTGAAAAGGTTGCAAGATCGAACTTAAGTGCGGGATTAACATTTGGTCGATTCAAACCTCGATCTGTCGTATGATTATGAAATGTTCTCAAAACGTTATGGCACAATCAACAACAAAGGAATTTATACAATTATATAGTATAATATTGTATAATTATTTATACAATATTATACAATATTGAGGGGGCGAGTATAACCAACCAAGGAACAGAGGACACACAAAATGGCAATAAACCCGCAATCAACGCAGATATACAGAAAAAGAAGCTTTTTCGCGAATAATACTAAGAATGTACATTACAATAAAAATGGATTTACTGTCATCAAGAACATAAATGTACTACATCAGAACATAGATGGTCTCATTAACAAGTCAGTCAGCTTTACAGTTCACCTGGAAGAAATGGAAGTCGATATGAGCTCTTTAGTTGACATAGTTTGTATAACTGAACATAATATGGTTAATGATGACATACAACATTTAACAATAAATAACTATACTTTAGCAGCATCTTCAATAAGAGAAACTATACATGGGGGATCTTGTATCTTAGTACACAACAGACACAATAATAATGTTTATAAATCATTAAGCAGACTAACTCACTTTAATGTAAATAATATTATAGAGTGCTGCGGTATTAATTTGTTAGAATATAAAATTAACATTATTTGTGTTTATAGACCTCCAAAATCTGACCGACTGTCATTTGATATATATCTTAGCAAATTACGAGAACTCTTAAATAAAAACAGCCTAAGTAGGGATAAAACAATACCATGTGGCGATTTTAATATCAACAGATCGGAAAAGGATCGGAAGGCAAATGAATTTGAACAAACACTACTTAATTACAACTTGAAACTCTATTTCAATGAACTGACGAGACTTTCCAGCGTTACGTGCATAGACAATTTTAGCTGCAATATTAAGGGTTGTAAAGGTAGTATTCTGGATTTAGGACTTTTGGACCACACAGCGCAGGTCCTAAAGTGCCCAGTAAAAGAAAGCTACTTACTGAAATATAGGTGGGTCGAAACTCGTAATTATCATAATGAAAATATGGAAATTTTTAGGGACTGCCTCGCTAGTTTGAAATTCAGTTAAGTTTACGCATTAAATGACTCAAACGAATGTTTAGATAAATTCTACGAAGTCTTTCAGCTTTTCTACAAACTTTGTTTCCCCATTATCAGAGTAAGGAAAAATATGACTAGAAAAGCAAAATGGATTACGAAAGGAATTAAACTATGTGCAAAGCGTAAAAGGGATTTACTTTTAAGGTTTAGAAAAACGCACTCAAATGAACGTAAGCAGCAACTTCGTACTTACTCAAGACGTTTAAAGAAAGTAGTCATCCTAACACAAAGATCGCAGAAGCTCCAATCAGATCCGCCCCTCCGCGCAAAATACAATGATTTTATGGCAGAATATATTAATTTAGGTCACATGTCTCTATGTCATCCTAATACTTTTACTCATAAGCCTCATTTCTATATTCCTCACCATGGCATCTTTAAGTCCGGAACGGAAAAACTCCGCACAGTTTTTGACGGCAGCTGCAAAAGTTCAAATGGCGTCAGCCTTAATGACTGTCTCCACACTGGTCCAGCCCTTCAACAGGATATTGTTGACATAATAATGAATTTTAGAACCCATCCTGTGGTGTTCAGCACTGATATACGCATGATGTTTAGGAACATTCTCATTCACCCAGATCACAGAAGCTTTAAGCTCATTCTCTGGCGATCATGACCAGATCAGCCCTTACTCACATACGCTTTAAATACTGTCACGTATGGTTTACGTTCAAGTCCATATCATGCTATCCGCACACTCTTAAAATTAGCTGATGCTGAAGGTCATAGCTATCCTGCAGCTGCTAAAGTTATACGTGACTCCATATTCGTCGATGATATTCTGTGTGGTCACGACTCAATAGAATCCGCTCAAGCACTTCAAACCGAGCTGATAGAATTATTAGCTTTGGGAGGTTTTCAGCTCAGTAAATGGACCTCTAATTCCCCAGTACTACTGGAACGATTCCCAGAAGACCAATGTGACATGCTCAAGAATTTTGATGTCAGGCCAGACCTTAACGCTATTAAAGTGCTCGGTGTGCAGTGGATTCCACAATCTGATGAATTTACGTATCGTACCTTTCTCTCACCTATAACTAACATTACAAAGAGAACGATACTCAGCGCAGTAGCGTCTCTTTATGACTCCAATGGTTGGGTGACACCGGTCATTATTCGAGCCAAGATTATCCTTCAGAAGCTGTGGCTTCTTAAACTAGGATGGGACGATCCCACACCTGATGATATACAGAATCAATGGCTGGAGATCGCCGAAGATCTCCCTCAGCTCTCACACCTCCGTATTCCCAGAGACATCCGTAGCCCACATAAACTCAGCTCTGCTTACTCGCTTCACGGGTTCGCAGACGCCTCAGAAACCGGCTTTGCAGCCGTCATATATCTTCACGAGGTGAAGGCCGATGGACGCGCTAACGTACATCTCGTGTTTAAAAACCTATTTAGAGGCTAAAAATTTCACCCATGCCGGGATTCGAACCCGCAACCTCTGGCTATCCGTACCAGCGCTCTACCAATTGAGCCAATGGGCGACTCACGGCATCAGTGAAATTTCGAACCTCTTTACAATATTCTCTGTATTACGTACGGGCAGCGACATCTGACTTAAGCAAATTGCATTACTTACAGCCCCGACTACCTACTTTGCAGTTAGGCTTAACATCGGAACGATATCACTGTACCCACATGATTACACTATTTTTATTTTTAATGCACTAACCCGTGCTAAGGAACAAATTTAAAAACCTATTTAGAGGCTAAAAATTTCACCCATGCCGGGATTCGAACCCGCAACCTCTGGCTATCCGTACCAGCGCTCTACCAATTGAGCCAATGGGCGACTCACGGCATCAGTGAAATTTCGAACCTCTTTACAATATTCTCTGTATTACGTACAGGCAGCGACATCTGACTTAAGCAAATTGCATTACTTACAGCCCCGACTACCTACTTTGCAGTTAGGCTTAACATCGGAAAGATATCACTGTACCCACATGATTACACTATTTTTATTTTTAATGCACTAACCCGTGCTAAGGAACAAATTTAAAAACCTATTTAGAGGCTAAAAATTTTACCCATTGGCTCAATTGGTAGAGCGCTGGTACGGATAGCCAGAGGTTGCGGGTTCGAATCCCGGCATGGGTGAAATTTTTAGCCTCTAAATAGGTTTTTAAATTTGTTCCTTAGCACGGGTTAGTGCATTAAAAATAAAAATAGTGTACGTCTCGTGGCCAAGTCAAAGGTAGCACCCATTAAAAATCGGCTCACAATCCCCAAGCTAGAACTCTCACCTGCTAACCTACTCACACAACTCACAATTCGTGTTTCTGCCCAGCTTTCGGCACATATACCTAAAATTCAATATATTTGCTGGTCCGACAGCACAATAGTACTCGCATGGCTTAATACGCCTCCACATCAAATTCAGGTCTTCGAATCTAATTGAGTAGTTAAAATGAACTCAACCCCATTTAAAATAACATGGAGACACGTTCCAACACATCTCAACCCTGCAGACTGTGCAAGCAGAGGTATTTCCGCACAATCACTGTTGAATCATCATCTTTGGTGGTCACCAGTATGGCTCAAGGAGTCTCCTGAAACATGGCCACAGATGCCACCAGCTCTGGGTCATCATGCTATTCCTGGCCTTAAGCCCAAGAAAGTACAAGTCCATAGCTCGTTGGAGTTACAGCTTGTCTTAAACGCTTTCAATTTAATTGTCAGCACCCTAAAACTGCACGACGTTCAGGTCCCCTGACTGCTAACGAGCGCAGAGACGCTCTGCTCTCTTGGATCCGCTCTGTTCAGCACAATGAATTTGCAGAGGATATTCATCACTTACAAACTAATAAAATATGCACAGTTCGACTCCAACGTCTCTCACCCTTCATAAAAGATGAACTCTTAAGAGTTGGAGGTCGACTCTCCAATGCTGCTATTAGATATGACGCTCAACATCTGCTCATTCTGCCTAGTTCGAGTCCTCTCGTACACCTCATTATAGATCACTACCACAAAATTCACTGCCATCCTGGCACAGACACTTTACACGCAATACTCCTCCAGCAGTTCTGGATATTATCAGCACGTCGCGTTATCAGACATCGCGTTTTCAAATGTATTACTTGTTTCCGATGTCGCCCACAGTCTAAGGCACCGGTAATGGCCGATCTGCCTATAGACCGAGTTACACCTCAACCAGTATTTAGTCAGGTATCAATAGACTTCGCAGGACCGTTTCTCGTCAAATCCAGCACATTACGAAATGCCAAACTCTTGAAAGCGTACTTTTGTATATTTGTGTGTCTCTCAACAAAGGCGGTTCACTTGGAATCAGTCTCGTCGCTCAGCACTGATGCCTTTCTCGCGACATTGCAGACATTTATTTCGCGTCGCGGTATTTCCGTTCTCATACGCTCAGACTGCGGTACTAATTTTGTAGGCGCTAGGAATCAGCTCGTTGCAATTCAGAATTTCCTAGCTTCCAACGATGATGCAATCACACATAAGCTTAGCAATCAGCACATAACTTGGTTATTAAATCCACCTACCGGACCGTGGTTCGGTGGTCTACATGAAACAGCAGTCAGATCTACAAAACAACTGCTTTATCGCGTAGTTGTTGAACAACACCTCACGTTTGAGGAGTTTGCTACATTATTGACACGAATCGAGGCTGCGCTGAACTCTCGGCCTCTCTGCCCACTCTCTTCAGATCCCACAGATTTCGAAACTTTGACGGCAGGCCACTTCATAAGTGGCCGTCCTCTTTCAGCTCTTCCCGAGACTTCATTTGATGATAGGTCTCTCTCAGCCTTTAAACGTTTTCAACTCATTCAAGCACTTTCTCAGCGCTTTTGGGCTCTATGGACCAAATCCTACCTCCACACTCTCCAAACCCGCTCCAAATGGATCTCTCCTTCTTCCCCTCCTCAAATCGGTGAGCTCGTCCTCATCATGGAAGATAACATACCGCCTCTGCACTGGAAGAGAGGAAGAATCACTCGCCTCCTACCTGGAAAGGATGGCGTTGTAAGAGTTGTGGACCTGGATACCAGCACAGGGACCCTTAGACGACCGGTCCTCAAGATTGCCAGGCTCCCACTAGCCATTGAAGATGGAGGATTTGGGCCGGCCCCCCAGGATGTTCGCGCGAGAATCGACGCGACGTAATCATGAATCTGTGGTCACTCATTGTTCATTATTCTGGTCGCTCCGGTGCCGTCGCTCGTGCCGGTCGCTCGCTACTAATTTTTCCATCCATCTGCACACACATTCGCACGGTGACATACGCGCGTGATAAGTGCTCGAATTCTCGTGAAGTGATAGAAATTTGGTGACCAAGAAACTTTATCAGCTCAAAGAACAATATATTGACAATATTAGACTATAAGTGAACAGTGCAGGAGTGTTCTCCGTGCGCTGGACGCATCAGCTCATCCATCACCGCTCATCATCTGCCCAACAGCTAAAGCGAGCCATCATCCACCATCACCAAGTAAGTCCATTTACTTCACCTCCCATTCCGCTCTCTCAACCAGCCCATCGTGAGGTAGACCTAGCCGACATTGGCTAACTACCACCAGCTAGGTAATCATACATACATACATACATACATACATACATACATACATACATACATACATACATACATACATACATACATACATACATACATACATACATACATACATACATACATACATACATACATACATACATACATACATACATACATACATACATACATACATACATACATACATACATACATACATACATACATACATACATACATACATACATACATACATACATACATACATACATACATACATACATACATACATACATACATACATACATACATACATACATACATACATACATACATACATACATACATACATACATACATACATACATACATACATACATACATACATACATACATACATACATACATACATACATACATACATACATACATACATACATACATACATACATACATACATACATACATACATACATACATACATACATACATACATACATACATACATACATACATACATACATACATACATACACACATACATACATAACCTCACGCCTGTATCCCAGAGGGGTAGGCAGAGACCAGGGACTGCCACTTGCCACGATCATGCATGATAGATCACTTTTGCTTCATCAACGTTCATAAGTCGTTGCACGCACGCCGGTTCCGGGTACTTTTTATCTTCCCCTTTACTAATACATCCCCTATTTTGTTTAAGTATGTCCGCCTGAGACGTCTCTTACCAGCCCTTCCACTTACATTCAAGATAATAATTTCTGTGCAAATAAATTGACATTTCATCATACAATATACAGCAATTTTGTAAAGGCAAATATTAGTCCAGTTCTTCCTTTAATTTTATTCGTATATTCTCCATACAAAGTTTGTTGTTTTTTAAATATTAGCAAGCAGCCAGTGATTTCACTTAAAAATCTTAATAAAAAGCAAAATAAAAAAATAATTCACCGATTTTGTGCTCAGCTGCTGGGCAAGGAATCTATTGCTAAAATAAAAAAGCAAACTAATGTAGCCAAAATACCTCGGGCCACATCAGAGATTCTCACAAAAACTCTAACAAAGTCGCAAGCCTAAACATTGCACACGTAATGCACAGAGAGATATACTCTAGATGTAGAGATACGTTGTTGGATGATTTATAGGTAGTATATTTAACAATCCGCTATTTGACACCTCTCAAATTTGACGCGATACATGGATATTTCCTATAGTATTTAACGTAAGAAACCGAAATACACGAACCGAAATATAAAATGTTGTTGCTTAGCGAACAGAAGTTGGCTCCCTAACACTCGGAGCCTCTTAAAATCTTAACATTTACAGAGTTAGATCCTGTACGATTGCACTTACAGATCTACACAGCCTGTAAATATAACCTTTTCTGACATTCTTACAAAAATATTTATTATTATTTTATGATTATGCAATTCACTGTGCTTTGGTTTGTTTGCCATTTGTATTAAATTCGACTGTATCGAAGTTTGACAAATGAGAATTATGTACGTACATTATTATTATTATTATGAGTGCAAATACTCACGACATTTTATTTTAACTATTTCATTACTCAATCAATATGTTTCGTTATTTACCCACTTTTGACATGACCACACCAATTTATCGTACCATTAATCTTATGCTCAAATTAACATCGTATTTTAGTAATATATATTATATTCATTTATACAATTTTACTTGACAATTCGTTTTTTCACTTAATTATTTAATATTACATTGCAGCCAACCCATATTATAGATATAGCGATAATATAGATATAGCTCTCTGAGCCCAGCACGTCGCCTTTTACTAAGTAGGTACCTGGTACTGGCATAATACCAGCGCTGGAGTAGTTTTACTCTTCTGTTGGTCTAGCGGCTAACATGACATGCTTGACTATTAAAAAAATGCATAAAAATCGGTGAAGCCGTATCGGAAATAATGTAACACGATATTTTTTTATATTACATGTACATATGTGTAATTTTATATTGGTCTTAATTTAATAAAAACTGTGTTTACACGGAGTTTCGGCACTATTTCAAGTACCGTGGTCTCGGAAGACTGAGGCAACAGGCGGTTAATTTTAATTTCAATTACTAATAATCAATATTGTTGACTATGTAAAATAATTGGTTTCACTATTAACGTAACTTCAGGATTTTTTTTGTAGTTTGCCGAGGGTAGTAAACTAATAGTTAGTGATTTCAAAAAGACGCCTGTCACCTCAGTCTTCCGAGACCAGGTACTTCAAAAAGTGCCGAAACGTCGGAAAATTGTAAAAATGTGAAATTAAACGAGTAAAATCCGAGTGAACATAGTTTTTATTATGTCTAGTGCTCGTGTTCACCTTAAAAAATACCATAGTTGTCTTTATTTTGAACCTTACTTAAATTTTGCGTCACTCTATCGCATTTAGTATGCCTGTAATATCTGGTATTATCTATCACATAACAATAACAATTTCAAAAACTTATTTAGAGGCTAAAAATTCCACCCATGTGAGTCGCCCATTAGCTCAGTTGGAAAGAGCGCTGGCACGGATGGCCAGAGGTCGCGGGTTTGAATCCCGGCATGGGTGGAAATTTAAGCCTCTAAATAGGTTTTTGAAATTGTCCTTAGCACGGGTTAGTGCATTAAAAAGAGTATAACAATAACACTTTAAAAAAATCCACACTCTTATCATTTCAATTTACCTCTACACCTCTGAAACAAGACAACATCTATGTAACTCCGTCAAAGCCGAGACCGACTATGAATTATTCAGGTCGCTAGACACAGCTGAGTCTCGGCCTGCCACGGACAACTACAGACCTAAAATTAAACTACAAACTAAACCTTTCAACTGCAGAGTGGGCCAGTAATTAATTGAAAAACCGTCCAAATAAATTTACCCCGGGCTGTTGTAACGCAACACACCAACTAATATAGATAAGATAAGATAACAATATTATTTATTGTACACCAGGAAAAAACAAACAAAAAATAATTACAAAGATACAGTACAATTGGCGGCCTTATTGCTTAGAGCAATGTCTTCCAGACAACCCACAGATATAGCTTTGGATACAATAAAGCGTGATAACTTTCCACATGAATCCGCTAGAAGGTCCTGGCCCTCAGTCCCCGGCAGCCCCGCTATTCCGAACTCCGGCAGCTGTTCTGGTTCCGGTGGAGAAGCGGGTGTTAAAAATCCAGAAGCGGTTCGGCTGCCAAACAATAACTCTTGCTGCGAATGAGAGACCACGAAGGTGGTGTGATAGGGAAAAGGCCTATACCCAGCAGTGGGCAGAGGTGATGAAGTTCCACGCGACAGAACAATCAAATCAATTTACGTTATCAACCCTAGTATGTCCCCACTGCTGGGGCACGGGTCTCTTCCTGCATCGCAGGAGGGTTAGGCCATACTCCACCACGGGGGCCAAGTCCGGGTTGGTGGAGGATTGTAAGACAGTGGCGGGCCATACTGTCAGAAGTTATCAAGCCGCCCATAAGGCCTCTGATATGGCTTAACGACTGCCATTATATGACAGCCGGCACCAACGGCTTAACGTGCCTTGCGAAGCAGGGAAGTGCTCGGAAAAATGCCACTAGCGGTGGTCACGGGACGCTCACCTATCCTGTACCTGACCATCTTTTCGCAAGTCATCTTAAACCAAATACATCAGGTGCCACCTATACGTATAATAAGATATCATCTTCTTCTTCAGGCCATATTAGTCCACTGCTGGACAAAGCCCTCCCCTAATGAGCGCAAGGTTGTGCCATCATTGGGGGTACTGCCCATAATCTCCACGCTGGGCATGCGGGTTGGGGATCGCAGTTTGGTACAATTGTACTGCAGGGGCGCTGCTGCCCACCCCCCGGTTTGTGTCCCTTAGTCGCCTTTTACGACACCCGCGGGAAGAATTTGGGTTGGGTGCTATTCTCTAGGCCGACACCACACAGCCATAATAAGATTTCATGATTGCCATCAATAAGGTATTTGAATACATCAGCGCCTTTAATTGCCAATCGCGGCGGGCACGCGTGGTAATTAAGCACGAACTCTCTCTCTCTCTGAGAGAAGGCCTGTGCCGTGCTGTGGGACATTTGTAGGCGTGTGGAAAGAAATGTTTATCTATCTACATAATTTTGGCTTAACTATTTCAAACGCAATGAGTACAGAGAACTCCATTCGTATCCAAATTGAGTAAATATTTGATACGCATCCAATTACTTATGAAGTTGTTTTACATAGTAGGAATATCCAATTAATTTATGGTGTATTCAACTCTACAAACAAAACTGGTTGTCAAATATTATATTTGTCATATCTCGCTTAGGTAGATAAATGGATACAAGGTATTACCTGGTATGCATTTATCTTAATACCTTAATACCTTATAGCATAATTACCTTGTATATATTTATTATACTGTGTACAATCCACCTTAGGTAATGTTACAGGTAAAAATTATAAATTTCAAACGTTTTAAAAGTTCCAAATAAAACAACAAAAAAACAGCCAAGTTTGAGACGGATAAGCGCACCGAGGGTTCCGTACAAATTTGTAGATAGGTACTTACTAGGGCCAACTTTTATTTTAAACAGAAACTATTAATTATTCAAAGAAAACATCTAAAGCAAAACTAAATTATTAACTAAACTAAAATCTAATTAACATAATAGTAATAAAAATAAATACCTATAATTTAAAGACCTATTTAGAGGCTAAAAATTTCACCCATGCCGGGATTCGAACCCGCAACCTCTGGCTATCCGTGCCAGCGCTCTACCAATTGAGCCAGAGGTTGCGGGTTCGAATCCCGGCATGGGTGAAATTTTTAGCCTCTAAATAGGTTTTTAAATTTGTTCCTTAGCACGGGTTAGTGCATTAAAAATAAAAATAGTACCTATAATTTACAAATAAAACACTTGCCCCAGGTCGGTGTCCCTCGGCAGGGAGCCCAGAATGCTGGCAACATTCCCCCGTTGGATGGCCAGACTTATTCTCTGGCCGAGGTATGCACCAGCCCTCCGGTCCCCCGTGGCGTCGATGAGGCGCGTTGTCAGCTCTTTAAAGGTACTTACTTATTATATTATAATAGTTTACGATCGAGTCTCGAAGTTTTTTCGAGCTTTTGCCGAAGTTCATGGTAATTTTTTTAATGATTATATTTCCGCATCATTTGCCGCACCCGCTGCAATAAATATTCCTTAACTATTTCGATGTAAATACATACCTGCATAATGTCATACCTGCACTGCATGTTATAATATTAGATGTATTATGTTTTGTAATTGTGTTTTACTACCCGCTGTACCCTTATGCTGTTTTGTTTTTGTACATTTATGACAGTGTGTGGGCAAATGTAAATAAATGTAAACAGTCAGAAATAAAGCGATATCACAAGAAATATCTAAATCTAAATCTATCTATCCATCTAAATCTATAGTCACACTTTTTCCTATAGATCCTGATTCTCTTGAGTTATTTACGACCCTTCGCATACGTTCTGTTTGTCTGTACCTGGCATTTGAAGAAGTCCACAATAGTTTTTCTTAATGATTCGCGATACTCATACATATCGCGAATCACCCACTTGATGCTATCGTCGTTTTAAAACAACGCGTAAGAAATTAAATTATTGTGGAAGGAGTAGGTAGTTTTGATTTTTTTTATTTGTGGCACTCGATATGTGAATGCTTTTTGAACCTTAGTCTGTATGGTGAATCGCGCCAGTTAATTATTTTCCCTGTGTTGTTGACCATTTTATCCTGCCCTTTTCAACGATGAGTTTTTCAAAGTAAGTATTTATACTAAGTTACATATATTATTGAGATTACCTAAGGTAATCATATAGTTAGTATCATACATACCGCAATACAGTATAATTTTATTTGGTCGGAGCCTCTTGTATTGGTGTTACAACATGAAGAAACAGACGTTGTTTATAAACGCCAGTAGCACAATATACTACTTTGTCGTTACGCCTAAGCATTAATATATTTTTATCATTTTAGGACACAATATCGGGGTCTAAGGCTGCATGAAATTGTGGAGGAGTTGGAAAAGGACGACGAGTTTCTCGTACCAGATTCTCTGATTATATTTCCACCAGAAAACTGCAATGCTGATGTTACAGATGAAGATTCAAAATCTACCTGGTTCGCAATTACGAGCTCAAGCACAAATTTACTATGATACTTCAGAAAGCGAGGAGGATAACCTACCACTACATCACTTAGCAAAACGTCAGCGGATTGACGATGAAAGTAACAGTGCCACGCAGCAACAGTCGACTAGTCTACAACAGGTACCCTCTACTTCAACACTGCCTACAAGCCAAACAACCACTGTCCCAAAATATAAAACTTATACTTGGTTATCACGAGATATACGTCCCACACAGGAAAAGTGGCAAGATGAGCACGGTGCGGTGTTGAATCAGACGCCTTTGTACTATTTTGAATGTCTGTTTGACAAAACAATCATAAGCCTTTTTGTAAAGTTCACCAACATGTACGCTACTCAGAAAAACAAACCAGGAAATGTCAGTGATGAAGAGATGAAGTGTTTCTTTGGAATCCTGTTATTCAGCGGCTATGTGGTTTTACCCAGAAGGCACATGTATTGGGAAAATGCTTCCGACTGTGGGATGCCCATAGTCTTCAAAGCCATGTCCAGAGATCGCTTTACTTTTATTATGTCTAACTTGCATTGTTGTGACAACTCTAATTTACCACCCAATGATAAATTTGCAAAGATACGACCGCTTTTAGATGCATTGAACGCAAACTTCTTGAATTTAGCTCCCTTCGAAGAAAATCATAGCATAGATGAAGCTATGGTGCCTTACTATGGTGGTCATCCATGCAAACAGTTTATACGTGGAAAGCCTATTCGATGGGGCTATAAATTTTGGGTAGGTGCTACTCGTTTGGGCTATGTTATCTGGTTCGAACCCTATCAAGGACAGTCTGGAGAAGACTTGAGCCAATACCGAAAGCTTGGATTAGGAGCCAGTGTAATCCTGCAATATGCTGACGTTTTGCGTAAAATTAACGCTCAAGCACACTTTCACTTGTTTTTCGATAATTTTTTCACTTCAATACCTCTAATCGATGAGCTAGGTCGAAGAAATTTCAAAGCTACTGGCACCATAAGAGAAAATCGCTTATCCAAGTGTCCTTTACCAAGCAACAAAGAAATGACAAAGACAAAACGAGGTTCGTTTCAATACAAATCAACGAGAGCTGAAGAAATCATTGTCTGTAAATGGCACGACAACAGTGTTGTCACAGTGGCATCAAACGCCATAACAGTGAATCCAACCAATAAAACAAAAAGATTTTCGCAGAAGGAAAAAAAACATATTCAAGTAGATCAACCGGCTCTTATAAAAATTTACAACGAGAACATGGGGGGTGTGGACAGGTCCGATCAGAATATTGGCTTGTATAGAACATCAATTAGAGGCAAGAAATGGTATTTTTCGCTAATTGCTCACTGCCTGGACATGGCTCTACACAATGCTTGGCAACTGTATAAAACCAATAAAGGTGAATATGATCATTTGAAATTCCGCAGGAGTGTAGCCACAGCCATCTTAGAAACTAACAAGAATTACCAACGAAAGCCTGGTCGTAAATCGGGGGCACTGCATGAGTCTTCACGGTATGATGGTATAGAGCACATTGTGAAATACAGAGAAGGACAATTACTCTGCTCGTTTTGCCATAAACATGCCAATTTCTTTTGTAAAAAATGCAATATTACTCTTCATCCAAAAAATTGTTTTGAGATGTATCGTACTATTCCTGTTTAACCATATGATTTACACCTCATTTGTCTAGTTTTTTTAAATCCAATAAAGTAAATAATTTCAGTAAAATCAGTTTTCTTTATAACACACACATTCATAGTAGTACATTATGCTAGCGTCGTTTATAAACGACACCGCTTTTCCGAGTTTCCACGATGAATAGATTTTTTTAAATAATTTTCCCGTGTTATTTGATGTTTATTTAGAATCAAATAAAA
This sequence comes from Yponomeuta sedellus, assembly GCA_934045075.1. NCBI lineage: Eukaryota > Metazoa > Arthropoda > Insecta > Lepidoptera > Yponomeutidae > Yponomeuta > Yponomeuta sedellus. The sequence continues at coordinate 4,021,366 of OW203727.1, read as the reverse complement.
AAATCATAAAGTTTAAACACAATAACCCAATCTAGTAACATCTGGGTGAATTAGGTAAGACGTAATTATTTATTAGGTAAGACGTAATTACCTTAATTCACAACGTTTCGGCATCGCAGCTGTTGCTGTGGTCACCAGACCTGTCCGCCGCCGAAGTGAGTGTTCTGTGTCAGCCCGCTGCGGAAAACTGTAAGTGACTATCAACAATAATTGACTGTACTCGCCACTTCAGTGAACCCGTGACCACGGCAACTGCAACGCTGCCGAAACGTCGGTAATTAAAATAATTACGTTTTACCTAATAAATAATCGCGATTAGACCCGATAATATATAACTAGTACTAGAGGGGCACAGGTCTCTTCCCGGAGGAAGGTAGGCCATACTCGCCCATGGAGGCCAGGTCCGGATTGGTGGAGGCTTGCAAGACTAGTTTTCAAGCCGCCCTAAGGCCGATAATGATATATTTTTCTCACCTATTAAGTTGCGGGTTTTCTGTGACGAGACGGGCGACGACCGCAGTATTAACTCATCCAAAAACCACTTACATTATAGAGCTAGTTGCTGCGCCTTAACAAAGATCTAAACGTCTTCTTCACAAACGTAATTTCGGTCTGTAATCCTAGCGAACTGAGAGTGGATAAATCCTCCCTTAATAACGTACAAGTACTTTAGCAGAACTACCAATCCCTCGTGAAAAACAATCAGCCGAGAACACGATGAAATTGTTGCATACACGAGTAAGCTGGAAAACAATCCAGCCACACCGAACAAATCGCACCAATGAATACAAATCAAGAATTCATATTTGAGAACAAGAGGGAAATAATAAATATCAAACAAAGTTGAAGTTGGACGAAGAAATGCAACAAATATTAGCAATCGGCGGGGGCCTCTACGCAGGATGTGAGCCATTGCAATTTGTGACGGAAAGTTTTGACGTTTGCAAAACATGGTTGGCATAATCATATTTCGTAGTTTTTGAACTAAAACTTTCGTAAGCACAACACACTGTAGACTTTTAGTCCGGATCTACTTACGAGTGTTGTTCACCATGATTAAGCTCTGCGGATCGGAGAGAAACCTGGTATATCGGAAGAGTCCGCTTCCGATATAACAACACCCGTAAGTAGATCCTGACTAAAAGTCTACATATTTCGTAGTGATTAAATTGTGACACTACTTGCAATCTTGAGGTCTTTACGTCTTGAATAGGTTCGAGTTGAAATTTTCACAATATTTATTACACATTCAGTATATTGTCATGATACGTGTCTTGTGTGACATATTGGATTTTATACAGATAATAAACAGGTATCAATGCTAGAAACGTATTATTAAGACTTATTTATTTTTTGTTCTATTGCAAAAAATACAGTGTACATTAGCAAAATTAGTCATATGTGATTAACTTGATGTAAGTACAGAGAAGTGCATATAGTACAAAAGCAAAGAATCAAAATTGGTTAAATGTTAAGCATTCCAAACGAAAAAATTATGATTATCATAGGAACGAAATATTATGTACTAAGGAAACAGGTCTTTCAATCGTGTTTTAAAATAAATCTGTAGTTTTTCTTTTTTTTTACTCTATTTTATTAATTATTACGATCTCAAGTAGGGGCCCCAAGTCAACACTGTACATAGAGTATGAATAATTCAGAATTGCCAGGCGACCGGGCAGCGCTGTTGCCAGATTTATATCGGCAGTTGGCTGGCTCTGGACACATGCTGGCTCTTCATCGATTTATTTATACGAATACGCAACTACGATGGACTTTGCCGGGATACAAATTGATTCTTCCCCGGAATTGGATTTGTTTGTGGAAGCGGGGTCTCCTTTGCGAGCGTTCTTTTTAGATGTCCTGTCTGCTTAGCTTTGGTACCTTGGGTGGGATTTACCTATTTTATATTACCTAAGACTTTTGTGCGGTAAATTGTTACTACGTAAATCTCACTACACTACGTAGTTAAGTGCGGATAAGCTGCTAATTAACTAAGTGACGGTAGTGCAGTCGGAAGAAGCTTGCCTATCGTTCGAAAGAGCGTGGAGTTCGTATCCGGTATACGAACTCCACGCTCTTTCGAACGATAGGCAAGCTACCAAAGTACCAAATACTTTCCTTTCAAAAGTTACGTAAATTTGTTGTGAGTAAACCACTTGCTTACGGTTAAGATAACGTCGTTTGCAAACCGAACTGTTTAAGGTGACGTTCTTATATTTAGGTATATATTAAATTACCTTATTTTCCGACGTTATTATATAACGCCGATTAGACCTCTTTACTATATAACTATGTATGAGTATCGCGAATCATTAAGAAATTCTGTTCTTATATTTGTACTGTAGTTCTTAATTCTGAAGTATTTAAGAATTTTTTTAGACTGAAATAGTAAATCCCGCCCGTCGCGGGTCTCTTGTAACATGTATATTTACGCTTAAAGAAACACTACACTTTCCAACGCAACTTCAGAGAAGTCGAGCTAAAGAGAATTTCATAAATGTTCTTTTAACTTTAACCAATATTTCGAGCTTCCTAATGACAGTCTTTATATACTCTCATATGTGGTAGCTGTAGCATAGTCCCAACGCATGGCACGTGCCTTCTTAGGGAGAGAGTAGAACTCGTATGTGATCAATCAGTACGCGTGTCCACCGAGTAACACAACGTATTGTGGTACCTAACTACGACTCAAGGAGTTTCTAACACTGATTTCCTTAATTACCATTATTTCATGACCCTATTATTTCTTAATGACATACAACTCCAAGGCAAAATGACAATTTGATAAACCTACATTCGATATCAACCCTTGTATGTCCTCACTGTTGGGGCACGGGTCTCTTCCTGCAACGCAGAAAGGTTAAGCCATACTCCACCACAGGGCCAAGTCCGGATTAGGGGAGGGTTGTAAGACAGTGGCGAGTCTTACTGTCAGAAGTTATCAAGCCGCCCATGAGGCGTCTGACATGGCTTAACGACTGCCATTACATGACAGCCGGTACCAACGGCTTAACATGCCTTGCAAAGCACGGGGAAAAATGCCACTCGTGGAAGTCAGAGGACGGTCACCCATCCTGCACCTTACCGCGCCCGTAGTTGCTTAACTCAAGTGATTGTTTCCAATCACTCGGTTCGACTAGGCCACGAGCCTACATTGCTCGTGGTTGATTAAGTTGATTTAACCACAAATTAACAAATAGGAAGACGCGTCTACGTAATGTAGGTATATGTATTTTTCATAACAAACTATGAATTTATTGTAGTCTTACTAAACGAGGCCCGAGCATTACGCTATCAATCTTTTAATATCCCTCGCCGTATTTTCCTACTCTCACCTTTAGTTCAAACAGTACCTTCCGACAACTTGTAAACCCGTTTTTTCCGCTAGCTGTTAAGAAGTTTTTTAATTAAAAGTGGTTGAAGTTCTTTTAAATGCTACCTTGTTTCACTTGCACCGGGAACGCTACTTTCAGATAGAGTATTTTTGTATTATTGCCGTCCAACTTTTCCTGTCGAACTGCATTAATCCCAGCAACAGCACGCTTAGAAATACTTCTAATACCACCAAAGGGAAGTTAGTAGCGCAGCGGTGGTAGCGGAGCGATGAAACAGCAGCTTCTGGAGGTCTCAGGTTCAAGTCTCGGCATGTGACGAAGACTTTGTTTCCTACGTTACGCTACCAAAGTTTGTCTGGAAGAGATCAGTTTTAGTGATAAGGCCGCCGTCTGTACTCTTTGGTTAAGAAATATCTGTGTAATTTCCATTTTTATGTGCAATAAAGTGTTCTCTATCTATCTACGTTACGTTATCAACCCTTGTATGTCCCCACTGCTGGGGCATGGGTCTCTGCCTGCATCGCAGGAAGGCCATACTCCACCACGGGGGCCAAATCCGGGTTGGTGGAGGATTGTAAGACAATGGCGGGCCTTACTGTCAGAAGTTATCAAACCGCCCATAAGGCCTCTGACATGGGTTAACGACTGCCGTTGCATGACAGCCGGCCTCAACGGCTTAACGTGCCTTGCGAAGCACGGAAGCGCTCGGAAAAATGCCACTTGCGGTAGTCACGGGACGGTCACCCATCCTGCACCTGACCGCGCCTGTTGTTGCTTAACTCAAGTTATTGATTCCAATCACTCGGTTCGCCTAGGCCTCGAGCGCTTCCGAGCGTAATAGCATTAAAAAGTGATAATTACTTTGCTAAATTCCGCCAAAAATCCCACAAGCACCATGCGCTTAGCTAATGCACCGCCCTCCCTCCCACTTTTTCAAGCAGAAGCAAGACACGAACACACCACCACCGACACCAATACTTGTGTGAGAAAACACGCGACGCGTTTCGCCTCTTACACGAGGCATCCTCAGGCTCACAAGTGCAAGTCTTGCACTTGGGAGCCTGAGGATACCTGAGGATAATATTTGTTTCCTAAGTTATGTAGTGCATTTGTGAAGTTACAGTAGCAATACCACTCGCTAACAGTGACGGAAATACATCGTGAGGAAACCTGAGTGTCTTGGGTTGTAACGGTGCAAACCTCTTCACACCATTTTTATTTCTTTTTCTATCTATCATTTTCAAATATTTAAATTACGTCACACATTCTTCGATTTCCCTCATTTTTCATCACTACTACTTTACCCTTTGACTATTTTACCTGCTTCTCCGTTTATCCGTTTTTATCCAGTTTTCTGTTTTATTAAAATATTATACTACTAAAAAGAAATAAAAATGGTATGAAGAGGTTTGCACCGTTACAGGGTGTTCAACTACCTTTGCTTGAAAATGCTAATCCGCGGTGGGCACGCGTGGTGTCAAAGCCCATACCTCCTCTCTCTGAGAGAAGGCCTTTGGCCCGTAGTGGGACGTATCTAGGCTACATAAAAAGGCAACTTTAGCTTTTAGAACGCAAACACAACATCGAGCCTATATACTTAGAAAATATTTTTAGCAGGTTTATTAGCAGATGCTGGATACGGCAAGCTGAAGACAGAGCGCTATGGCCCTAATTAGGGGAGGGCTATGTCCAGCAGTGGACTACATAATATAGCCTGAAGAGGAAGTAGAAGAAGGTTTATTTCAAAATGTGCATTTCCTGTAACACGTCAACAAGATAAACGACCTTATTTATACAAGCACGATTCGCACTCCTTACAGGCAGTTTATATAATCTGTGGTTACATCTTTTCCTTGTAAAATCTCCACCGCAGATTATTTAATCAAAGCGTGTTTCACTGTATCGTATTTTTATAAGAAAGAGCTTTAGTCAGCTAATTTTGTCCTGCACCTTTTCTCTGATTGATATTTTTCAAAATTTCAATAACTAAGTTTAATGAAATTATCGCTAAACGTGCCGCACTACTCGTAATCATAGCCTCCGAGAAAACAATGACTTACATAGAAGAATGTACGTTCTATATTTTTCACATAAGCATTTGTATCAGACAGTAGGTACCACTGTCAAACAAACCGCGCTACGCTGCAAAAAGTAAACTAATAAACAAATAAAATCACAAGTAGGTATTAGGACAAAAATTTAACTAGGACTTACGCATCTCAAAATCAATTGTGTAATAGGTTGATATTAGTTTAACTGACTTCCCAATCATTTTAAATATTAGATTATAAACGCCATAGCTGGAAGATCTCGTCATAATATTTGGTCACGCAATTACTTATTAATGGCTGAACGATTTGGATTAAATTTATCACACAGATAGATCATGTTCTTTTTGATTATGTATAAGATATATTTACGTGAAAAACTACGCAAACAGAACGTCCGGAACTCATACGCAACTGGAGGCCTAGACATTATTTTCACTTTTACATTTTTGTAAGTAACCTTCAAGCCCCCTCATGATTAGATAGGCAGAGACACAAACTGATTAAACATTGCGCCGATACTCAATTATTCAAGATATTTGCGGATCAGTCAGGTGCCTACTAAAGCCCAAATCAGTGAGTAGGGTACGAATTCCTAATATCAATATTTAAGCGCGGTAGCGGGGACCCTGTTTGTCTTGTGCGCCGTGGTTCCCCCACCAGAGGTCTGTGTACACTGTGCGATCAACTACACACTTTACAATAACTTTGTGAGCATTAGCGTCGGTTCTACTTCGTCCCCTCCTAGACCACGATCCCGTGAAGGTGTCAACGCAAGATTGAGTAACTTAAGCAGGATCTCATTTTAAAAGTACAATTATCATTTATCGTCTAATGAAATGAAATGAAAATGTTTTTATTTCAGACCGAGATCCATATATATTTACATAAGTAATTAACATACAACACATCACATTCTACTGAATGATTCACAAAATTAATATACTTAATAATTAATTAAAAAAGAGTCAATTAAAACGTTATTAATAAGAATATCAATAAATAAGAAACAATCTTATTTATCCCCTGTAAATCCCCCGAAACATAAAAAGTGCAAAATTTTTATTTTATGCAATTGTAATAAAAATAAACATGAAATTTTATGAATCTTGAAATTAATTCGTTAGCGCAACAAACTACGTACCCACACATATGTTAGTAGAACAGTGTAAAATATGATACACATATGTTAGTAGAACAGTGTAAAATATGATATGGTATCATATGTAATATGATACCCAGCTGCTTTCATTTCTTCTTTAGAAAGTTATCCCAGTACTCATAATAGCAGTCCTTGCCTTATTTTAACAGGTGACATAAATGTAAACATTCTTGACTCTTCAACCGATGAGAATACGATTAACTATCTTAATATATTGGCGGAGCATGGCATGGTATCAGCGATTAACGCTCCTACTCATAACAAATCTTGCATTGACCATATTTTTGGCCGCATAAATAGTCACTCAGAGTCTGTTATTTGTAATGCGGATATAACTGATCATGACCTGGTTATGATAGGAGTAAAAGAACTACTTAATAAACCCACACTTTTAAATAGATCGAGGTTAAAAATTGATTTCGAAAGATTAAAAACCGAAATTGATATGATTGATTGGTCTCCTGTCACAAATAACGACTCTCTTGACGATTCTGTGTCTATCTTTTCATCTACCCTAGCAGGCTTAGTTAAAAAGCATTCAAATGTAGTAAAAATCAGTCACTCAAAATTTAACATTAAACCCTGGATGACTCCTGGTTTGATACGCTGCTCTAGACATAGAGATAAACTACATATGCAATCCAGGAAATCCCCAGATGACGCTACCAAGAAACTAATATATAATAGATATCGCAACTACTACATCACTCTTCTCAGGAAACTCAAGGCAGAATTCGATAACAAACGATTAAATAAGAACAAAAATGTCCCGAAAAAGCTATGGAATGCTATCAATCATATCACACATCGTCAATCAAAAATAAATTTAAGTAACCTGGAACTTACAAAAATCAAGAGTAAAACTGTTGATTCTTTAGATGAGTGCAACAGCTATTTTTCCTCTGTAGGCCAAACTCTAGCTAATAGAATCCTGAATCTTCATTGTGAAACTCAGGAGTCTTTGGCCAGTAATATAAAAATAAAGGGAACACCAACAAACTCTTTATTTATCACTCCTACTGATCAAGAAGAAATAAAGCTGCTCATACAGCAGCTGGACCCAGATAGTTCCCCAGGCCTTGACAACATAAATAATAAAGTTCTTAAAGCTACATGTAACGCAATCGTGGAGCCACTTGAATTCATTTTCAATAGAAGCATTAGTACTGGTGTCTTTCCTCGGGCCTGGAAAACTGCAGCTGTGGTTCCAATATATAAAGGTGGCACAAAAGATAATCCCTGCAACTATCGTCCCATTTCCCTTTTAGGTAGTATATCAAAACTATTAGAACGAGTAGTAAACAAAAGACTGGTGTCTTACTTAGAGTCAAATGCCCTGCTCTCGGATCGACAATTTGGTTTCCGGCAAGGAAAATCCACCGAAGACGCCGTTACACTTCTTACAGACATTGTATCTAATCATCTCGATAAAGGACGCAGCTGTATCGGCGTCTTTTTAGACCTAGCAAAGGCATTTGATACGGTCTCCATTCCAATCCTTTTGAGGAAACTGGAAGCTTATGGAGTTCGAGGTTCTGGACTTGAATGGTTCACTAGCTACTTGTCAAACAGAAACCAGTGCGTCAAAATTGTTGAACACGTAAGCGGGCTAAAACCTATTTCCTTTGGAGTACCACAGGGCAGCATTCTTGGTCCGACCCTTTTTCTGCTCTATATAAATGATATTACTTCACTTACATTGCAAAACTCTGACGTATTATGTTATGCAGACGACACGGCTATAATTTTTCACGATCGCTCTTGGCCCAAGGTTACTGAAAGAGTACAAGACGGCTTGTTTCAAACTATGAATTGGTTAAACTCAAATCTCTTAACCCTCAATACATCAAAAACTAAATTTTTATGCTTTCACAAGACAGCTGTGTCCGCTGCAAGTGGACTTAAGTGTTTAAAAATTCATAATATACGCTGCTCGGGCCAAAGTATAGGCACTTCTAGTTGTAGCTGTGCCCAGATTGAAAGAGCCGAATCTCTTAAGTACTTAGGAGTGATAATTGATGACAGACTAACTTTCAAAGAACACATGATCTCTGTGTCAAAACGAGTTAGGAAACTTTTTTATATCTTTAAAAATCTACGAGACATTAACGATAGAAAGATTGTCAAAATGATATACTTTGCGCTCTGTCAATCAGTTATAAATTACTGTATTTTGGCATGGGGAGGTGCGGCGGTATCCGTTCTTATTATATTAGAGAGAGCTCAAAGAGGGGTTCTGAAAGTTGCCCTCAAAAAACCTTTCAGGTACCCAACTACTGCACTCTACCAAAATGCTCAAGTCCTCAGTGTTAGAAGACTTTTTTATATGAGACTAGTGGCCTCAGTACATAAGTCAGTTTTAAATTCTGCCAACTATGATGATATGCTCAAGAAAAGGGTCTTCCAACTTCCTACACCATCAGTAAATACAGCGTTTGCACAACGTTTCAGATTCTACCTTTTTCCGCGAATATACAACAAAATGGTATATCTCTACAACTTTAAGCAATGTTCCACCTCAGAAACTAAATTGATAATTTCTAAATGTCTTATGGGCTGGACTTATGATGAATCAGAAAATCTTTTAAAATTATTTAAATAACAGTTGAGTACTCTCTGAAAATTGCACACACTCACACACACACACACACACACACACACACACACACACACACTCATAAACACCACACACATAAATATATAATATATCGCAAACTATTAACTTTTTTCTGTTTGTGAGTAGGTATATAAATTATTTGAAGTTGTGTTATTGATCCTCATAGATTTTTCTTAGTACTTGCATACCTTTTTGATTTATTTAATTTTCATTTAGCTCATAAGATAAAATTTAATTGTCATAAAACTCTGTAGCCGTACATATATAAATGGTTAATTATTACTTCCATCCCCCACGGGACAGGCACAGCCTAGTGTGGGGGTCTGTACCTATATGATGTACTTTTTATAATGGCAATAAACGTTTTTTATCTTTTTTTATCTGTATGAAAATCTCGTGTCACAATGTTTGTTATCGAACTACTCCAAAATAGATTTATCGGTTTCTATCATCTAATTAGTTAATTTTTAGTAGCAATAATGTTATTTGTTTGTTTCTTGTAGTTTTTTATTGTATATGGGTCTTGAAACCTGAAATAAATGCATTTTTTTTATTTTTGCTCTCTGACAGAAGGCAAGTCCCCTACAGTGGGTCGTTATTGTAACTGCTAGCTTCGCCTTTCAAATGAGCCTCTATTCCTCGCTGAGTTATCCAATAGTCTCACCTATTACCCATACAGGATCTAAGCCTATCTCTAAGTCCCATGACGCGCTCTTTGTCCCGTCAATGGCTTTTATGTTTAATTTATCTGCTATTTGCAGACTTGTGTTAAGATCCTCGACAATGCCATATGGGTGGGGGAGCGCTTTGAAGCTCTATTTTCCGTTAAATTGTTAACAGCGGAATTGGACTGTTTTATGAAATCACTGGAAGCCGACGATGTTGATACTAACGTTAATTCACCCTTCGTCCCTCGAGAGAATATAGAATTAAAATTTGTTGCAAATTTAAAATTATCTTGCTTTTGTCGATTCAGTATGAAGATATTGAATTTTTCAGAACAAAGGCAGTAAAATTGAATGGTAAAATTTGTTTAGATAGATTTTCTCTTATACCATTATCTATACAACGTTAAGCCTGTAGAGTTGTAAAACTTTTATAAATAATTAAAAAACTGGAGCGACTTCAACTTTTTGCTTTATTTAAGGTGTTTGTATATTTTATCTATAGCTATAAAATTCAAAGTCCTGACTGACAGACTGACTGACTCACTCATCAACGCCCAGCCCAAGCCGTTGGGCCTAGGAAGCTGAAATTTTTCAAAGAGGGTCTGTATATAATGTAGGCAAGGAATAAGAACGGATTTTTTGAAATTCAATCCCTAAGGGGGCGAAAAGGGATGCTAAAATTTGTATGGGAAGTAAAAAAAATGTTGTCTTTTTTTCTTGAAACTTAAAATCAATACTCTTCAACACTATTGATTGAACACGTGTTTCACCGTTTTTTCAAAATTTAACCCTTAAGGGAGTGAAAGCGGTTGCAAAGTTTTTTTCATTGAATCTTTTCAAAAATTGGACCTAGGAAGCTGAAATTTTGCACAGAGGGTCTATATGTAATGTAGGCGAGAAATAAGACCGGATTTTTTGAAATTCAACCCGAAAAGGGTTGCCAAAATTTGTATGGAAGGTAAAAAGAATGTTGTTCAATTTCTTGAAACTTAAAATTCTCTTCAACACAATTAAATGAAATTTTGCACAGAGGTTCTGTATATAATGTAAGTAAGGAATAAAATAAGGTTGTTTGAAATTCAACCCCTAAGAGGGCAAAAAGAGTTGCCGAAATTTGTTTTAAGAGTGTAAAGAATGTTGTCTAATTTTCTAAAGTAAATATTTTTCAAGACAATTGATTGAACACGTTTCCGCCGTTTTTTCTAAATTTAACCCTTACGGCGTTGCAAAATTTTGTTCCTTGAATCTTTTCCAAAACTGAATTTCTTTTTTCTTAATTTGTGCAAACGCCACTAGATGGCGGCCAGTTTAGTCTACATTACGGTATGGTTGTGTTTAACTTCACTCCATATATAGACTGACCGTTAAAATAGTTGGTTTTCATCATAAAAGCCATTCAGGCAGGTAATATCTTTAGCAATTCGTGGGTTCTCGGTGCTTGCTTTTACTTGACTGTGTATTCTTGGATGTTGTTGGGCAATAGGCGTGTGTCGTTACAAGATTTTCACGAAACGTAACGTAACGAGTTACGGTGAGCGCGTCACCACTTTTCGTAACGCGTTATTTTAGTAACTAGTTTTTTTGAGACTGCGTTGCAGTAACGCCTGTTGTGAAACGATAAACGAAACCTGTTGGAGGTTTAGTTTCACAGTCACAACAGGCGACCTGTGACTGCAACGCAGTGTCGCGGCGCAGCTTGGACGTGACTTAAATCAAACTAAGTAATTCTTTTCAATAAAGTAACATAATGCTAACTGTCACAAAACAACTTTGCACTAATTTGTTGCAATCTCAATTAAGCATTTTCCAAAACAAACAAAACAACAATGCAATTTGTGACACTCGCTTCCTTCCTTCGCGCCTATTTTCCAAGAAGTTAAATTTGACTTAACTACTATAAACAAATACCGGTCTGTAGTCTCTAAACACAAAGCCATACGTACGAAAATTCAAAAACTAATCGCTTTGTGTTTATTAGGATTTCCATCGAGTCACTTACTCGCATTCGGAAAATTTCGGGTCGCCTCGGTCGGCCGATAGCTCGCTGTCGCTAAGGCAGAGGCAAGGCAGTGCACCGATGGCACAGTTTAAAAATGAGACAGATATAGGTACTGTGACGCAGGCAACCCGTGCGGATTAAATAGCTTGATGCAAGAACGGGGTTGCGTACAAAAGAGTTGTCTACTTAAATGCATGGGTTGCTAAATACGTGTGAAACCGTATGTGTAGCGGAAATAGCTTTATCTGTATAGCAATTAAGACGAAACTTGCATGCTCACAAAAATCACTGGTTGCAAAAATCACTTGTTAGTGGATTAACTTGTAAGTAGTGACATGTTACAGGCTTCGTAATATTTACTGTAAAAGGTGACGTGAAATAACGCTCACGCCTATTGGGCAATATTTATTACCTTTTGCAGTCGTCGTAGAAGCCATTCTATATTGGCATTGGCAAAATATTACTCTTCGTTGATTCACGGGGTTTTTATTTCTTGGTTGTTGAGTGGAACCTTTGATATTTACTTATTGTTTGTTATCCCTCACATAAAATGATAGATGAGTTATTAAAAATCTATGGATCTATGGTGCCCCACACCGTGTTCCTATTATCGGAGACGGAGCCTGTCTGTTTCGGGCCATATCATATCTGTTGTATAACACACAGGTGATGGCTAGGGAGGTACGTGAGCAAATCGTTAGCCATGTTTTAGCCAACTGGGAAGAGTTCTCTATTATGTCTCATACACGGATGTAATCCGTGGTCTCATAATAGAAAACTCTTCCCAGAACTCTTCATTAGTCTGAGGATTAGTACATATGGATGATGCAGTACACTATCCCGTGAAGTTCCTAAATACCCTGAACCCACCTGGTCTACAGCCTCACACACTTATTCTTAAAGTGGTTGCACGTGAAAGCTTTAAATATATTACATAAAAACGTAATAAAGGCCATTGTATTTACTAGCTATGCTAGAGGTGAATCGATATATATAGGTACCCCTTATATCACTAATGCCATCGGAGTGCCCATTCAAATTTAAAAGACTGCAATTCCCCCTAAAGTCTGTTTTGCAATGATTGTAAATAAGTCGCATTGAAAGTCACTGAAAATAGCAGGAATCGATCTTAGAGGAGACTGCTTTTCGCACGGCCAGTTTTACGTTGACTGCTCGAGAGTGAGCTCCCCTAGCAGCCTGGTCATGTTAGCAGCCGAGGGAAGAACATCTAATGTGGTATATAAAGAAGTACTATGAGTTATTATAATCACAACTTACCCCCTGTCAATAACAACAAAGTAATCATACCCTCAGTTTCCGGATTTGCAGTAGGGGTGGCGCTTGAGACATTTCGTCCTTTTTTAAAGAATTTCTAATCGACACTTTAATATAAAAAAAAAATCTATACTTCTTCTACGATTTGTGGCAGAGTTAGATATTTGATCAGAACAAAAATCGTCTGCACCTTTTATTGAAGCATGCTGAATAACTAAAGTCCACGCGGACGGAGTCGCGGGCAAAAGCTAGTTTATAATATATTAACAAGTAGTTGTGACGTAATTTTAAATTTTTGAAAATTATATATTGAAAAAGAAATATAAAAAATGGTGTAAAGAGGTTTGCACCGTAACAAGCCTGAACTATTGAACTAATGCAGGCAACTATTTTTCGAGTTTGGGTTCCGTTTGCGAAATATTATGCTTTAAAGCGCAATTTTTTTTGTTACGGTAGGGCATCCTCTCCCATCTCTGGTTAAACAGTTGATAGAAGAAAAGTAAAAAAATAGCGCAGAACGCGTGACTCGTGCCATCGTAGTACAGAGGCACAACATGGGTGGCCCACTGCAGAGTAGATTCTTTCACCATCACCACTTTAGTTAGTTAGTTAGATCTGATTACCTTGAAGCGCTCGTGGCCTAGGTGAACCGAGTGATTGGAATCAATCACTTGAGTAAAGCAACAACAGGCGCGATCAGGTACGGGATGGGTGAGCGTTCCGTGACTACCACTAGTGGCATTATTCCGAGCGCTTCCGTGCTTCGCAAGGCACGTTAAGCCGTTGGTGCCAGCTATCATATAATGGCAGTCGTTAAGCCATGTCAGAGGCCTTATGGGCGGCTTGATAACTTCTGACAGTAAGGCCCGCCACTGTCTTACAATCCTTCACCAACCCGGACTTGGCCCCCGTGGTGGAGTATGGCTAACCTTCCTATGATGCAGGAAGAGACCCGTGGCCCAGCAGTGGGGACATACAAGGGTTGATAACGAGTACCTTGATTACCTCATTTCCTGATTGATTAGATTTACCTCATGATTGGGCCATTGTACGTAGCATAGCTGAGTGTGTTTACTCCATCCTGCCTATCTCTTTCCAGAAAGCCAGCCAGCAGTGCTCTGATGTCACTGCGGGCCTCCCGAAGGGATCCCAGCTTCCCAGTGATGGCGTGCCGTTGCTCTTCCACGCCTTCACAGTGAATGGTCACGTGGGCGTCCATCACCTCCTTTTATTTTTTTTATTTATTTATTAGACACAACCAACAGATGTTAGATACATCACTTAAAATAGCATTGTGTAGATAATTATGTTCTAGTCTAACATCCAATTACAGGTGTGCAACAACTATCTTGACTTAAAGTAAATAATTTCTGTAATAACATAAATAACATTTTTTTTTATTAGACTTTTTCAAATGCTTTTTAAACTTATTTAAACACTTTATCTTAAAACTAAGTAACTATGTTGAGTTGAAATGAGATCAAAGCATATTATAAACACAGAACTTGACGATTATAGTAAGATAGGCCGCAGCATTTCCAACTTCCAATCGCGTAATCTATCACTATGAATATCCAGGTCAAGTGACCGTTCTAGTTTGTTGTAGAGAGCTTGTAGTCTATTAATGGGAGCAGTTTTTCCTAAGCTGGTACGGGAGTAGCTTATGCTGAATGTTTTTATTTTGGATTGGCGTGCATTGGATTGGCCTCCTTTGAACACAACTTAATTTTTTGTATTATTCCCGTTATTACATTTGTTCTTCTTTGTCGGTAGCAATAGAGAATCGCTGAAACTATTATGTAAGCGAAACGTAGTCGAGTGCCTGCTATACAGGATTTCCTAGTGCAGGGCTCAGTAAAAAAATACATAATAAATATTTTGTATTTTTCAGATCAAGATTTTCTGTGACCTCTGACCACTTCGTAGTCTAATGGATTTCATTAGAATTATTTGTGAAGCAAGAAAATATTACGTAGTTATACGGCTTCTTAAGCTAATTTACCGAAAAATATGCCTCATCTATGAACTTATTACACACATTATTACCAAATTGCCAACATGCAATGTTCATGTCTTCATGTCTGCCTCGTTAGTCTGACAGTTAAGGCGCTTAGCTACCAAGACAGAGGTCGTGGGTTCGATTCCCACTGGGGTCTGGCGTACGTTTGTACAAGTGGCCTCAATCTGGGCATACTTTCATGCTTGTGACGTCCTTGTCTGGTTACCATAGTACAGGGTATCCTAGTTTGGGATCTGGGGGTGAGTCTTTAAAATGCATGGTTGTTCAATAGAGCCACATTAGTCCGATAATCTAGTAACCAATCGCAGGCAATGGTATAACCCGTGCTACTTAACTCGGCGCCTCTTGCAATTCGATTTTCTTCGCGAGAGATGCCTACTTAATTTGCGCGGGTTATAGCCCTGGAATGGCATTATACTGCTATTGCTTTGTAGACTACCAAATTGAGGCAAATAACAACCATTGTCGTGCTTATTTCATTCTATAGAAAAACGATGTAAGTACTCTAGTGCCGGGTCATGTGATTCTGTTGTAGGGAAGTTATTATTATTATATTTTCATTTAACTTATCAAATAAAAATATGTAAAATATAAAACTATATTTGTATTATTAAGTTAATCTAGTTTATGTAATAAATCCCTCCTATATTATATTGTTTACTGGCACTACTCCTTCCTTTGCCCGCATCATCGTGGGTTAGCTGGAAGAACATACAACCAAGTAATAAGCTCGCCTTTGTACAAATTATGTTTTTAGATAGATAGACAGACAGACAGACAGACAGACAGACAGACAGACAGACAGACAGACAGACAGACAGACAGACAGACAGACAGACAGACAGACAGACAGACAGACAGACAGACAGACAGACAGACAGACAGACAGACAGACAGACAGACAGACAGACAGACAGACAGACAGACAGACAGACAGACAGACAGACAGACAGACAGACAGACAGACAGACAGACAGACAGACAGACAGACAGACAGACAGACAGACAGACAGACAGACAGACAGACAGACAGACAGACAGACAGACAGACAGACAGACAGACAGACAGACAGACAGACAGACAGACAGACAGACAGACAGACAGACAGACAGACAGACAGACAGACAGACAGACAGACAGACAGACAGACAGACAGACAGACAGACAGACAGACAGACAGACAGACAGACAGACAGACAGACAGACAGACAGACAGACAGACAGACAGACAGACAGACAGACAGACAGACAGACAGACAGACAGACAGACAGACAGACAGACAGACAGACAGACAGACAGACAGACAGACAGACAGACAGACAGACAGACAGACAGACAGACAGACAGACAGACAGACAGACAGACAGACAGACAGACAGACAGACAGACAGACAGACAGACAGACAGACAGACAGACAGACAGACAGACAGACAGACAGACAGACAGACAGACAGACAGACAGACAGACAGACAGACAGACAGACAGACAGACAGACAGACAGACAGACAGACAGACAGACAGACAGACAGACAGACAGACAGACAGACAGACAGACAGACAGACAGACAGACAGACAGACAGACAGACAGACAGACAGACAGACAGACAGACAGACAGACAGACAGACAGACAGACAGACAGACAGACAGACAGACAGACAGACAGACAGACAGACAGACAGACAGACAGACAGACAGACAGACAGACAGACAGACAGACAGACAGACAGACAGACAGACAGACAGACAGACAGACAGACAGACAGACAGACAGACAGACAGACAGACAGACAGACAGACAGACAGACAGACAGACAGACAGACAGACAGACAGACAGACAGACAGACAGACAGACAGACAGACAGACAGACAGACAGACAGACAGACAGACAGACAGACAGACAGACAGACAGACAGACAGACAGACAGACAGACAGACAGACAGACAGACAGACAGACAGACAGACAGACAGACAGACAGACAGACAGACAGACAGACAGACAGACAGACAGACAGACAGACAGACAGACAGACAGACAGACAGACAGACAGACAGACAGACAGACAGACAGACAGACAGACAGACAGACAGACAGACAGACAGACAGACAGACAGACAGACAGACAGACAGACAGACAGACAGACAGACAGACAGACAGACAGACAGACAGACAGACAGACAGACAGACAGACAGACAGACAGACAGACAGACAGACAGACAGACAGACAGACAGACAGACAGACAGACAGACAGACAGACAGACAGACAGACAGACAGACAGACAGACAGACAGACAGACAGACAGACAGACAGACAGACAGACAGACAGACAGACAGACAGACAGACAGACAGACAGACAGACAGACAGACAGACAGACAGACAGACAGACAGACAGACAGACAGACAGACAGACAGACAGACAGACAGACAGACAGACAGACAGACAGACAGACAGACAGACAGACAGACAGACAGACAGACAGACAGACAGACAGACAGACAGACAGACAGACAGACAGACAGACAGACAGACAGACAGACAGACAGACAGACAGACAGACAGACAGACAGACAGACAGACAGACAGACAGACAGACAGACAGACAGACAGACAGACAGACAGACAGACAGACAGACAGACAGACAGACAGACAGACAGACAGACAGACAGACAGACAGACAGACAGACAGACAGACAGACAGACAGACAGACAGACAGACAGACAGACAGACAGACAGACAGACAGACAGACAGACAGACAGACAGACAGACAGACAGACAGACAGACAGACAGACAGACAGACAGACAGACAGACAGACAGACAGACAGACAGACAGACAGACAGACAGACAGACAGACAGACAGACAGACAGACAGACAGACAGACAGACAGACAGACAGACAGACAGACAGACAGACAGACAGACAGACAGACAGACAGACAGACAGACAGACAGACAGACAGACAGACAGACAGACAGACAGACAGACAGACAGACAGACAGACAGACAGACAGACAGACAGACAGACAGACAGACAGACAGACAGACAGACAGACAGACAGACAGACAGACAGACAGACAGACAGACAGACAGACAGACAGACAGACAGACAGACAGACAGACAGACAGACAGACAGACAGACAGACAGACAGACAGACAGACAGACAGACAGACAGACAGACAGACAGACAGACAGACAGACAGACAGACAGACAGACAGACAGACAGACAGACAGACAGACAGACAGACAGACAGACAGACAGACAGACAGACAGACAGACAGACAGACAGACAGACAGACAGACAGACAGACAGACAGACAGACAGACAGACAGACAGACAGACAGACAGACAGACAGACAGACAGACAGACAGACAGACAGACAGACAGACAGACAGACAGACAGACAGACAGACAGACAGACAGACAGACAGACAGACAGACAGACAGACAGACAGACAGACAGACAGACAGACAGACAGACAGACAGACAGACAGACAGACAGACAGACAGACAGACAGACAGACAGACAGACAGACAGACAGACAGACAGACAGACAGACAGACAGACAGACAGACAGACAGACAGACAGACAGACAGACAGACAGACAGACAGACAGACAGACAGACAGACAGACAGACAGACAGACAGACAGACAGACAGACAGACAGACAGACAGACAGACAGACAGACAGACAGACAGACAGACAGACAGACAGACAGACAGACAGACAGACAGACAGACAGACAGACAGACAGACAGACAGACAGACAGACAGACAGACAGACAGACAGACAGACAGACAGACAGACAGACAGACAGACAGACAGACAGACAGACAGACAGACAGACAGACAGACAGACAGACAGACAGACAGACAGACAGACAGACAGACAGACAGACAGACAGACAGACAGACAGACAGACAGACAGACAGACAGACAGACAGACAGACAGACAGACAGACAGACAGACAGACAGACAGACAGACAGACAGACAGACAGACAGACAGACAGACAGACAGACAGACAGACAGACAGACAGACAGACAGACAGACAGACAGACAGACAGACAGACAGACAGACAGACAGACAGACAGACAGACAGACAGACAGACAGACAGACAGACAGACAGACAGACAGACAGACAGACAGACAGACAGACAGACAGACAGACAGACAGACAGACAGACAGACAGACAGACAGACAGACAGACAGACAGACAGACAGACAGACAGACAGACAGACAGACAGACAGACAGACAGACAGACAGACAGACAGACAGACAGACAGACAGACAGACAGACAGACAGACAGACAGACAGACAGACAGACAGACAGACAGACAGACAGACAGACAGACAGACAGACAGACAGACAGACAGACAGACAGACAGACAGACAGACAGACAGACAGACAGACAGACAGACAGACAGACAGACAGACAGACAGACAGACAGACAGACAGACAGACAGACAGACAGACAGACAGACAGACAGACAGACAGACAGACAGACAGACAGACAGACAGACAGACAGACAGACAGACAGACAGACAGACAGACAGACAGACAGACAGACAGACAGACAGACAGACAGACAGACAGACAGACAGACAGACAGACAGACAGACAGACAGACAGACAGACAGACAGACAGACAGACAGACAGACAGACAGACAGACAGACAGACAGACAGACAGACAGACAGACAGACAGACAGACAGACAGACAGACAGACAGACAGACAGACAGACAGACAGACAGACAGACAGACAGACAGACAGACAGACAGACAGACAGACAGACAGACAGACAGACAGACAGACAGACAGACAGACAGACAGACAGACAGACAGACAGACAGACAGACAGACAGACAGACAGACAGACAGACAGACAGACAGACAGACAGACAGACAGACAGACAGACAGACAGACAGACAGACAGACAGACAGACAGACAGACAGACAGACAGACAGACAGACAGACAGACAGACAGACAGACAGACAGACAGACAGACAGACAGACAGACAGACAGACAGACAGACAGACAGACAGACAGACAGACAGACAGACAGACAGACAGACAGACAGACAGACAGACAGACAGACAGACAGACAGACAGACAGACAGACAGACAGACAGACAGACAGACAGACAGACAGACAGACAGACAGACAGACAGACAGACAGACAGACAGACAGACAGACAGACAGACAGACAGACAGACAGACAGACAGACAGACAGACAGACAGACAGACAGACAGACAGACAGACAGACAGACAGACAGACAGACAGACAGACAGACAGACAGACAGACAGACAGACAGACAGACAGACAGACAGACAGACAGACAGACAGACAGACAGACAGACAGACAGACAGACAGACAGACAGACAGACAGACAGACAGACAGACAGACAGACAGACAGACAGACAGACAGACAGACAGACAGACAGACAGACAGACAGACAGACAGACAGACAGACAGACAGACAGACAGACAGACAGACAGACAGACAGACAGACAGACAGACAGACAGACAGACAGACAGACAGACAGACAGACAGACAGACAGACAGACAGACAGACAGACAGACAGACAGACAGACAGACAGACAGACAGACAGACAGACAGACAGACAGACAGACAGACAGACAGACAGACAGACAGACAGACAGACAGACAGACAGACAGACAGACAGACAGACAGACAGACAGACAGACAGACAGACAGACAGACAGACAGACAGACAGACAGACAGACAGACAGACAGACAGACAGACAGACAGACAGACAGACAGACAGACAGACAGACAGACAGACAGACAGACAGACAGACAGACAGACAGACAGACAGACAGACAGACAGACAGACAGACAGACAGACAGACAGACAGACAGACAGACAGACAGACAGACAGACAGACAGACAGACAGACAGACAGACAGACAGACAGACAGACAGACAGACAGACAGACAGACAGACAGACAGACAGACAGACAGACAGACAGACAGACAGACAGACAGACAGACAGACAGACAGACAGACAGACAGACAGACAGACAGACAGACAGACAGACAGACAGACAGACAGACAGACAGACAGACAGACAGACAGACAGACAGACAGACAGACAGACAGACAGACAGACAGACAGACAGACAGACAGACAGACAGACAGACAGACAGACAGACAGACAGACAGACAGACAGACAGACAGACAGACAGACAGACAGACAGACAGACAGACAGACAGACAGACAGACAGACAGACAGACAGACAGACAGACAGACAGACAGACAGACAGACAGACAGACAGACAGACAGACAGACAGACAGACAGACAGACAGACAGACAGACAGACAGACAGACAGACAGACAGACAGACAGACAGACAGACAGACAGACAGACAGACAGACAGACAGACAGACAGACAGACAGACAGACAGACAGACAGACAGACAGACAGACAGACAGACAGACAGACAGACAGACAGACAGACAGACAGACAGACAGACAGACAGACAGACAGACAGACAGACAGACAGACAGACAGACAGACAGACAGACAGACAGACAGACAGACAGACAGACAGACAGACAGACAGACAGACAGACAGACAGACAGACAGACAGACAGACAGACAGACAGACAGACAGACAGACAGACAGACAGACAGACAGACAGACAGACAGACAGACAGACAGACAGACAGACAGACAGACAGACAGACAGACAGACAGACAGACAGACAGACAGACAGACAGACAGACAGACAGACAGACAGACAGACAGACAGACAGACAGACAGACAGACAGACAGACAGACAGACAGACAGACAGACAGACAGACAGACAGACAGACAGACAGACAGACAGACAGACAGACAGACAGACAGACAGACAGACAGACAGACAGACAGACAGACAGACAGACAGACAGACAGACAGACAGACAGACAGACAGACAGACAGACAGACAGACAGACAGACAGACAGACAGACAGACAGACAGACAGACAGACAGACAGACAGACAGACAGACAGACAGACAGACAGACAGACAGACAGACAGACAGACAGACAGACAGACAGACAGACAGACAGACAGACAGACAGACAGACAGACAGACAGACAGACAGACAGACAGACAGACAGACAGACAGACAGACAGACAGACAGACAGACAGACAGACAGACAGACAGACAGACAGACAGACAGACAGACAGACAGACAGACAGACAGACAGACAGACAGACAGACAGACAGACAGACAGACAGACAGACAGACAGACAGACAGACAGACAGACAGACAGACAGACAGACAGACAGACAGACAGACAGACAGACAGACAGACAGACAGACAGACAGACAGACAGACAGACAGACAGACAGACAGACAGACAGACAGACAGACAGACAGACAGACAGACAGACAGACAGACAGACAGACAGACAGACAGACAGACAGACAGACAGACAGACAGACAGACAGACAGACAGACAGACAGACAGACAGACAGACAGACAGACAGACAGACAGACAGACAGACAGACAGACAGACAGACAGACAGACAGACAGACAGACAGACAGACAGACAGACAGACAGACAGACAGACAGACAGACAGACAGACAGACAGACAGACAGACAGACAGACAGACAGACAGACAGACAGACAGACAGACAGACAGACAGACAGACAGACAGACAGACAGACAGACAGATAGAGATAGAGAACACTTTATTGTACATAAAAATGGAAATTACACAGATATTTCTTAACCTAAGAGTACAGACGGCGGCCTTATCACTAAAAGTAATCTCTTCCAGACAACTTTCGGATGAACTGGACTAATACATTAGAGAAGGAAGTAGATGTACAAAAAAAACATAGAAAACATTAACTTCAGAGGTTCCAAAAACAGGTTAGCACGAGTTAGTGCATTAAAAGTAGAAATAGTATAATCATGTGGGTACAGTGGTGTCATTCCGATGTAAAAACCTAACTGCAAAGTAGGTGGTCGGGGCTGTAAGTGATGCAATTTGCTTAAGCCAGATGTCGCTGTCTGTACGTAATACAGAGAATAGTGTAAAGAGGTTCGAAATGTCACTGATGCCGGTGAGTCGCCCATTAGCTCAATTGGAAGAGCGCTGGCACGGATAGCCAGAGGTCGCGGGTTTGAATCCCGGCATGGGTGGAATTTTTAGCCTCTAAATAGGTTTTTAAAATTGTCCTTAGCACGGGTTAGTGCATTAAAAATAAAAATAGTATATTCAGAGGTTCCGTTCAGAGGAACTGTTTTAGTGGAATAAAGAATTTTCATTCATTCAATATTCGATACTAAAGGAAGATATTATGAAGGCACTATACTGAGTTTCTCGTTCCAGACGTCTTTGTAAGTTTATTGTTAGTGCCTGTATAGAATCGTATCAGAACTTACCGGATCCGTATTTCTCCCATGAAAAGCTAGAGGTCGATTAAATTAGGTTAGTCGGGAAACGCAGACCCATTCATCCCTGCGTTACGGACTGCTAAGGAAAGTTTCATTTATCGGAAAAATTATAGACCAGGGTCGCGTCTCTTAAAACTACGGTTCATAGTTTATTATGATATTTCGATGCACATAACGTAGCCGACTCTTACTACTTGTAAACCTGTGGGTTAATGGGGTTGCAATGTATATCAAATGGTCTCTCTATGAAGGTACCGATATAATATAATTAAGAAAATTATTTTCTGTAGCATCGTCGTTTGTTTAGCACGGGTTTAAGGGTTATTGGTACATGCGTCAGAGTCCCACTTTATCGGTTGTTTGTACTGCATAAGATAAGATAAGAATATTATATATATAAGAATATATATAATGCATACCAACTTGCTTAGGTAATATTTCCAGGTTATCGGTATCAACCCTTGTACGTCCCCACTGCTGGATCTGGGGTCTCGTCATGCATCACAGGAAAGTTAGGCCATACTCCACCTTGGGGCCAAGTCCGGGTTGGTGGAGGATTGTAAAACAGTGGCGGGCCTTCTGTCGGAAGTTATATAGCCGGCCATTAGGCCTCTGACCTGGGTTAACGACTGCTATTACATGACAGCCGGTACCAACGGCTTAACATGCCTTACGAAGCACGGAAGCTCTCGGGAAATTGCCACTAGCAGTAGTCACGGGACGGTCACCCTTTCTGTACCTGACCGCGCCTGTTGTTGCTACACTCAAGTGATTGATTCCAATCACTCGGTTCGCCTAGGCCACGAGCGCTTCGTGTATTAATAATTCCAGGTTATAATAATTATTATTATAATATTATTATATATTATTATTTCAGATACAGGGCATCCATAGGTATTGCAAAATTCAGCCCATATAAGTCCCACTGTAGGGGCTTATATGGGCCCACCTTCTCTCCGAGAGAGAGTATTTTCACGAGCTTTCCAGGTTATATTTACTTTATTTTTTCTTCTATGAATTGTAACAAAGGAACTTTAAGTGTATTCAATCAAGCTTAATAGGTACCTACTGCATCTAGGAGCAAATTTCCATGTAAACGCAGTTTGATTTTTATTTCGCAAAGTTATTTTATTAACTTTATTTGGTTAGGGGCTTTTAAACCTTACGAGGGCATGTCCCATTGTACCTTATTCTAAAGTTATTAATTTAAGTTAAAAAAGTCTTAACGATTATCTAAACTATCTGTAACAAATTTATAAATTTATTAACATAGCTTCTTTCGAGCTAACTACTTAGGTGCATGTTTTTCCTGAGTGTGTGCTAGATGCAGGTTTCCAACGGCTTCCATCTAACAATCAACGTAACCTCGCGCACTAGCTCCCAGACTAATCCGTCGATTCTCAAGAGAGCTGACTCACCACTAGTGTAAGTCTTCCTACCGTGTTCGAATCTGAAACACGAGGAATACTATTCACAGCCGAGTTTCATAAAACTAGGGCCACAATGCTCAGTTTATTATAACTATTCGAGGTGCATTGACTACAAGTCTTCTTGTCAATTTAATTAGTGGGTTATTCGACTTTGCAATGTACATCGAATACATAAGATAACATTTACATACAAACACATACATTGCTTCTGGTCCTACACTAGAATATCCTGTGTCGTGGGAACCAGAAACAGCGACAACACAAACATGTAAACATCCAAGACTTGGGGTTTGTTTGTCCCCACAAGGGATTCGAACACGAGACTTCTCGCATGGTAAGCAGATGCACTACCGCTGCACCACAGAGGCCGACAACATAGATAGTAGATCTATAAGACACGCCCCAGAGATACTATTGAAATAGTGTCCGATGTAGTGATCTAGTTTTTTTTTTTTATTCACAATTATGAACAATGGATATTTTTATGTTTAACTGTCATTAAATTAAATTTCCCACTGCAGGGCACAGCCCTTCTCTCAGAGAACGAGTAAGGGCTTAATTGCCACGCGAGCCCACCACCAGATGGCAATTTTGAGCGCTGAGGTATTTCAACACATCAGACATTCAGATGCCCTCACGATGTTTTCCGTCACCGTTAGCGAGTGGTATTGCTACTATCGATATCAACCCTTATACGTCCCCACTGGGGGCACGGGTCTCTTCCTGCATCGCAGGAAGGTTAGGCCACTACACCACGGGGGCCAAGTCCGGGTTGGTGGAGCAATGTAAGACAGTGGCGGGTCTTACTGTCAGAAGTTATCAAGCCGCCCATAAGGCATCTGACATGGCTTAACGACTGTCGTTACATGACAGCCGGCACCAACGGCTTCACAAGCCTTGCGAAGCACGGAAGCGCTCGGAAAAGTGCCACTAGCGATAGTCACGGGCAAAGAGTATATAGCGGTCACCCATCTGGCACCTGGCCGCGCCAGTTGTTGCTTAACTCAAGTGATTGGTTCCAATCACTCGGTGTGACTAGGCCACGAGCGCTTCTATACCTTTGCTACTATACCTTTGAGAAAATGTGTCTGCATAATTAACACCGTAAGTGTCAGCAGACTCATCTACTCGTTTGTAGACAGATCGTAGAAATAATTGAAACTGTTTTAATACGGATTTCACTCGTTTATTATTTTACAATTTTCCGACGTTTAAGCACTTTTACAGGTGCCGTGGTCTCGAATGACTGAGGTGATAGGCGTCTTTTTGAAAGCATTAACTGTTAGTTTCAAAAAGACGCCTATCACCTCAGTCATCCGAGACCACGGCACCTGTTAAAGTGCCGAAACGTCAGAAAATTGTAAAATAATATAATAAACGAGTGAAATCCGTATTAAAACAGTTTTAATTATGTCTATTACTCGTGTTAACCTTAGAAAATAATAGATCGTAGAAATCCATGCTAGTCGTACCGACGACGTCGCGTGATCCATCTCCGATATCTGCCGTTACTTACATAATCGAATAGACCCGACCTCAACCCTGCCTCAATAAGTATTATACTCTTAAGTTTGAAGCCGAAAACACGCACTGTTTTTACGTAGAGAGGGTTAGAAGTGGATTAAGGGCTGAAGAACTGGTTTTTGAGAGTTAGTTGCTACTGAAGTTAAGACGGGGTTAAAGGAAGCTAGGTATTCAAAAGCCTCGGATTGAACGTTGAAGTTAGGAGTACCGGTTCTAATTTATTGCTTTTGATCTCAAAGACGTGCTGAAGTTACATAAACATCCTTTTTTGGGGATGGGTAGTGTCCTGAATATTTACAACTGATACGGCTTTTTAGAGGTGTATACTTGCCCACTGCTGGACTTATGCCTCTCTGAGGTACGCCACTTACGCCTGGCCTCAGCCTTCTGTTCTTAGGAGGCTTAAGGTTACGAAATAGTATGATAACGAAAGACTTTCTTTCATACTTTCACAAACTTTCATACGACTTTCTAACTTTTTACGATTCTGTGGTCAACTGTCACTGGAGGCCGCTGTACATTTGTACAAGTGGCCTCAGTCTGGGTGTATTTGCATGTTTGGGGGTGAGTTTAATAGTCATATTAGTCCGGTAATGGTCTTTTCATTTACACTATCGGTAGTTTAGTAACCAATCGCGTTGAAATGGTACAGAGTATCCAAGTTTGGGAGCAGGTCAAGTAATTGTGCTGTGTGAAAGCTATTTTCAGGTATTATTATAAATGTTCTTTATTGTCTACGGAACCTTAAAATCAATTGGTTTAATCAACAAAAATTTACCGAAAAGTACTTAGAAAATATTGTTGTTTGTTGTTTGAATACACTGATTTTGGTACATTCAACAAAACTTCATTCAGTATAGAAAAAAATGAGTTTCTATGCCATTAATATTAAACTGTTATTGGAAAAGTGACATAATAGGCCGAAATTCTATTAAAGCGCACAGAAATAACGAGCTTTCGATTGCTCATTGTGCGCGAGGTCTTTTTTAATGGACTCCGCGAAATTCCAAAAGTATTTTTAGCGGAAAATTAATAAAACCCTTATTCGGTGGGCCGGAGCCCGCTGCGGCGGCAATTTAAACAGACGGCGGGGGTGCCCCTTATTTTCTATGTCAATATACAAATATTGAAAAATCGTTACCTACGCTGGCGGTATTTTTAAACCTAGGCCTATTTCATGCTATGGTATTCATAAACTAGCTGTGCTCACGCGTTTTATTAGGGAAATTACATTGTGTTAACAGTAAAAGATATTTTCCCGCAGTAAAACGTAGCCTACGTGTTAATTCAAGGTGTCAGCTAACTCTTTGCCATATTTTATTGAAATCGCTCCAGCCGTTTAGACGTGAAGAACATACACACTCACAACTTTCGCCTTTATAATATTAGTGTGATGTTTTAAGTTTGTTTTAATGCGTCTATCGCAGCTTAGTCTTACATTAGATTATTTTTAGTTTTACGTTTACTTCCTCATTTAAAAGTCTTAACAATTAAACAATGTTCGCCAAACTACAAAGCAGTTTGTTGGCGCACCGCTCTAAATCTTAAGAATATTACTTATATATTAAACCTTATATGTAGCTAAACAGCTACGGTTATTTAAATTCAACCAGCATCAATCCTTATGTAAACAAGCCATTGACAGAACCGCCAAAATACTATAAGTCGCTTATAATTGTTTACACTAAGACAAATAACCGAACAAAATGAGACAAGAAGAACCAAGAAATCTTAATTCTTAGGAGAGACTGCGTCAATACGTTACAGAGAAAACTAAGCCCGAGATTGCCTATGGTTCATGGTTTAAGTCGTTTATTCTCCTAATAAACTTACATTTTGACGCTGTGTCGCAGCGGTTTGGCACGCTGACTGTAAAACCGAAGGTCTCGGGTTCGATCCCTGGCCGGGTCAAACTAGGAAACGAACTTTTCTAGTTTGTGTCGGGGCTTGGATGTTATGTATGTATTTAGTGTATTAAATCTATCGTCGAGTTAGCACCTGTAACACAAGTTATTTAGTTGTACTTAGTATGGGGTTAACGAGATACACAGATTTCGTTATATGTCCATATTCATATTTTTTTAAATATATAACAATGCTGATGCTAACTTAAATTAAGAATTTAAAAACGCTTTAGATACAATTACGCCTGTATGCCGGAGCGGTAGGCAGAGACCAGAGACCTGTATCATACAGCTACAATCCATGGTTTACAACGACAATTCGATGTACATTGCAAAATTGGTGAACCCCTATGGGTTACTAAGAACATTCAGCTAGGCAATGTATCTCGAATTATCATAATAAACAACGAATTGTACTTTTATACGATCCCGAAAGATCTCTTTTGCTTCTTCAATATTCATTACTATTTACCTGGTCCTTTGCTAATAGATCCTCCACTTGGATGAAGTATCAAAAAATATTAATTTAAGAATAAATGACTAATAATTTAGTTAATACATGGACTTATGTAACTAAGAATTATTTGAAACGAGAGGTAGATTCCGTCATTCGGACTAGGATACTTATGTATATAGTCTGTTAGCCTTTAGAATATACCTCGGCTACTATCGGATAGAATCGGATATATTCGTGTAATAGAAATATCGGAACTAATATGACACTTAATTTCGAAATCAGAACTCGATCATCAGTACGAAAATCGGCGAAAATTTGCGAACACCGAGACCAAATGTTGACAACTGCCGTACTGAAAGTTTTCCTGTACCACGAAATACGCAACGACAGCTGTCGTCGATCAAATGACGCCATTTACGCATACGTGTGACAAGGACAGACATAATAATCGGTCACTATCGCAACGTGACTAAGTAACGGTCCGTTTGTTTACATTCTTTATCTCGTCTCATTGGCCTTCCTTTATAGCCCGAGTTATACTCTAAAAGCTAACAGACTATACACATGTGCAGCAAACGAAGTATCCACTGAGTTGCCACCTCTGTCAAGACCGTATTAATAAAGCAGTGTCAATACGGTCTTGAGATTAGAGATTATATCGATTTTTTTTTTTAATTAAGTCATGTTACACTTGACCCCAGTCACGCCTGATCGTTCTTGAGTGCCCGTGCAGTGCCATCTTGGAGAGCTATACGATGCAGTTTACAGAGCTACACTTTGCCAATACCTCTCCAGTTTCTTTATGCCATAGATAAATAAACAAAAAGTATTTCAGTCTCTACTGAATTATTCAATTGTCCTTTTTCGCGCAGTGGGCCCGCTTCCGCTGACCTAGCACGCACACAACAGCATATCGAAGCTTAGAACAATTGTATTATTAATTTTATTATTATTTCATTTAAAATGGCAATGTGGCGGTTTTAATTCTATAAGCGTTTTCATCTAAACAATCACAGATAAATAAATAACATGATAATTTAGTTAAATCATTTTATTTATTTATCTGTGATGATAAATCACAGATAAATAAATAAGATGATTTAACTAAATTTACACAGGCTGACTAATTCTGAATAAATAAATTAGGTATGTACTCTGTAAACGTATATTATACTATATACTATAATTATATGTAGTGGAATTGACCAAAACCCTCATACTTCAAAAATGGGGGTGACTTCTGTCAATACTAACGAGTTTTACTACAGAGAAAAGTTCTAAGTCACGCAAAAATTATCAGCTTTTCTACACTAAAGTTACCTTATGGGCATATATTCTGTTTATGCATTACAATGACACATGAACGTGGTGAATTCATTTCACGCTCACATGTGTCGAGCATTCTAGGAATCGGTGGTATGAAAAACACGTCACGAGAACCAACCGTGTATCTGTTATTGTACTATAATGCAGTAACATAATAGTGTTATTTGTTTAGACATGGCTCCAAACTCTCCAACGTAAAATAAAAAACTGATTTTAGCTGTGCTGAAATTTTAGTAAAATATTCGTAATGCGAAAAAAGTGTTTTTTTTTATGTTAGTTCTCTGAAGCACGTCAAAACTACATCTTACAAATCTTCATAATATATTATCTTACAATATAAATTAATATACTACTGGATATTTAATTCATTAATTATACATTATTGCAGACAAATCACAGCTTATTTCTGTAAGTGATTTCTACCACGTGATGTTCAGACCTTGGAAAATGGGAAAACCTTTAAAAACAGTTTTTATATACGTGTACGAAATAAAATACTTAAACTACAAAAATTATTTAAAGTACTTGCATTTCTTGCAATGACTGACTTTCACTGTGTTTTGATAAAAATAAATAAACTTACAACAGCTGCATTGAAGTCGCGCGCCGAAAGCGTGCTAGGCGCACCGGGGCCATCCGGCGCTCATCGCTCCGTGTTTGTTTGCAAAGCTGTGTCATAATAACAAAGTACGGAGGTTTCCCTTTTGTCGGCCTCCTTTTTATTTATGGAGTCAACTTATTGGAAAACTTCTCGAGGAGCGACGGACACAGTAGGAAAAGAAAGAATGCTCAGATAAATACATCCCAAGGAGGTCTCATTAATCAGAGGTCCTATTACATAGAGCAGCTACTGCTCACTTCGCGAAACCCTTTCTTTTTTTTCGACAAATGCATTACAACAGTGCCGCGGTAGTAAAGTGGGTAGAACAATGGACTCTGAAGCCAGGTACGATTCCCAGTGCGGCATGCACTAATGACTTTGTTTTCTATGTTTATGAAGTTATACTAGCAACACCACTCGCTAACTGTGAAGGAAAACATTGCGAGTAAACCTGATTGTCTGAGGTGCTCAAATACCTCAGCGCTAGAAATTACTTAAAGAAAGAACTTTGTTGTAACATGAGAGAAATAAAATAAATAATTCACATAATATGTACATTCTACAGAAAGAAAACGAAATAAAGTATACAAAACAAAAAAAAAGCACGTGGTATGTCTAATTTACTACAAAAGGCAGCTGACTCAGCGTTGTGCAGAGTGCTGATAATTTAAGTAGGTACTTTATTTTATAGTCGGTACACTAAAACAAGCTGGTGTTATATTTCATTCTATTTATTAAATCCTTTGGCTATCTGTTTGTACATCAGAATCTACAATTTACGTAAAAACATATATCTAAACATCATTGTCGTCAAAGTGTTATATATCGAGTTACAACCTTAGTTTCAGAATGATCAATCGCGTCAACATAATTACAGCTGTGTACTGGGATAGTAACTTAATTATATTTTGGCCACGTACGCGATAATTATAAATGTAATCATATACATACATAGTCGTGTTTCACTGATACATACATTATGTAATTATCCACAAATGCTTAGTTACTTAGTAAACGATTCATAAATCCGTTTCATAATCTTATTTACATTGACATATTGGTGGTGAATTTATTTGAGTATCAGAGCGGAAATTCACAAAGTACCTATTGTCCTGAATAACACTAAAGTACAGTCATTAACTGAGGCATTCCATTCATTCAATATTGAGTCTTATGTGCGTGATAAGAGCTACACCTTTGGTACAGCTTAGACTATAACTGACTCTACAAAATATTGTATGTACATAGTTTTATCTAAGTATGCTGCTGCTACAAAAATTATAACATTCAGAATACGGAACTACAATAAAATTTCATTGCCTGTCGCATAAGAAATAAATAGAATATATTTTATTAACATAAAGCAATTTTTTGGTTGGTAAAATTTATAGTTGTGAACTATATTATAGTTAGTAGCCTATAGATACGCTTGTGTTTCAAATAGCTTTCCGTGGGTGTACAAACATTTTAATTAAAACAGTCAAGTAAAAAAATAGAAAATAACGATTACTATTTCTTGAATCATTTATATGAATCTATGATTCTGACGAGCAGACGTGAGTGAAAAACTGTTTATCTTCGGTTAGTAAACCTTTAGATAATAGTCATAATGTAAAGAATATAGACAAACACTGAGACCAATTAATTATTAATCTTATAAAAAAACGTAGTCGCCTGTTCTTAATAAGTTAGTTTTTTTATGGATTTACACATACAAGATAGATTGAACATTTATTGTGTAAACATAGGATTCTTAACACGATTATAAACGTATTTGAGCTTACCGTCACGTTTCTGTGTACAACCTGTGTACAACCACGAAGGCTTTAAGAATCTATCTACTTTAAACTAAACAAATATCTGTATTAGGGTCGATACGCCAAAATATATTAAACACTCATAGCTGCCAAAGTATTTAACTTTTCCAAAGTCACCAAAATATGTTTTTGCCAAGTCTTTGCCTTAGCAAAAACATATTTTGGTGAGTTTACTTTACACGTTTTGGAAAATATTACACAATGAAGTGCTCTTTAATTGCCTTGAAAATGTTGCGCAAATTGTTTATGGAAAAAGACAGAGACAAAGACAGTTAGGTACGGGTTTCACATGCAATAAATTTTGTAATTCATACTGAATTTTTTTTTATTCTGTGTAACATTATTTTTTGTTAGTTTCTACGTCTGTTTTAAATCTAACTGATTCAAATTATTTTTTACTTTTTAATCAGCTATTTTTGCAATATTAGCAACAGGAATGTATATTAGCTGTGAAAAGCGTTTGGCACTTTTTTATTGCGTTTCGATCACAACAACGATAAATAGACAAATGGGGAAGACATGTTCTGCTTTCTTTAATATATTTTACATATTTAAATTAGGTATGAGATGTTTGGATATCGATAAAACAATTATTTAATTTGAAGTATGTCGCCTTCAAAAGAAATTACTAGTATTATTCCGTGAAATTTGCGCAGTAGCGCCGTTTGTTTTAACTTGACATTATACGGAGAGTAATGCCTGTAGTAATACCATCTCTGGAAACCCTTGTAAGTGCTAATCCAAATGCGACAAAACAGTTAACGAATGAAGAAGAAGAAGAAAAATAAATGATTTTGTTGATTTAAGTTAACGATTTTCAAAAATCCCGTGCAAACTGGAAACACCTAAGTAATTTGTTTTCTATGAGAAATCTTATAATTTAAAGACTTGAGAGCGTCAAGAACTTTCCGAGCTATAAACTCAGATTTTCACAGGCTCATAAAACAGGCAATAGGAGTTATAATCGCTACGCGGCGTTCTAATTTTCTTTGTTTCAGTTGGGAGTTTGAACAGCGAAACGAACATTTCTTGGTTTCATTACAAAGTGTGTTTTAACCATTTGCTGCCACCGAATCACGTTTTAACAGAAAACTCCTCCAAAACTTGATGAAGGCCCCAGAGATAGTTTTAAATAAATGTAAAAGCGAAACGAGATGTCACGAAATCAAGACAATAAGGGATCAAACTGGTGCGCTCTCATTGACTTCATTTGCATTTTAAATTAAATCCTGTAAGAGCCTTCCCACTTCAGCAAGTTTTCTTTTTGTTTAATTTACCGTGGGGCAACAGCAACTTCTCAAAGACATTCAGACATTTTGATGCTGTAATTTACAATTTATTTACCGTTATTTGAAAGAATATGGTCTTTTAAATAACGGTCAATAAATTGTACTTTTTAATTGCCTTCCCACTTCAGCAAGTTTTCTTTTTGTTTAATTTACCGTGGGGCAACAGCAATTTCTCAAAGACATTTAGACATTCTGAAACTGTCATTTACAATTCATTGATCATTATTTGAAAGAATATTATCTTTCAAACAACGGTCATTAAATTGTACTTTTTAAGTGGGAGGACCACTTCAGCAAGTTTAATTTACCGCGGGGCGACAGCAATTTTTCAAAGACATTCGACATTCTCCAGGTATCATTTACAATTTATTGACCGTTATTTGAAAGAGAATATACAAACTCAACTTTACCTTGTGTAAGTTAGTTTCGTGTAGACATTTATTTGTGGTTTAGTTTATGTTGCGAATTTTTAATGAGACGTTTTGAGCACAAATTCAAAAGGCAGTTCATGGATGGCGCTTATAGGCGCACATACAAGAACGAGAACACGTGAATCAAATTTTGCTAAGCGCAGATTAATTTTGACAGGCGCGTCCTTTATTTCAATGGCCACACCCAGAACACGTCAATCAAATTTTGCTAAGCGCAGATTAATTTTGACAGGCGCATCCATTATTTCAATGGTCACGCCCGTAAGCGCCATCTTTAAATTGCCTTCTGAATTTGTGCTGAAAATGGCTCATTTCGAATGTGTTTGAAAAGATAAAAGTGATCCCGTATTGCCAGTTACTTTTAAAACCGAGTGATCAAGATAAGTTATAGTTGTTATAACGGAACAATTTCACGTATGTACAGTATTTATAAGTTAGCTCACAATATCAATAAACAACGTTTAGCCTCACCGACACTGGCCAGCCAATCAATTTGTACTTATTTCATAGAAAAATATGTACGTCCAATTTTATCACAATTCTAGCCTTCACGCCATTTGCAGCCGACCGCTCCGGACTGAAACAATAAAAGGAACGCTTGTTAATTCCAATCAAAATTGCAAATACTTCAGGAAAACCAGGAGAGTGTTACAAGGCTTGCAAAATTAATTAAAAGCAAATTAATAATTAGTATGCATGAGTAATAGAGATCACAGTCGATAGCCCATTAACTTTTTCTGTTACCTAACCAAGGACCTATGAATAGACACAATATGAATTTTCCTTGTTGCATTTTCTACCAGTCAACCCGTACAGCAGAGACAAAAATTGAGGTAGGCGTGCAAAACAAAAATAGATAAAGATACTTATAAGTAAATTAAAACAAATATAACAGCAATAATATACACACTAACAGCAATACACACTATCACTTTTGAAAATCTATTTAGAGGCTAAAAATTCCACCCATGCCGGGACTTGAACCCGCGATCTCTGGCACGGTTACATAGAAGCTAAAATATTCAACGTAAGATTATAGTGCATCCAGAGTTTGCTCTATTTAAAAAATAAATTTGAAAATTTGTTTTGATTTGATATGCAAGTGATTATATTAAATGTTCTCAAGATATCTTGAGGCTTACAGTGTTTATTACGATACATACAGTAAGCAGAAAACCTTGTTCTCTCGATGACCGCCCTAAGTTGACATCCTCGCTCAGTTAGAACTCCAACCAATATAGAGTACTCGTAAACCAGCTATCGTTTTTTGCTAAAATCTATATGACCTTTGATAATGATGGCGCTTTATCGAGAATGTCAGTCAACAAAGTATCGAATATAGCCTCAAGGTAATGGCTTATTATAGTGGAAAAAAAAAATGTGATAAATTACTACAATCGTTTGGTGCTAAATCTATTGAACAACATTGTAGTGATTGCATCCTGTCTCTTAAACTAGGTGGAAAAGCTGTAGTTCTTAAGAGAAGGTGGAATTAAATTAAAATATAAAAACATGTGCGTACAAACTTTCGTCGAGATACATTGAGCGAACGACTATCAGTCAATATAACAGAGAAAAAAAAACCGTTATTTGCAACTCAGATTAAGATGTGTGTGTGTGTGTGTGTGTACACACACACACACAAATATGTGTAAATATGTATGGGTACGTGCGCATGTGTAAGAAAGTTTAGGAGAGAGTTATGAGGGAACATAGAATCGGACACACACATACATACATACATACATACATACATACATACATACATACATACATACATACATACATACACACATACACACACACACATACACACACACACACACACACACACACACACACTCACACACACATACATACATACATACATACATACATACATACATACATACATACATACATACATACATACATACATACATACATACATACATACATACATACATACATACATACATACATACATACATACATACATACATACATACAATGCTGGCAGTTAAGTCAGAGGTACGATCCAAAACAGTCTTTGCTTATTTACTTATCGAGATTGTTTTGTCCTTTGAAGAATAGTTCCATGTAAGTAATGCAATTTGCTTAAGTCAGATGTCGCTGCCTGTACGTAATACAGAAAATAGTGTTAAGAGGTTCGAAATTTCACTGATGCCGTGAGTCGCCCATTGGCTCAATTGGTAGAGCGCTGGTACGGATAGCCAGAGGTTGCGGGTTCGAATCCCGGCATGGGTGAAATTTTTAGCCTCTAAATAGGTTTTTAAATTTGTTCCTTAGCACGGGTTAGTGCATTAAAAATAAAAATAGTGTAATCATGTGGGTACAGTGATATCGTTCCGATGTTAAACCTAACTGCAAAGTAGGTAGTCGGGGCTGTAAGTAATGCAATTTGCTTAAGTCAGATGTCGCTGCCTGTACGTAATACAGAGAATAGTGTTAAGAGGTTCGAAATTTCACTGATGCCGTGAGTCGCCCATTGGCTCCATTGGTAGAGCGCTGGTACGGATAGCCAGAGGTTGCGGGTTCGAATCCCGGCATGGGTGAAATTTTTAGCCTCTAAATAGGTTTTTAAATAGTTCCATTGGCAAAATGATCAAGTCTATGGGTAAAAGTTTATAAAAGGTCGCAATGAACTATGAGCTATTTAAAGTATATTATAACCATTACATGTAGAATAATTTTTTAAATCTTCCCAAAAGGGTAAATCCATAAAAAACTATTTAAAAGTCAATTCACTAATGCTTACAAAAAAATAAGACGGTTGTGTAGTCATCAAAAAACTGAAACACATAATTAAAGCGGCTAGATTACTTTCTTTAAACAGAATTGGAGCTGAATGCTTAGGGCTCATTCTCGCGATGCTCATACATATGTTTACGTTTACCAGTTTTAGATTTAATAAATAATCGCAATTAGTCTCGTTAAATGTAAAGCTAGTTAATTTCATTATTGATTTGGATAAAGT
The DNA here is from genome assembly GCA_934045075.1 of Yponomeuta sedellus. Taxonomy (NCBI): domain Eukaryota; kingdom Metazoa; phylum Arthropoda; class Insecta; order Lepidoptera; family Yponomeutidae; genus Yponomeuta; species Yponomeuta sedellus. Next base: position 3,983,964 of record OW203727.1, on the reverse strand, counting down.
TAGTTGATTTTTGTCATAAGAGTAAAGCATATCGATATCAACCCTTGTATGTCCCCACCAGTGGGGCACAGATCTCTTCCTCACATCACAGGAAGCTTAGGCCACACTCTACCACGCGGGCTAAGTAAGGTATGGTGGAGGATTGTAGGACAGTGGCGGGCCTTACTGTCACAAGGTGTCAAACCGCCCATAAGCCTCTGACATGGCTTATCGTTTGCCATTACATGACAACATGACAGCATCAACGGATTAACGTGCCCTGCTAAGCACGAAAGAATTTGGAAAAAATGAGACTAATGGTAGTCAAAGGATGGTTACCCATCCAGCACCCGACCGCGCCTGTTTTTGCTTAACCCAAGCGGTTGATTCCAATCTATCGTTTCCACTAGGCTAAGAGAGAATCGCTATTAAATAATGGCGATTAGACTCGAAACGCTCGTGGCCTAGGCGAACCGAGTAATTCGAAACAATCACTTGAGTTAAGCAATAATAGGCAAGGTCAGGTACATGATGGGTGACTGTCCCGTGACTACCGCTAGTGGCATTTTTCCGAGCGCTTCCGTTCTTCGCAAGACACGTTAAACCGTTGGTGCCAGCTCTCATATAATATCAGTCTATACGCGGTTTGATAGCTTCTCACAATAAGGCCCGCCACTATCTTACAATCCTCCACCAACCCGGATTGGTCCCCGTGGTGGAGTATGGCCTAACCTTCCTGCGATGCAGGAAGAGACCCGTGCACCAGCAGTGGGGACATACAAGGGTCGATATCGTATATCGTACTTATTAAATTTTTTGGATACCATTACCTTTAGTGTGTCTTGTGAACGCGCGAGTTTTTCTAAAACTATACTTAAATTAATCAAACTGATTAACTTAATTTGCAAGATTCATCAAAATTTATAAAATATTACTTTATATGAAAAAGTAACCGAGAGATATTTCCTTCGTCACAAGACTTATGAACACACGAAGAGTAAAACTGATAATTTATTTGAGGTAAAATTTTCAAACCTATGTCAAAACAACCGTATTCCATGTTAACAAACTTGTATAGAGTATGACTGTAACTTTATCAAAGGACGCTACCTACGAATGGACTACATTGTTCTCTATCTCACGTTTTGTTTGTCAATGTGTTTGTTAACTAATAATGGTTTCTGTAAATGTGCCATATGGATATGTGTGGATATGCCACGTAGAGAAATAAAGGCTACGCAGAGAGAAACTGATTGGAACTTTGGCTAAAGGACACATATTGAAGCGCTCGTGGCCTAGTCGAACCGAGTGATTGGAATCAATCACTGGAGTTAAGCAACAACAGGCACGGTCAGGTGCTGGATAAGTGACCGTCCCGTTACTACTGCTAGTGGCATTTTTCCGAGCGCTTCTGTGCTTCGCAAGGCACGTTAAGCCATGGGTGCCAGCTGTCATGTAATGGCAGTCGTTAAGCCATGTCAGAGGCCTTATGGGCGGCTTAATACCTTCTGACAGTAAGGTTCGCCACTGTATTACAATCATCCACCAAACCGGACTTGGTCACCGTGGTGAAGTATGGCCTAACCTTCCTGCGAAGCAAGAAGAAACCCGTACCCCAGCAGTGGGGGCATACAGGGTTGCCATCGCAATCGCAATTATTTATTTCTTGTTTGCTTTATTAGTTTGATTTAGGAGTAATTTTAGTAAGACTTGGATTGATTTCCCATCCAAATTGGGATCCCGAGAAGCTAATTAGGGAGTAATACAAGTTGTGAAATTAAACAAAAGCCAGTGAGCACGTGAGTAAAACTTCGATGTCATGTAAATATACACTTGTACTCTTACACTAATATTATTAAATCATAACTAATTTTTAATTAATAATAATTAGTTTATCTAAAAGTGAACATAAAAAATCTTAAAAACTGTCATAACTATTTGAGAACTAACAGTCCCTACCTACGTCCATATATAAGAACTTTAATCGATTTCCACTAAAACAGCCGTTTTTAGCGGAAAGTGATTAAAGTCCTTGGTTTTTGATTCTAGGTTCTAGACTGTTGGTTCTTAAAATAGTTGTTAAGATTTCTCATGTTCGGTTTTAAATAAGTACGTATTATATATAACACAAGATATGTTTTTTTTTCTGTTGGTGGCGCAAGTTAGCACCTTAAGAGGAAAACTTAGAATGTAGAGGGTAATCTTCGGAAGTACTTATTTACGGATTTAGAAAATTCTTAGAGCAACATTTAGATACCTTAAGGGTGGACATAAGCTACACGCGAACGTAGTCGCAGCTAGTTAATGAGTTAGTAAGACAAGTTGTGAAATTAACCACAAGCCAGTGAGTCAATGAGTAAAACTACGATGTCTTGTAAGTCTACACTTCTACATTACACTAATATTATAAAGAGGAAAAGAGTTTGTAATAAAAACTGTATTTACACGGATTTTACTCATTTTATTTTACATTTTTACAATTTTCCGACGTTTCATTTATTTAGATTTAATTTTAATCAGTTTTTATTATGTCTAGTGCTCGTGTTAACCTTAGAAAATAAGAGTTTATATATTTGTAACTTAGTATGTAGGGGGTACTAATCTCCGAGAGTACTAACCCGTTTTAAACAATTCTTAATGTTGCTGTGGAATACTCTTATACCTTCAGGGTAGACATAGACTATAGGCGAACGTAGTTGCAGGCATGCTAGTGAGATATGGAGCCGGTTTCTGAATTGAGAATTTCACTAAGTAAATAGATATATAGATATATAGATAGAGAGAACACTTCATCGCAAGAATACCACCATTATTTCTTAGATCTAAGTAATTTTATACAATTGGCGGTCTTATCTTACTATCGACGGCCTCAGGCGCAGTGGTTTGGCACGCTGACTGTAAAACCGAAGATCTCGAGGTTAGATCCCCGGCCGGGTTAAACTAGGAAACGAACTTTTCTAGTTTGTCTCGGGTTTTGGACGTTATCTATGTATTTATTGTATTAAATCTATCGTCAAGTTAGCATCTACCTATAACACAAGTCATTTAGTTGTACTTAGTATAGGGCTAACGAGATCTGTGTCATATGCGTATAATTATACCCAGTTAGGTATAATTTAGTTTAAGTAAAGGCCTTGCCCATTAGCTATAAGCCGAGGCACAGACCTTTTTGTCTTCATTTGTAATTTATTTACTGTTAAATAAATGCCTCTTTAAATTATCATTAATGCCTCTAGTATAAGTGATTGTTGTGTCTTATTTCGCTTGAAGACAAATAAATGTATTTTATTCTATTCCATGAATATATATTTATTTATTATTAAATATTTTAGTAACGTTCTGTCTCGCTCGTTTCTGAGTAATTTAAGAGACAGCACCACAGTTAACTATTAACTTAACGAAATACTCATTTCAGAAACTGAACCATAATATGATTTCTTTCTTTCCGGAAAGAAACCCTTTTCTCGGAGTGGATACTGAAGCAGAGTCTTACATTTTACCGAAACAAATTAATTAAAGCCATTCCCAGTATTGCGAGTAAACAAGCATTTCAGTTTGAGCGAACAATGTTAGAAATGTAAACATTTGGGGCACAGCACATTTTCTAAATTTTTCGCTCACCCTACTTGTTTAAACGTTCTAAAAATCATTTGTTGAATCAACTTCATTAACATGTAAATAACTAATGCATACGCCGAAAAGTAACGAGCTGTCATAATTTAATCATAAATTCACTTTGCTCGTTCATTTGCGATTCAAAATTGTTTGCGTACTAAGTATCTGGACTAACATCAATCATCTAAGAAACGCGATATAAGTATAAAGGTGTATGCATACTTACATTAATGCTACGTCAAAAGGGAGTCATATTCGAAGGGCGTGGGGTCGGCTGCTCTCAGATGTCACCAGAGCACTCCCCCAGATATATTGGACACCTCTATCTGGTCCTCCGTCTCCTCATTCACTGGCTGTCTCCGCCTTCGATATCTCAGTCGAAAACTAGCCCATAGAATGAGCGACATAAGTATTAGTGATGTAACAGCTGCAGTACCCATGTATTGGGCGTAACTCGACGACGTCGACTGATACGGCGAATACTCAATTTTGACACTCATATTAGTTGCGTTGCCGTCTGCTGCCGTCGCGTTGACAACGTCGCTCAACGTCACAGTTGTCAGTGTGTACTCGGCTTTAGATTCATTCGCGTGAAGTTTCTTGGTAACATTGACGGGAGTGTTGAGACGTTTTCCCGAGCGGTATTTGCGACGCGTCTGGGTTATTTCGTCGTAATAGGTTTTCTTTGATTCTTTATTCGGCGATACATTTGGTTCTAGGTCCAGAAAGCGATGGTCGATGCTGAAGTGGTCGTTTTGGAGTCGGTTCTGATCAAGAACTTTCGAGGATTCTCGTGCCTTCACAGCAGTCGTTTCATTCAAGTAATCGATGTAATTAATTTTATTTTCATTTCTCGAGAGGACTTGTATGTTGTCGTGTCTAATGACATGTAGATTGATTGTATTATCTTCTGTGTTTCCTGATGATGTCTTGTTTGCTTTCTTATCCGTGGTATTGATTTTGGAATTACTATTGCTGGCAGTGACTCTTTCTGTTTGATTGTTAAGATATCCATAGTACCTCAACAGCTTATTTATCATTTCTGTACTGTACAAATTAACAGGCGGTAGACTGTCATTTATTGTGAATGTTTCAGAGAAAGTACAATTATATTTAGACTCCTCTTCCTTTGCCTCCGACGTGGAGTAATAACAAGATTCCCCGGTAGTCAAACTTTTATTCCAATACAGCCAATCCTTAAGCCAAAGCTCGGCGCTACAATTTATACTGTTTCCATGTAGCCGCAGCGTTTTCAGCTGGCCTAGATAAAAGAGCAAATCGTTGCGAATTTCCGACAGGTTATTCATTCGTAAATCCAAGTATTGTAGATGTGAGAGCGCGGCCAAAGCCGCAGAATCAGCGAGCAATTGTCGAGCCAAGCCTGGACTGGACTGTAAATGTAGCATTTGTATGCTCTCCGGCGAGGACATTGGGAACGAGCCATCTTGTTCGGGCACAGACACGTTCAAGTAACAAAGTCGCAGGTCGCGTAGCGACAGCGGCCCATCGAACGTGCTTGTCGACAACATTTGTATCGGATTGTTCGACAAATCCAGCATCTCTAGGGACAACAAGTCGTCGAAAACGTGGTCCTGAATATATCTTATCTGATTATTCTGCAACAATAAAACGCGCAGATTCGGCAAGTTTTTGAAGTCCGGTATTGTTAGATTCCTCACAAGATTATTATTAATTGATAGGTATTTCAATTCGTCGGGTAATGATTTTGGTACAGTGGTCAGTAAATTCCTATTTAAGTTGAGAAATAGGAGCATCTCCAGTCTCCCCAGTGAGTCATCCTCGACGGAAACAATCTTGTTGTCTGAGAAGTCTAATGACTGTAGTAAAGGATAGCTGTCAAGATCTCCGCAGTGGATTGCCGAGATTCTGTTACCGACGAGAGACAGGAATCGCACTGAGTGTGTGAAAGCCTCTGGGACTTGGTAGAGCCCTGTTCGTGACGCGTCTATCTGTTGCAGGCGGCGGCCAGTGCCCACTAGCAATTGAGTGTCCAGCTGTGTGATTCCCAGGTGTGGATTATCTGTCAAAAGCAATCTAGCTAGATTGGGAAGCAGTTGCAACGCGCCAGGTGCAACTTTCTTAAGATTGTTATGAGACACGTCTAAATGTTGCAGCAGCCAGTTGTTAAAGTAATTTTCGCGTATAAATTCTATGTTATTTCGGCTGAGATTCAAATGTTGCAGATTTTTCATCGGTGTGAAAACGTTGGTTAGTTGTGAAATGTTGTTTTCAGAAAGGTCTAGAGATTCCAACTTGGATAGTCCATTAAAACTTCCCTCGTATATGTTTACGATCTCGTTTTTGCTCAAAGCGAGTTTCCTTAGGTTCGTGAAATTGTTGAAGGTTCCTTTGGTAATGTGTCTTAGTTTGTTATTAGATAAATCTAGTTCTTGTAGATTTTTGGCCATCACCCTTATATTGATTGTAGACAGACTATTGTTCGATAGGATAAGTGCAGACGTTTTCAGTTCGGGGAAGTTAAATTCTACAGAGGCATTCTTGCATACGCTCCCGTATTGCACCGTAATTTCGCTGAGCGTTCTATTGCTGTATTTGTTCGGCCATTTAGCCTTAACGACATCGTCATCACAGCAGACGGAGACACTGTACACCTTACTTACATTCTTTAGCGTAACATTATAGGAACAACGTTGACACGTAACATTAGTGTTGCACAAACATAGGTCCGGGCACGTCGAGGCTAAGTTGGTGAACTGCCAGCTAAACACTATCACTAAGAACAGATAGAGTTTCATCGCCATCTTCCCTTGCCAGTCACCGTCGTTCACTGCCTAAGCCGGGTTGAAATCCGTATGGGCCTTCGATAATTTCGTCATTATATCAACACAGTCACTGTATAAGCCAGACATAGCGGAGCACAACACTGCAATTTGTCGCCACTTAAATTCACTTTGAGACAGTTTTTTTCGAGAACATTTTTGGGGTATGAGATTAACCCATGGTTTTAATCAATGGTGATTATATTTTTCCGATAGAGGATTTTTTCTCCTAACAAAACGCGCAGTGTGGAAACGTCCGCCCGGAGCGGTGGCGCCCGCAAGTCTGCCGCTATCCGCTGGAGCAAGGGAGAGCGCCCGTGCAACCTCCCGCCGACCAATAAAATATTACAGAAGGAAAGCTTTGACTTTGACTAATGTACGTTTATTTACATAATAATATACCTACATACATAGTTAGCTAGTTAGACCCGCGATTGCCGCGCTTAGCCTCATAATTGTCTCTTCTATTGTATTATACCAAATGCTGAGGTATGTTTACACTTCAGACACTGGGATTTTCTCAAGATGTTTTTCTTCTCGTCAGCTATTGGTAGATAGATAGATAGAATATTCTTTATTGCATGTACACCAAGGATTACATAAGGGACTTATAAAATAACAGCAGAAATCACACCTCCTTTTTACATCCTAAAGAGTTTTGGAAATATAACCTTAACGTTGCGTCCAGATCCTGGATTACTTGTATACCATAAAACTGTGACTGTGAACCGGTATTTATTTGTGCTAAAAAATAAAACACTTAAGTAAACGTGGTTTAACCTGGCTCGAATTTACTGATGTGCAGCGGGCATTTAACAAGCTTTGATATCCATTCAGCTAAATTCTTGACGGTTTTACTTTATATAAATTGTAAAATTAGAGCCAAACTTTCACGCTGCCCTTTAGTGCCTGGCCCAGTTACACAAAAAATATTAATTAGTCTAGTCCATCGAATGCTCCATGGAAAAGATAACTTTTAGCGATAAGACCGCCGCCTGTATTCTTAGGTTAAGAAATATCTATATAATTTCATATTCTGTACACAATGAAGTGTTCTCGATCGATCTACTTCACAAAAAATCTTTGTACAAAAGAACATAATTTTTATACGTTTTTGCAATACGTAAGCATCATAAATCTGAGTCATAGCCATTTTATAACTTATAACTTAGAACCGAGGACATTAAATTATTTCCCTCAAAAAAGACTATTATCTACAAAATTACAGAAGATTTAATAAAAGTACTAATTGTTGCCCGCGACTTCTTTCGCGAAGAAATTCCAACGTGTAATTTTCCGGAACAAAAAAAAGCACAGGCTATTCCAGACTATAATTTATTTCGGTACCAAATTTGATCCAGATCCGTTCAGCGATTCCAGTCGGGATTGAGTAACAAACATTCATCCATCAAAAGTTTCTCATATATTCATATAATAGTTAAAAAGTGTAGGATAGTTGTGTAATAGACGTCTACTTGTTGCCGTTATTAATATCGAGCAAAAACATCACATATATTGTCAGAGAGCCCCCATAAATAATTCTTCTTTTTCTTCAGGTTATATTATTCCACTGCTGGACATAGCCCTCCCCTAATGAGCGCCATAGCGCCCTGTCTTCAGCTTGCCGCAAATATTTATAAATATTTATTTTATTCCAATTTTAGTATTTCTTGGTATAGCGCCACAGTTCATAGGTACAGCCTGGTGACGAGGCATATGGACGGACGGTGATGTCTTTAGTAATAGGGTCCCGATTTCACCCTTTGAATATTAATCCTCGAACATCGTGAGGAACTCCACAGCTGGGTTTGTTTACTTCTTTCGCAGCTGGGTTTGTTTCATCCCTTCTTTTGGACAGAGAACCCTAAAAAGGTATGATTATTGAAGGCTACAGGGGAAAAAAAAGGAATGTCACAACAAATGCAAAAAACATTGTTAAGTGTGGCAACCGTTTCGTTTATTTTCAACGTATTTTCATTTGTTATCAAAGAAACAGCGTGAACATTCGTAGTCGCTCTAAGTCACTAAAGTATTAAAGCCCAAAACAAGTGTATAACTGGGAATATTCATAGTGTAACGGGGCAAAACGAGAATTTTTCCATTAGCTGTTAACGTTTTTTGAGGTTTTATTATGATTTATGATGGTTTTTAGGAGACATTGGGCTTGCAAAGTTTGACGATATGAACCCTTTGAATGTCCCCACTGCTGGGGCTCGGTCTCTTCCTGCATCGGAGCCATATCCGGGTTGGTGAAAGATTGTAAAGCAGTGGCGGGCCTTGCTGTCAGAGGCCATCAAGCTGCCCTAAGACCTCTGACTTGACTTAACGACGCACGGTCATTACATGAAAGCCGGCACCAATAGCTTAACGTGCCTTGCGAAGCACGGAAGCGCTTAGAATAAATTAAATAATATTGGAAAGGCTCGCCTTGTAAATTTTATTTAATAATTTTAATGTTCCAGTCGAAATTTTCACGAGTCGCCCCCTGCGACAGTCTTGCTCGCTTGCGGCCGGCAGTTCCTTTATCCGCAGCTGCTCTATACTCTCACGCCGGCGCCCTAAGCCCATCTTCAACTGCCCGATTTTTTTCATACAGTCAACTGACTTCAGTGGCACTATTTATGTCATATTCCTCGCGCGGTAATACATTACTTTGGGGACGAAAGTATTTGTTAAAGTACGCTATATTTCGGTAGCCTTGCCGCCCGGGGGCGGCGTGATTTAGACGATAACTTATTGTTGCTGAATAGCCTCCTTTTCGTCACAAAGCCAGAGATCCTAGATCGCTACGCTTTTGTCGCTGTCCCAGCGTTCTTTTTCGTGTTTTATCAGTTGTTGGTATCTACGTTTTGTTTATTGGTTCTGTAATTCAGTTGAATAGTTTAAACATTAAACAATTTCTAAGGCAAAACTGAAGCACAATAATTGCTTTTATTACAGCCTATTATCAAATAGGCTGTAATAAACTTTAAGAGAAAGATTACAAATGGTATACATATTTCACACTAGCTGGTGCCCGCGACTTCGTCTGCGCAGGATTAATATTTCGAGTAGCTTATATTAGCCTGGCGTAGAAAAAAAACTAACATTATGACATTAAAATTATCACATAAATAATTATTGGGTCGCCTTTGAAAAATATAACAGCCTGACAATATTGAGATTTTATAGTTGCACTATAATAACGTAATAATATTGTCAACATAAGAAATACGGTAACTAAGCACCGCAGAGCCCTAATCATAGGCTCATAGGTAGCTACTGCGGTATGCTCCTATAAATAATATTTAACGATTTTCAAAAATATTTCCATCATAAACGACATGTGTGTAACTCTAGCGGTTTTGGCAGCTCACGCCAGTATAGCTCGCAGATGGTATATTTTTCCTACTTACTTGACACTTACCGTCATATTTCGGACAATTCACACAATATATTTATAAATTGTGTTATTCTGATGTATAAAAGCTACGCTACTGTAAAGTTTCATTAAAATCCAAACTTTCGCGTTTATAATATTAATAATAATTTGTAATACTAGCTGGTGCCCGCGCCTTCGTCTACGTAGGATTATCGGTTACATTTTTCTTATGTACTTGAACAAGTACATAAGAAGTACGTCATATTTTGGACAATTCACACAATATCTTTGTTTAACAATATGTTTTTTGAAATTGCTTTTAGCAATAAGGCCGCCAATTGTACTCTGTACAATTAACACGTTTTATAATATGTGCTCTGGTGTACAATAAAGAATATTCTTATCTTATCTTTATAAATTGAAACCTTTGTGTTGTGTTGTTGTATAAGCTATATTATCTATATTATCTTATATATAGCTATATATTTCATCTACCGAAAATAAAATTTATCGAAATCCTAAAGCTTTCTGGTCATTTGTCAAGGAGAATCGTGACACTAAATCGGTATATCCTAACTCCATGCAACTGCATGACAAAAAAACAGACAACAACGATGAAATTTGTACGTTATTTGCTGCTCATTTTGGGTCTATGTTCACACCACCTCAAACCTCAGAAATCATAAACCTACATACTTTAAATAATATTAATGTTCCCACTTTGTCAACAATCGATATATCTGAAGGTGACGTGCTGAAAGTTCTAAAATCCCTAGATGCAAGCAAAGGTGCGGGGCCAGACGGCATTCCACCGTTTTTTATTAAAAGATGTTCTAAATACCTGTCCCTGCCCTTGGCTATTATATATAGACGTTCCATTGAGCAAGCCTCATTTCCAAATACGTGGAAAATAGCAAATGTTACTCCTATTTTTAAAAAAGGAGATAATACGTTAGTGAACAACTACAGACCGATATCCCTTCTCTCAATATTTGCCAAATTGTTTGAATGCATTATTTACCCGGTCATTTTTAGCCACGTCAAGAGTAGCATAACACCCTCACAACATGGATTTATGCCGAATAAATCGACTACTTCTTGTTTAATGCATTATGTAACAGATATTTCTAAGTCAGTTGACATTGGTAATCAAGTAGATGCTATCTATACCGATTTTCAGAGTGCATTTGATAGGGTTGATCACACCATACTTGCTCACAAACTAGAATATTTATTTGGAATTAATGGTAATCTATTGCTCTGGATCAAATCTTACTTAGACGGCCGTACTCAAAGAGTGGTGAAAGATGGTAGTTTTTCTAAAGAGTACAAAGTCACATCTGGGGTTCCGCAAGGATCCCATCTTGGACCATTGTTTTTTATATTATTTATTAATGATATAGTATCTGTTATAAAACATTCCAATGCGCTATTGTTTGCCGACGATCTAAAACTATATAGAGAAATAAAATGCCCTTCAGATACTAAACTGCTCCAGGATGACTTGGACGGAATACACGGGTGGTGCATTCTTAACAGAATGTCTCTGAACGCAAAAAAATGCTTCCACATAAAGTTCACCAAAAAACGCCTTACAATTAACTCATCGTACAATCTAAATACCGATATACTAGAAGAAGTTGATAAGATAAGGGATCTTGGAGTAATTCTCGATAGTAAACTTACATTTAATGCACACATTAATCATCTAGCGGATACTTGTAACAAAATGTTAGGATTTATTAAAAGAATGGGGAAGCATTTTAGGCGGACCGACAGCCTACTCACCCTATTTAATTCTCTCGTACGCTCACATTTAGAATATTGCAGTCAAATTTGGAACCCCTACTACAAAGTACATAGTGATCGTCTAGAAAAAATACAGAAATCATTTACTAGATACCTAGCTTACAAAGACCATTTCCGAGGGAGTGGGCGTCGCGCAACTTATGAAGAAAGACTGGACCACTTTCAAATGAATACTTTGGCACAGCGTAGAGAATATCTTGATCTATCTTTCCTGCAGAAGCTTTTAAATAACAAAGTCTCCGAACCACATCTCCTTGGCATGATTAACTTCCACGTACCTCGCCCCAATGCACGCCAATCCAAAATAAAAACATTCAGCATAAGCTACTCCCGTACCAACTTAGGAAAAACTGCTCCCATTAATAGACTACAAGCTCTCTACAACAAACTTGAACGGTCACTTGACCTGGATATTCATAGTGATAGTTTACGTGATTGGAAGTTGGAAATGCTGCGGCCTATCTTACTATAATCGTCAAGTTCTGTGTTTATAATATGCTTTGATCTCATTTCAACTCAACTTAGTTACTTAGTTTTAAGATAAAGTGTTTAAATAAGTTTAAAAAGCATTTGAAAAAGTCTAATAAAAAAAAAAAATTGTTATTTATGTTATTACAGAAATTATTTACTTTAAGTCAAGAGAGTTGTTGCACACCTGTAATTGGATGTTAGACTAGAACATAATTATCTACACAATGCTATTTTAAGTGATGTATCTAATATCTGTTGGTTGTGTCTAATAAATAAATAAATAAATAAATTATTGTGAAGTTTCATAAAAATCCATTCAGTAGTTTTTACGTGAAAAAGTAACAAACAACCATACTTACAAACTTTCGCGTTTATAATATTAGTTGGAAGGATAGTCAGGCTAGCTTGACAAACGTCTACAATCCAATATCTAATATATGATTTAATATTATAAGTGTTAAAGATTGTATCATTTCGATGTTTGTAACGCAATAATGGCTGAACGGAGTCACATGAAACTACAGACAGATAAAGATCTAAATTGAGACATAGGATACTATCGATATCCCGGTTATGCCTTTTGTGGGATAATATTTTTTTGCTACCGGAACCTTTTATCAAGCCAAACTCTTAAGTTAATAAAGTAAATAATCATGGATATATTACACAGATCTCATTAGCCCCATAATAAGTACAACTAAATGACTTGTGTTACATCCAAATGCATAGATAACATCCAAGACCCGATTCCTAGTTTGGTACCCGGCCGGGGATCGAACCCGACATCTTCAGTGTTACAGTCAGCGTGCCGCTACGCCACCGAGGTCGTTATTTACAATTCATTTATTTATTTGTAACAGGAATCGTATAAACGGATTATGTGGCGGTACGAAGTTTGCCGGGACAACTACTACGTTTTACTTTTTTCAGATATTTCTTTATTCCATCTTCTATAAAAAATGGCCAGCTTGAGTAAAAGTCTAACGAGTTTTTGATATTCTTCTTTAGTATTCGTTTCTGGCCAGTCCTTAAATGTTTTACTTTTCTGTAAAACTAAATAAGATATTCAGCCAGACGTCTCTATCTTGATTTTAGGAAGGTACGCAAAAGTGATTTTTGACAATCTTTTTACTGAAATAAGACTTATTCGTTTCAGAAAAGAACCTTGACTGTTCTCACCGTATTCGTGTATAAATTAATCCCGACAAGCGACCTAAGGAGCCCACTTAGAATTCAGTAATTTAGTATACAATATTGTACGCAAAAACGTACAATAATTTTATGTAATTTATATGAGTAACTTGTATTTATTACATTACACACTGTATCCCAGAGGCGTGGGCAGAGACCAGGTACTGCCAATTGCCACGATTCTGACAGATCCCATTCGTTTCATCAACATTCATTAGTCGTTCCTTTAACACACGCCGGTTCCGGGTACTTTTTATCTTCTCCTTTGCTAATACACCCCGTATTTGGTGGAAATATGTCCGCTTGGGACGTACCTTACCGGCCCTTCTACCCACATTAGCAATATATATTTGTTTCATCAATCTTTCTTCCTTCATACATATGCCCAAACCAACGCACCATTCTTGTCTCCATTCTAGTCACTACATCCTCTTACAGTCCACAACGTTCTTTAATTAGACTATAGCGTACCCTGTCATTCAAAGTAACACTACACATATTAACATATTTATTAACAAACAAAATTATTAAGAAACTGACATAATGACACTTATAATATAAAAAACTTCAGTGCCACCATGATCAAAAGTGATTCAAATTAGCTCACAATACCCTAGGTAGTTAGACCTTGGTAGACCGATTCAGATCTGAAGGCTGGTTGAGGATGGCCAAGGATAGAAAGAAGTAGCACACCTTAAGGGATGCTTATGTCCAGCAGTGAAAGTATACAATCTATTTAATTTCACATTGTGAAAGCATACCTTTAAATGTCATTTTAATACTGTTTTGTTTTTTGCACGTCAACTAACTCTTTCTTCTTCCTCCTGCGGTTGACTGGTAGAAAATGCTTATGGCATTACGTCCGCCGCATTGTACGTTTTCATTTTTAAAATTTAAGAGCAATAAAAGTATCTATCAAAAGAAACGCTCAGAGCCTAGTCATTGGAATCAATCACTTGGGTTAAGCAACAACAACAGCGGGCAGGTGCTGGATTGGTGACCATCCCGTGGCTACCACTAGTGGCATTTTTACCGAGCGCTGTCGTACTTTGCAAGGTATGCTAAGCCGCCGTCGCTAAAACCATGTCAGAGGCTTTATGGGCGGCTTGATAACTTCTGACAGTGAGGCCTGCTACTGCGTTACAATCCTTCTCCATATTAATTTAGACTGGGGGGCCACGTCTGGGCGGTGGAGTGAGACCTATAACCTTCCTGCAATGCAGGAAGAGACCCGTGCCTGAGCTGTGGGGACATACAAAGGGTATATTTATTTCAGTCTGTATATTTATTTATTGATATCAAAGTATCAATAAATAAATATACAGACTGACTGATGGATTGACCTGAGTATAACCTCTAATTCAGTGTTTCGAAGTAGAGGCCTCGAAAGTTTTCTTGTTCCAACCTCCCAACGTGCGGCTAAATAAAGGTCCCTACCTACTTGCCCCGACTTCGCCAAACGCAATTAAGTAAAACGTGACCGGCGAGAATGAATCACAACACAACACAAAGGCCTTATTTTTTGCTTATTCATTGTGTTTTGGGACCCTTTGTATTGTTCAATTATTGTACAACAGTAATGTGCGAAAATATTTTGTGTGAAATGATGTGTTTATTGGGACTTATCCTTATGTTTTCGTTTACATGGCCGTCGACGTTGCGTTATGAAGTAATATAAGGTTTCTATTGTAAGTCATTATTACTCAATTAATTTAGATTTTCTTTATTCTTTTTCTTCAGGCTATATTAGTCAACTAATGGACATAGCTCTCCCCTAATGAGGAATAAATTTTCTTTATCAACATGCAGAAATTAAAGAAAATTGGAAATTTTGTTGTAGTTTTTTTAAGATTTCTTAACACCTACTCCTATCTAAGATAATTTATTATTATTTTCTTCTTGAAGTGCCTCTCCATTACTGGAGGTTGGCGTCAGCTCTTTACGGCGGGCTCGATTCATGTTAATATTATCATGTCATTGTAGTTAAACGTCCAGTGGCAATTAGTTTATTTATAAGTATTTTAACATTCGTATTCCTTAATGATTCGCGATACTCACACATATATTAAAAGGGGTCCAATCGCGATTATTTAGGTTAAGTGTTGTGTGTCGGCCAGCTGCGAAAAACTAAAAATGGCTACTCACAATAATTGACTGTACTCGCCACTTCAGTCTACCCGTGACCACGGCAACTGTAACGCTGCCGAAACGTCGGGGAATAAGGTAGTTACGTTTTACCTAATAAATAATCGCAATTTGGTCCGTTTAATATATAACTACCTATCTATACAATGTAGGTGATGTGACGAGGGATAATTTTTTGGTCAAAGTAGTCTCCTCAGTCTCGTCAGCACCTTTAAAATCATCTCAGCCAAGTCAATGACAATGTCTATGACATTGACGTGCAGGTCTAACTAAAATACAGGTTTCCTCACAATATTTTCCTTCACACTTAACAGGCTTATTGTCACTACAAATTAACAAAGTAGAATTACAGTAATCACTTCTATTTACTTATGGTTGACAATAAGTTACTGAAAACTGAAATTGTCGATAACGCTAAAACACTCTTAAGACGGAGTTAAATTCGGTTTATGGAAGGAACTTTCTTAACTGGATTAAACTTCTTCTTAAGATGGTTTTCGAGGAATCTACTGTTTATAAATAAACAAGACGCAAATAAACCTAAATTTAAAACACATGTTAGACTTTGCAAGACCCAATTACATTCCGAACTCGACGTTGCCTAGGTAAATGGATAAAAAGAAAATCTTTTTGTTGTGCCAGTTTCAATTTGGGACGTGCCGCTGGAGGATTTAAATCCTAAACTTTTTGAAGTAACGCAAAGAAAAAAGTATTTTGCACTGGCAGTTTAAATTTCGAACGAAACTGATAGCTTTCGAAGCTGCGCGCACTTTATTTGTATATTGATAGACAAACAAAATTGAAACAGCGAAATAAACCTAGAATAGAAATAAAATAGAATTTTTATTGAGTAAATTATACATTTACTAGCGGTATTTTTCCGAGCGCTTGCATGCTTCGCAAGGGACGTTAAGCCTTTGGTGCCTGCTGTCATGTAATGTCCTGCAGCCTTATCAGAGACCTTATAGGACGGCTTGATATCTTCAAACGGGACTCTTCCGCGATGCAAAAAAAGATCCGTGCCCCAGCAGTGGGGATATACTTGGGTTGATATAGGTTTGATATGTGTGTGTATAGGCCTTTTGCATCTACGTAATGAGATGATTTATACAGCGTCCAGTGGCATCTTCACCCACACTAGATGGGTAAAGGGACCACTCTGACGCTGTAGTGCCTAATGCCTGTAGGGTTGTATGTTTATACTCGTATATATAAATTATACATCCATTTTTTATACCTATAATATTGTACTAAAATGCTTTCTTACAGACTTTCTTTTCCTTCCAAATTAAGCCTAACTTATAGAATGTGTTTACATTTTGAGGTGTTTCGTATTGATAGTCTTCAGTAGGTATCGTCTTAAAGACCAAATTAATACAAAACATATTAACATAATTAATATAGGAACGTTATGGTCTCAGAGTCAGGTTTTTTTTTTATATAGTCGAAAGTTTTAGCGTCAATTTCCCTCCTACCCGCCACAACCTCACTCCGATTCAGATTTTTACACAGTCCTATCAATTTACCAAAGAGATAACGTTTTTTCACCTGAAAGGTCTTTGATTATTAAAAATGGCCGCTTCCATTCATCCGAGTTTTGGCACTGGACGCATTAACTAAAGGACCGGAAATCTTTTTATTCAACCCTTTTATATCATACAGACCGTATTCCTACGTACCTAACTCTTATTGCAATGCCATATGGATTAAAGTAGCTCGTATATCACTGAACACTTCATAGGCCGGTATGATAGTCGTGGTGACCTCCGATTGCACGCAATAAGTTCTACGGCAAACGTCATCAGAAACTTGGACGTTCTGATGACTGGTTTCCGTGTAACTTATGATCATGCTTACTTGACCCTTATCACGGTGGCATAGGGATTGTTTCAGCTTCAAACTGAAAGGTGTCTTAGCACAGATGTAAAAAATATGTTCTTACTCATTTTTACAAAGTGCGTTTTGGTAACCAAAACCTGGAACAAATTCCTTTTGGCAACAAGGCCGCCGATTGTACCTTATATTTGTAATTTTTTTTTTCTGGTGTATAACAAATTGCTTTTGGCAACAAAGCCACCGATTGTACCGTATATTTTTTTTTCCTGGTGTACAATATAAATATAATTATCCTATCTTATCCAAGCAAAAGTAAAATTATCAAACTCTATCTAGTATTAAGTAATACTTAATCATTTTTTTTTCATTTTATCTTACTGGACCAATGATATGAAGCGGATTGCTGGCAGTGGCTGGATAAGGATTTAAGAAAACAGAAAATAATGGCGTCCCTTGGAGGAAACTTCCTACTGGGGATAGCAAGCTTCCTAGTCAGGTACGTAGGAATACGGTCTGTATGATATTTTTCCCTGACTCTTATTGCAATGCCATATGGATAAAAGTAGCTCGTATATCACTGAACACTTCATAGGCCGGTATAATAGTTGTGGTGACCTCCGATTTCACGCAATAAGTTATACGGCAAACGTCATCAGAAACTTGGACGTTCTGATCACTGGTTTCCGTGTAACTTATGATCATGCTTACTTGACCCTTATCACGGTGGCATAGGGGCTGTTTTCGCTTCAAACTGAAAGTTGTTTCAGCACAGGTGTAAAAATATGTTCCTATTTTTACAAAGTGCGTTTTGGTAACTAAAACCTGGAACAAATTGCTTTTGGCAACAAAGCCACCGATTTAACCTTATATTAGTAAAAAAAAACTATTCCTGGTATATAATATAGAATATATTTATCCTATCTTATCCAAGCATAGAATAAAGCAAAGTAAAATTATCAAACTCTATTTAGTAGTAAGTGAATAATACTTAATGAAAATTATTTCAGTTTATCTCACTGGAACCATGATATGAAGTGGATTGCTGACAGTGGCTGGATGAGGAGTTAAGAAGACAGAAAAGAAATGGCGTCCCTTGGGGGAAGCTTGCTACTTGGGATAGCAGTACCTATAGGACGAGTACGACGAGTGATTATTTGTTATTGTGTAACTTTCAGTTCCTCTGCTAACTTGAACATAATTATTAATTATTTTAAATTAATACAACTCTGTTCTTTGCTTCACACTTACAGTGCTTCCTACGTCAAGCGTACGTGCCTCACGCACGCTGGCCAGCGGAATATTCTCTCCACCGCGCGACACAAGTGTCATTAAAACCGACACGTCAAGTCGCTCGTTTTTTGCTACCACTAATCTTTATCCATATCAACCCTTGTATGGCCCCACTGCTGCGGCACTGGTCTCTTTCCGCATAGTAGGAAAGTTAGGGCATACTCTACCACGGGGGCTAAGTCTGGGTTGGTGGAGGATTGTAAGACAGTGGCGGGCCTTACTGTCAGAAGATATCAAGCTGCCCATAAGGCCTCTGACATGGCTTAACGTCTGCCATAACGTGACAGCCGGCACCACCGGCTTAAAGTGCCTTGCGAAGCACGAAAGCGGTCGGAAAAATCGCATAGCGGTATTACGGGACGGTCACCCACACTGCACCAGACCGCGCCTGTTGTTGTTTGACTCAAGTGATTGATTCCAATCACTCGGTTAAAAATTCCACCCATGCCGGGATTCGAACCCGCGACCTCTGGTTATCCGTGCCAGTGCTTTTTCCAACTGAGCTAATGGGCGACTCACTGGCATCAGTGTTTCAAACCTCTTTACAATATTCTCTGTATTACGTACAGGCAGCGACATCTGGTTGAAGTAATTTGCATCACTTGCAGCCCCGAGTACCTACTTTGCAGTTAGGTTATTACATTGGAATGATATCGCTATACCCGCTATACGCTTTTTAATGCACTAACCAGTGCTAAGGACAATTTTAAAAAACCTATTTAGAGGCAAAACATTCCACCCATGCCGGGATTTGAACCCGCGAGCCTCTATCCTCTAGAATCCTATCCGGTTCGATATCTAAAAGATGTACAAAATAGCATTACAGACATAGCATTACATTTTAGTCATGATAAGGTACGTGTCTGTTTGAAAAGACTAAGTTCGGAGTTTTTTTGTCCATTTTTTCTCCTAAATGATCTAGATTTTGAAATGGACACCTAGTTTGAATTATAACGTTCATTAAGCCGCAGTTTCTGTGCTACTTTGAATAAAACCTTTTCATTTGATTTCATTGTCAAACCATAACGCTTCATCTTTATGCTACCACTAAACCTTTCTGGCGCACCACATTATATCCTTCTGAATCCTAAAACCTTTTAATAGTTTCTTTGTTGAGTAGAAAAAGCATCCCCCTCACACGTTCTACCTTATGAGAATAGTTACTTCTTGTAGCGACATCAAAAGCCAGATACGCAGATAAATGTACTATAAGCGCAAAACTCACCGTCTACATAATTATCGGTCGTCTTGCAGCGTCCTACTGGCCTCTCTCGCGAATTGGTCCCACATGGACTTCCGAAACGGCCTTTTATTGTGGCCCTTCATTCGGGTTATTTGAACTTTTCTCCCGGACTCCCGGCGCGATATATACTCTACAGAAGACTTGCGAAGGGAAAATCTTGTTCTTGTCATAGACAAGAATATATATATTTGAATCAAGAATATATTATAAAATATTTGCTCAATCAAATACATTTTCGTCAAATGCGAATACAAAAGCGTTTTAAAAAACCTATTTAGAGGCTAAACATTCCACCCATGCCGGGATTCGAACCCGCGACCTCTGGCTATCCGTGCCAGAGGTCGCGGGTTCGAATCCCAGCATGGGTGGAATTTTTAGCCTCTAAATAGGTTTTTAAAATTTTCCTTAGCACGGGTTAGTGCATTAAAAATAAAAATAGTATAACAAAAGCGTTTGCTCTATCAAATAAATTTTCAGCAAATGCGAGTACAACAGCGTTTGCTCTATCAAATACATTTTCAGCAAATGCGAGTACAACAGCGTTTGCTCTATCAAATACATTTTTTTCCAGACAACAAATTATGTAAGCTACATCTAAGCCATCACTTCAAGCCACTGGATGACATAATAGACGTTAGTAAAATTTTTAGGATATTTCAACCGTGACTCAGAAACGAAGGCACTGTTTTTAACTGACTTCAAAAAAGTTTAAAGTGTTCAATTTGATTTTAAATTTTAATAATGGTAAGCCAAAAAATAAATTCTGCTTCCTTTAATCATAACTATTTCTTAAATATGTTTGCAATATCAGCACGAAAATTATTTGATTAATCATAAAGTATTTAATCACACAAAAAAAACACTTTTTTATGAACGATGAACTTATGAACGATGATGAAGCGATGATGTGTCAGGATCGTGGCAAGTGGCCTTACCCCTCTGGGATACAGGCGTGAGGTTATGTCTGTATGTATGTTTAATCACAAAAACATTGGCTTAATTAAAGTCAAAATCGAATCTCAGTTTTTAGGAATATTATTGTAACCCGAGTGTAATTGAGAGTAAAGAATTATTACTCCCTTGTAATAATCTTGTATATTTGTACATCTACTTCCTTCTTTAATATATTAGTCCAGTCCATCCAAAGTTTGTCTGGAAGAGATCATTTTTAGTGATAAGGCCGCCGTTTGTACTCTTAGGTTAAGAAATATCTATGTTATTTCTATTTTTATGTACAATAAAAATAGAAATAACATATTATGTTCTCTATCTCTATCTATCTATCTGCTCCCATTTCGAGAGTATTTAGACAAACAGTGTATAATATTGTTTTAATTCCTTCGCGTTACAACTACAGATCCCATTGGAGCCACAACGAGGTGACACGCGTCTCGACGCATTGCTTTGATGTCCCAAAAAAGACATCCCCGTGCCTTATACGCCATAACGATCACGAAAACGATCAACGTACGTCACAACGATGTTTAAAAATGGTAAACATGCCCAAAAAAATGGTACTCGGCTGCAAGTGATGCAACTTACTTCAGCCTGATGTCGCTGCCTGTACGTAATACAGAGAATATTGTAAAGAAGTTCGAAATTTCACTGATGACGGTGAGTCACCCATTAGCTCAGTTGGAAGAGCGCTGGCACGGATAGCCAGAGGTCGCGAGTTCGAATCCCGGTGTGGGTGGAATTTTTAGCCTCTAAATAGGTTTTTAAAAATGCACAAAATTCTTAATAAAATCGCCATGGGCGGCCATGTTAAAAGGTGAATAAGGAAGGTATTTTTTGCTCTCTACGATTTTTTTTTTATAATATGACGTGTCGAAAAGTCAACAAAGTGACGTGGTACAAAGACGCTCCATACAAATCGAGTCAAACTATGACGACACAACCTGCACGTAACGCCTTATAATGTAAGAAGAGTTTATCAATATTTGAGTTATATCGTAATATAATATTACTATGCATGTAACATGCATGCATGTATGTGGATGAGACTAGCGCAAGACTGTTCTGGTTGGCGTGGAAATGAAGAGGCCTATACCCAGCAGTGGGGTTTACCGGTCTGATGATGATGATGATGTTATAAGAAATATTTTAGAATTAAATAAAAAAACTTAATCTTAATTAAAACTGTTTTTACACGGATTTATGCTCGTTTATTACATTTGGCCGTGGTCCCGGATGACACCTGAAAAAGTGCCGAAACGTTGGAAAATTGTAAAAATGTAATAAACGAGCATAAAATCCGTGTAAAAACAGTTTTAATCATGTCTACTGCTCGTGTTAACCTTAGAAAATACTAAACTTAATCTTGTTTATCCAATGGTTGCCTGAAAGAGATCACTTTTAGTGATAAGGCCGCCGTACTCTTAGCATAAGAAATATCTGTGTAATCTCCATTTTTATGTACAATAAAGTGTTCTCTGTCTATCTCTCTCTATCTAATAAGTTTTTAATTATTACAGTAACTTCATTTGTCGTAATTTCTGTGAACACAAAAACAACTAAAAATATTTTCTTGGTTCATAAGTTTTTACATGTCTTTTATAAAATAAGCAATATCACTAAGCGTCTAAGCTAGACGCAAATTCCCCAAGGATTTCCACACTGATGTTTTACGTCCAAGATGGCGATAATTACTGGCCTTTTTCTTCAATCACTCCCGGACACAAGAGTCTCAAAACAATAGACTGTCAGTGCGGGTTATCTAAGGATAGTTATCGGTAATCGCCTGAGTTAAACTTGGATAGTGAACGTTTCCTCCCCGAGTCGCAGTCTTTCCCTACCTAATGATCGAATGACTAAGTAATTCGACTTTGTTAGTAGCACGATTGGGGTCGGTTGGTCTACTTTCCCATGTATGTAACTATATGCAGAGAAGGGAGATTAAAAGGGCACTATCTTTCTGCTGTACTGCGGTTTCTGTAGTTTTTTTTCTGTATACAATAAAGAATATTCTTATCTTGTCTTTCTAACTTGTCATAGTATTTCTTAACGATTCGCGATCCTCAAAAATCAATCAAACAACCATACCTCTACTTACAAAAGAGCGGTGGTATCGGAGCGGTGTAGAACGCCGGCTTCTCAATCGGGAGGTCGTGGGTTCGAACCCCGGCATGTACCAATGACTTTGTTTTCTAAGTTATATACATTTGTGAAATTATAGTAGCAATACTAATCGCCGACGGTGACGGAAAACATCGTAAGGAAACCCTAGTGTCTGAGGTGTTAGCGTACCTCAGCGCTTGCTACGTACAATGGCCCAACTATGAGGCTAAGTGCGGAAATCTCAGGTCTAACTAACTAACCTCTACTTACATACGAAACACTGAATAAAGCAAACGCATTGCGGCACCGTGTAGTACGAATGTTCGTTTTTATGTACCACCGCGGTATTTGAACATCTCTGACACTCAGGTTTCCTCACGATGTTTTTTCTACAACGTCTTTTCCTTAGCGTGTCGTTGGCAAACCATCGTGGTGAAAGGATTTCCTTCACCGTTCGCGAGTGGCTCAGCTACTAATATTGGCCTTTTTGCATCTACTTAATGAGATGATTTATACAGCGTCCAGTGGTATCTTCACTCACACACTAGATGGGTGAAGGGACCACTCCGACGCTGTAGTGCCTGGGACATGGTTTTATAGATAGTTTTTAGACTTGCCCAGCACCTATACCATCCTGACAGCTTAGTCGGCCTAGCCCACAGGAAAGACTAGTCAATACGTGCGGAGCCAACCAAGCCGCGGGTTTCCTCACGATGTTTTCCTTCACAGTTAGCGTGTGGTATTGCGACTACAAATTCGCAAATGTACGTAGCTTTGAAATTAAACAAAGTCATTGGTACATGCCCGCACTCGGGATCGAACCTGGGGCTTTCGCTTGCCAGTCCATGGTTCTACCCACTGAGCTACCACCGCTCAGCTACTATAACCTCACAAATATGTATGTCACCGGACCGGACTTATTCAACCAATCAGAGTACACATGGCGTTTTGTGAACGCTTACTTATTATTTTACGCTTGAGTTTGGTAAGTTTATCAATTTGCGACAGTGTGCGCGTAAGATAATACAATTTATCTCTCGTTTACAATCCTACGAAAGTTTATAATTTTCCTAGGAAATTTATAAACTTGCGGATCTTGTTATCTTCCGGTGACATATATATCTTAGAAAATAAAGTCATTGGTACATGCCCGCACTGGGAATAGAACCTGGGTCTCTCGCTTCCGAGTCTATTGTTCTGCCCACTGGGGTACCGCCGCAAAGTATGTGTTCATTAATAGAAAAAATAATATTAGTCACAATTGTTATAATTTCTTGGTTTGACTGTGGGAGCAGTCTCGTTTACGATAATTTTACCCCAGATAGATTTTACATAAGAATGGCACACTAGCACTTTCTGTCTTCAATCCTTGATTTTTTTAATAACTAACAGTTCAATATGCTCATAATAGTGGCATCAGGGAATGATAGTTAAATTTAAATAGATTTATTTTAAAAATAAGGTAGAGCTAAATTTATGAACTAGTGCGCTACAAGAGTACAGAATATACGAGTAGCTTAACATTAATTATTAATTATAACTTAACAGCTTAATTATTAGTACTTACCTTTGTATACAATACAAAGGTAAGTACTAATAATTCAAGATTTAATCGCTAGGAAACATAAATCTGTCTGGCTATTAGGATACCTATTATTTATTATCTAGATTATTACTGTGGAGTAATTTGTGCCTATCTAGAAAATGTTTTGAACTGGCCGCCTTACCACAGCCGTAAAATTAATATTATACAGGATTATTTACTATTATTTGAATTTATTTAAGCGCTCGTGGCCTAGTCAAACCGAGTGATTGTAATCGTTCACTTGAGTTAAGCGAAAACAGGCGTGGTCAAGTGCAGGATGGGTGACCATCCCGTGACTACAGCTGGTGGCATTTTTTCCGAGTGCTTCCGTGCTTCGCAAAGCACGCTTATTCGTTGGTGCTGGCTGTCATGTATGCATATAATGGACATTTATAAAGCCTAAAATTATGATTTCAAAAAAAATATGTAAAAGTTGTGTTTCGAAACACGAAAAACATAAGTCTTATCTCAATTTATTTATTATATTTTTTAATATTGAACATTTACATACAGCCTTTATAGTCTTTAACCATACCTACTATCATAATATAGAGAGATAGAGAACACTTTATTCCACAACCAGAACAAGAATACGACCACGATATAGTTTTAAAACCACTAACAAAGTAAAAAATAAAAAGAAGTGGTACGTACTTTAAATGCATCGTAATTGTTATCGGGCTATTTTAGACCACTGCTGGTAGCCCTCACCTAATGACTTTCCGGGAATCCTCTGATTCAATACGAACATTGCGTTTTGATGCATTCATATTTAAGGCCGAGTTGAAGCACGTTTACAACAAAAGTCAGTTAAATTGTGTTTTAGGGAAATTTGAAAAGTCGTGCATGTCTGGGAAAATACAAGTCTGCAGGTACATTTTTGTTTTCATTTTTATGTACTGCCAGTTTTTTGCTAAGACTTGATCCTGCTTTAAGAGAGTTTTGAACCCTGAACATGAAGCTGTGGTCATGTTTCACTTTTCATTTATGTTTACGTCACCATCACTAAACATAAAAAGATAACATCTCGAAAAAACATCATACGAGTATACATAAAACATATCAGTCCATCCATTCCACGTTGAATTCGTACCAAATTCTGTCAGCGCCATTTTTCGCCGACAAAACGAAAATATCGTAGCAACCGCGTGCTGTTACTGAAAACATAATGTCACTTTGCTAAGCTGGCTGTAATTTCAATACCAACCCTAGTGTTTACTTTATTTTAGAAGCAGAAGTAGTTGGCGTACCTTCAAGGAGGCCTAATGTTCAGCAGTGGATGAGCGGGTTGATTGATTGATTGGTTAATTTTTTTAAAGATAATTTATTCATCAAAATCAGAGACACACAGTTTTGGTACGGGAACGTCTGATGTCTAAAGTAGGCAGGTCCTGTTTTACAGATCATCCGTGTTTCTCTCAACGTAATATAAAAATACCATATAGTAAATTATTATTATTATTATTATTATTTACTAATTATCGCGAATTACCTTACGAATTGCTATTAACAAGGCCGCCAATTGTCTTTTGTATCTGCTGTTTCTGTAACTATTTTTCTGATATACAATAAAGAATATTCTTATCTTACCTTAAAACAAAGTATCTACTCGCATTAGTAGACGAAACTCTCTATTGGTATATTTGAACGCTTTTCAGACTTTATTTCTAGACTAAACGTCTTGTAATACACAGTCGTACAAGCTTAATTCATTATCCAACAAAATACGGAGACCACGGCTTGCAAAGAACCTGACAAAACGTGTCTTAATTAAATCTTCTTTTTCTTTACTATTCGTTTGTCTACTATCGGCCGTCAACCTCTTACTTTCATTACCCGATTTGGTCTGTATTACTGAAGCTTGAGCTTGAACTTCATCACCACTTCATCACCTTCATCACCTGTGGGTGCTGTGTGAATATTTAATTGGCACTAACACAAGCCTTTAAGTGAAGTCGTCTTGTAATGCGTTTGTGCAGATGATGTAAATAATAAAAAAAATATTCATGGACATAACACAGATCTCGTTAGCCCTATACTAAGCACAACTAAATGACTTGTGTTATAGGTGCTAACTAGACGATGGATTTAATACAATAAATACATACATAACATCTAAGACCCGAGACAAACAAGAAAAGTTCATTTCTTAGTTTGACCCGGCCGGGGATCGAACCCGAGACCTTCCGTTTTACAGTCAGCGTACTAAACCGCTGCGCCACCGAGGCCGTCAAATGTGCCTCAATAAATAAAATAAAACTGAGCTCTCTTAACGGAATTATATATGTGGTTTTATTTTATAAAGCCATAGATTTCGGCGGGTTCTTTCTCGAATATATCTTCTGTATATTAGGTTATTGCGCGTAGAAACGTTTCCCATCCATTTCTTGGGCCACCTTCCCGAATACATTTATTAAAGTGACCCTTAGCGCAGAGGGTAAAATAAATCATAGTCAGGAAACGACGCTAGCCCCAAAGGTAGAAAAATGAGGAGCAGAAAGACTGCAAGGATCGAGTAGTTAGAAATACTATTGCCTAATAGTATTGCGGTGGCGCAGCGGTTTGGCACGCTGACTGTAAAACTGAAGATCTCGGGTTCGATCCCCGGCCGGGTCAAACTAGGAAACGAACTTTTCTAGTTTGTCTCGGGTCTTGGATGTTATCTATGTATGTATTGTATTAAATCTATCGTCGAGGTAGCACCTATAACACAAGTCATTTAGTTGTACTTAGTATAGGGCTAACGAGATCTGTGTAATATGTCCGTGAATATTTATTTATTTAATTACTTGGTGTCCCTCAGTGAGGGACGCTCTTTAAAATATCTTTATAACATATTTGCTCGTAAAGTGGTTGTAATTACACCAATTTCAATATCGTAATGTATCTCATTACGTACTTGTGCGATAATGTAATGTAAAAGGCACGAGTTTTTTTTTTTAATAAAGTTTTAAGATACTTCGTCTAAAAATGAACGATACTTTTAAAAATCTTAGCAAAGAGGTTTTATGTCAAGAAAGTGGTCAATATTTTATGAATAAAATTAACTTTGGGAAATAAAATATAACAAATAAACATTTAATTCTTTCATTTAATTAATTTTGACAATAAATTACAACCATTTATCTGTAACAAAAACACAAAAATATCAATTTACTTTATTAGTAATACTGGCTGTTTTTGTACCTTTGCCTAAAAAAAAAGTTGATGCGCGCGCATCGCTTATTTGTGGACAAGTAAAAATAAATCCGCGCGCTTTTTCTTTTCGATGTTTTGTTTTTATTTGAAAATGTCGTCAAGTAGTGATGATAAACAAGTCAGAGTTTTATTAATTTCCTCGTAAATATGTTATAAAACGTCGTATGACATACGTGTGCTTTGAAAATTACAGCCTCTGCTTCCTTATAGCCCTCGCCGATGGCTCGAGCTAGTAATATCGCCTCGGCTGTAATTTTCAACTTATCGCACTTATATCATAATGTACTTGAATGGGGTTTTAGGCCCATTCAGGAGAAGTTGTAGTTTGTTAGTTGCAGTTTGGAGTTTTAGTTA
The DNA here is from genome assembly GCA_934045075.1 of Yponomeuta sedellus. NCBI lineage: Eukaryota > Metazoa > Arthropoda > Insecta > Lepidoptera > Yponomeutidae > Yponomeuta > Yponomeuta sedellus. The sequence continues at coordinate 3,956,029 of OW203727.1, read as the reverse complement.
AAGATGAGTAACGTAGTTATTTGTTTATTGTCACTTTCACGTGTTAGCTACTCTACGGTTATTTCGTTACTGACTCTATACATGTAAAATACGTATTATGGTGTAAAGCGCTAACGCAGCAAAATACAAAGTGTGCGGTGTAGACCGTACAGTACTATTACATGTCTTGAGCGGTGACATCGAAGACTTCTCTATTGGCACTATCTATTAGTTCGAAATAAAACTCCGACTACCTAAGGTTTGCCGGGATAACTCTCTTACAGGCATAAGCTCGCCTTTGTACAGGCATTTTCTTAGGTCTTATTTCCTGTATCGTGTTTTGGTGTTAGTATAAAGTAACTAAAACTGTATTTCTGTGCTAGGTATGTAATAGAAGTTAACATTTATGCATATATTTTTAATACTGTACGATAGAGTGATAATTGTTTCTTATTTTAAAACTGTTGATAGTTTATGATTGTAATGTTTTTAATATGAAAGCAACTACATATCTAACAATATTACCTATAGCAATATCTATTGCAAATCTGCGGTGAGAGCGCGTGATAATTAAGGTCGACAAAAGGTTAGCACCACAACTTTAGACGGACGAGTCCTTTTGTTTGCTTTTACTTGCATCAAACCGAACGTACAGAAAAGAAGCGATCTTTCGCGCGGCATTAAAGAAGTCGATCTATTTGTATGATGAAATTACACAAACGTAAATTGCGTTCGGGAGAGATTATCGGCATTCAATGCCTGCGTGAATGAAATGTGGTTTTCTTTTCCATATATTTCTCGGGAAAACTCTCCGAAAAAATAAGATAAGAAATGTTTTTTGTGCTATTCAATCCCCAAGGATGTCGATATTTTTATATATAACATCAGTTAACAAGGACGTTTACATTGCCATTTACACCTTCTCGATTGAATGAGGTGCTAAGTTGACTCTTGTGTGGCGTTAATACGTAAATAAATCCAAATATTGACCCTCAAATAGTGACTCCTGCTATTTTGGGTCAAATCGATTGCCATCAATACGCTTCGACGAAAAATAAGGAACTTGGCTTTGAAGTAACATTATTGATTTAATATGGAACGAAAAGTAAAACAAAAAATTAATAAAAAAACAGTTTTACAAATCAAGATGAAATGCTATAAAGAAACCAGAACGTTTTCTAACAAGTTTTATAAAAACTTTATTTAACTCAAATATTGTTTAAAGATTTACACATAATATAATAACGCATTAAGTGCAGCTTTTGACGTCATAGTTTGAGTCTGATATGTATAGCGCGTTTTCCTACAACGTGGCCAGAATAACTTTTCGAAAGATTATATTAGAAATAGTTACGTTATCAACCCTTGTATGTCCCCACTGCTGGGGCACGGGTCTCTTCCTGCATCGCAGGAAGGTTAGGCCATACTCCACCACGGGGGCCAAGTCCGGGTTGGTAGAGATTAGAAATAGTATTAGTCATAAATAAAATAAAACAGAAAATAAAACACGATTATTTAAAGTAAAGTGCAGTAGAAAAGTCTTTAATATATACAAATGTTTACAAGCAAGTCCACAGTGATCGCCAGGCTAGGTCAAACCTGAGTTGTGGTGGTCTTCTTTGTAGTAACAGTCATGAGTGGCGCATTTATTTGGGCTAGTTCTTCAATGGCATAAAAAACTAGTCGTTATGTACTTCAACCTTCCAATATAATATTTTCCACCCGCTACTACGCCGTAGCGCAGCCGAACGTTCGTAGCAACTCTACGCCTCGTAGCCGCTACGCACGTAGCAAGTGAACTCACAAAGTTACTTAGATACAATAGAACAGCCAACGTTGCTTGAGCGCTGCCGACATATTGACGGATCAAGCTTTGGAGTAATTGTTATCAGCAACATTGAATTGACAAACTGCTAAAATCAGATCATCAAGAAAGTTCGATAAGCTGTGGTATGTCCACTTCGGTATGTACCATTTATTTATTTCATTTGGCATATAATAATCTCACTATTAGACTGAGATCTTCGTTTAACATAAAAAGTGGAGTGGCAATCAACATGATTTTTTATGTAGCCTATATATACGGGCTACTGCAAGGCACGGGTCTTCTCTCAGAAAGAGAGAGCTGGGCTTACTTATCACGCGTGCACTTTTGCGCGGAAATTTCGAGCGCTGAAGTAGGTAATAACTTAGACACCATTGTCCTGTTACTTATTTATAAATGTTACCTATTCCATATTACTTAATAATTAGTTGGTACATTTTGTAAATATCCTAAATCCTAAATAAATGAGATGTACACTATCTACAAATTGTAACTTGACACCAAAGCCCTGTTAAAAACATCTTCATCATTTAACCTGTCTAGAAAAAACAAGACGGGTCAAATAATCTCAGCGGCAAGATCTGTCTGTTGCCAAGGCACAGTAAAAGGAAACCAGTAAAGCATCTTCGTTATTCTTGAGTTAATTCCGGAATTACTCGCATGATTTTTTTTGAGTTCGACCAGATACCACCACTTAAATAAATTATAATATTACGTAAAAATTACGTAATAATATGTTACTATCCAACAGGGATAGTAATATAAAGTATTTATAAAATTAGAGATTACATTTATGCTCTTGATTGCACATCATAAATACACAGAGTTTTACTACACCCCAAAATATAAAATTAAAGTATAAGATTACATTACATAACGTCGCGCCTGCACCCCTAAAACCAGGATATACCACTGACTGAGACAAAATTCTTTCACTTCATCCACATCCATTATACCACTTTTATTTTAAGAAAGTGACTGTATAACTATTTAGCTCTCTTTCACACAACATAAACAGCAATATGAGCAAGAGGCAAATAGTTGTCCTCTCTCTATTTCTTTAATTAACAATGTTACAGTCGTATGTACGTATTGAGTAACTAATTATTATTTACGAAGCGGGAGAGGATCATCGGGGTCGTGGCAAGTGGCAAAACTTGGTCTGATCTCTGCTTATCTCTCCTGGACTTACTCTTCAATTTATAAATGTTTGCATTACATCACACAAAACCTGACTTTTCTATCTTGGAAAAGTTAGGATCCAGACAAACCTCTTCGATCCACATTAATTGGTGATATAGCCATTTTTTTCCGAACCGAGTGATTGGAATCAATCACTTGAGTTAAGCAACAGCAGGTGCGGTCAGGTGCGGGATAGGTGACCGTCCCGTGACTAACGCTAGTGGCATTTTTTCCGAGCGCTTCCGTGCTTAGCAAGACACGTTAAGCCGTTGGTGCCGGCTGTCGAATCATGTAATGGCAGTCGTTAAGCCATGTCAGAGGTCTCATGGGCGGCTTGATAACTTCTGATAGTAAGGCCCGCCACTGCCTTACAATCCTCCACCAACCCGGACTTGGCCCCCGTGGTGGAATATGGCCTAACCTTCCTGCAATGCAGTAAAAGACCCGTGCCCCAGCAGTGGAGACATATCGACAAGGGTCGATATCCATAGATAAATAGTCAACGTTTATGCTTCCCTAATTAAACCACTGTATTGTCTGTACGAGCGGAGGCGAGGGGGCGTTCATTTGGTCCTGCGAGCCGGACGCTGCGTCAGCGCCGCTCCTCGTTACCCTAATGACAGCGATTCTACCGTCGAACGCTGCCGTCTTACAACCGAACTGGGCTAGGGTGTGTGCACAGTTGGACTTCTAAATTTATTCGCAAACAACCAGTTTTAATATGACCACTTGTAGACGTGAATTCCTATTATATATCCATATCCTATTATCGATTGCCGACCCGTTGCGAAAAACTGAAAAACTAAAAGAGAATTGATGCTAGACCCTTCAATTCAGTCTACCCCGGCAAGTGTAACGTTACCGAAAGAGTAGTAATTAAGGTAATTCCGTTTTATCTAATAAATAATCGCATTTAATATACCTGTTTAATATATTACTATGTATGAGCATCGCGAGTCATTAAGAATTACTTTCATTCCTCGTTGTCCTTGACCAACCCTAAGCGACGTTCGCCAACCGCCAAACGCATTTCACGATGCACCAACAGGACTAGTACTGTGTGGTTTCAGCCTAGAGAATAGCACCAACCCAATTCTTCCCGCGGGTGTCGTAAAAGGCGACTAAGGGACACAAACCGGGGGGTGGGCAGCAGCGCCCCCTGCAGTACAATTCCACCGAACTTCCCCCCCATGATTACCCTCTATGATTGCACAACGTGGCTCTCTTTAGGGGAGGGCTATGTCCAGCAGTGGACTAGTATAGCCTGACGACAACAGGACCAGAACCATAATTCTATACAAATCCGTGTTTAGACACGTGGTACAAAAACGCGCTCAATAAAAGCGCTATATAACTTTTTGAACATCCATATTATGAAAAATGTTAGTGATAGCATGGCCTCTCCGATTATATTAATTTTTTGTGCTAGTTCTCCATTGTTGGTCTTAGGCTCAGCACAAACGGACGACCGACCACAGCCACCGTTAGCCAGCGACAGCCACTTAACACACCTTTTCATACATTTTGTATTGACGCACCGCACACGTGTAGGCCGAGGCAGCCTCTCACAACAGCTGTGTCCGCGACTGGCTACTAGTGGCCGCTGCCGTCCACGCAAGACGTAACACGCGCCACTATCGCACTGCTCCACCCCCCGCGCAGTCAACTGGTATCAGACGTGTCACTAACATTGGTATACCCAATATAGGCGGCGACTGCGACGTCAACTTCGTTTGCGTATTAACAATAGCGCGAGCAAAGGAGTCCAGCGTAGGGTTATAAAATGTGGCGGCTTTCGAATGCCAGTGGCGGCCACTCGTGACGCGTGTAGGTGGCGCTACTATCATATTGATTGAGCGCGAACACTCGGGCGACATATTCGTCTCACAGCACGAGCCCTATGCGATGTCAAGAAACATTCGCCGCACCACTGTGAGCTAGACCTTAGCCTATCGACTTCGGTAAAGTTCCGTGCGGGGCGCGTTTACTGTTACCGCCGCTAATGACTGGGCCTCGCGTTTATTTCCAGGCCCGATCGCTTGCGCGGGTAATTGCTGTGATTAACTCGATGCCGCGGCCAAGGAGACTATTTATTCGTCTGGAAAGGAGTTTATTGTGAAATTTTGTGGGAGGTACTAAAGTAGGCGAACCCCGGAGTACCCTTCCGGGATCCAGGCGTGAGTTTATGTGACGTAATGGATGTGTGTGGTGGTGGTGCTGGTAACAAAGCGGCAGCGGTTATGTAAATTTTGTGGCATAATAACTTTTGACACATATCCTTGCTCCCTCTCTATCTCTTTCTCTGAGAGAATTTTCTAAGTTATGTACAATTGTGATGTTATAGTAGCAATACCACTCGCTAACTGTGAAGGAAAACATCGTGAGGAAACATGACTGTTGTGTGGTGTTCAAATATCTCAGCTCTCGAAATTGGCAATCCGCGGTGGTCACGCGTGGTAATTAAGCCCATTACTTTCTCTCTGTGATAGAATTCCTGTGCTCAGCCGTAGGACGTTTATAGGCTATATAAAAAAATACTCCGTTTGTGACTCGATAACCTCTGATCGATAACCTCGGCTGATCTACAAGAAATTGAAGTTATAGGCTGGAAAAATGCAAAACTGCTCTTTGTTATCCCGGAAAAGTGCATATCAAAATTTACATGCGAGCTTAGTCGCAAGAAACACCTAGTATTTACTTGTGTTTAGAAAATAAACCTTACAATTATATACTTAAACGTCATCTATTTTATACATAAACCAGTGAAATTGCCATTAATAATTAATACATTCATTGTCAAAGACAGATAGAATAATTAACTAAAACATAATTAAATTAAAATAAATCCTATCAAAATACTGAATTTTGTACTGCATTTTAATTGAAATTCAATCATAATATCTGTTGTGATGGCAGCATACGTATAAATTAAACACATATTAGTATAAGCCGACATAACACACACACCACCGCAATTTCAGCCCAGTCAGACTAATATTAGTCAGACGAAACTTGCTCTAGAGCAGCGGTTTCCAAACTTTTAAAACAGTGCAACATTAACACGCCTTTATATTCTTTTTAGTGCATTAACCCGTGCTAAGGACAATTTAAAAAACCTATTTAGAAGCTAAAAATTCCACCCATGTCGGGATTCGAACCCGCGACCTCTGACTATCCATGCCATTAAAAAGAATATAATAATGTGGATACAGCGATATCATTCCGATGTAAAAACCTAACTGCAAATAGGTGCTCAGGGCTGCAAGTGATGCAAATTAATTAAGACAGATGTCGCTGCCTGTACGTAATACAGAGAATATTGTAAAGAGGTTCGAAATTTCACTGACGCCGGTGAATCGCCCATTAGCTCAGTTGAAAAGAGCGCTGGCACGGATAGCCAGAGGTCGCGGGCCGAATCCCGGCATGGGTGGAATTTTTAGCCTCTAATTAGTTTTTTAAAAAAATTAACACTCCTCTTGTTTTTTGACGGAAACCCATACAAAATTCAATATTTAAATTCAAGCTTCTAACGTACGTAACAATTTACATTCTGTTTTCAATGCAATTTACTCTGAATGCCAATGTTTAATGTAAGCCACTGTCGATTTAGTGACAAATGAGACTCATAGATTCCCGTCTCTTCTACGGAAACTTTTGATTCCGTGGGATTCAGTTTAGGAATTACTGGTCTAGAGTACAATCAATCATAATTAGAATTCAAATCAGACCCATCGCACAAAATTGCTGTCTATACTGTATGGAGCTGGAATCAGCATTTGTACGTAGCATAGAATCGAGGTACTTGTGAAAGCCACAATTACCTATTTCATGATACATGTTATTTCTTATGTGATGTTAAATACTTTATTCCTGTACAATAAAGTATAATAATTAACCATCGAAGTTTAAAAACCTATTTAGAGGCTAAAAATTTCACCCATGCCGGGATTCGAACCCGCAACCTCTGGCTATCCGTGCCAGAGGTTGCGGGTTCGAATCCCGGCATGGGTGAGATTTTTAGCCTCTAAATAGGTTTTTAAATTTGTCCTTAGCACGGGTTAGTGCATTAAAATAAAAATAGCAAAAATAGGTGGTTAGTACAATAAAATAAAAATAATATAACCATCGAAGTGTTTGTACCTTACTTAAGTATGAGAAGTATATTTATTGAAAATGTCACATGCAATCAAAATAATACCTTAAACTATAGAAATCCACAACAGTATCGTCATTTCATATAAGACTCAATTAAGAAATAAGCAAAATAGTCAATTAAACAACAAAAAGAAACAAACAAAATTACAAACACACAATACAAACAAAATAAAATTAGTCAATCAAACCGCTCCGAGACATATCGGATCCAAAGGTTCCCATTACCAAAGGCAGCATTACCGCGTTGCTTAAGTATTATACTGGTGAACTAACTATGCCTGCGACTTTGTTCGTGCACAAGTCGCTTACAGTACTCCGCTCTAAGCCAAAAATTACGTCAACCTTTTGTTCTATCTTAAGGTTGCGTTGACACGGCATAACGAGATCAGTTTCTAAATTAGCATCTGTGCCAGTGTTTTAACGCATCGAAGCGGGAATTAATCAATCAATCAGCGTGTACTTGTCCACTGCAAGACATAAACCTCCCAAAGCACGGCCATCCTCATCCCTCAGCGAGTCGGTGGGCGTCCACCATGGGGAAGAGTGGCATAAAGGAGTACACTTGGCGTCGGTGATTTTTATCATTGCGTTTTTGTGCTTTCCCTGGAGTTACCCGATCACCCTCGGCAATCAGTTACCCGGTATCTCAGGCTACGTTTTATATTCTACCGCAGTATTGACAGGCAGAGTTATAGGCGGGCAGATTCCGCGTATCGCCGACAAATCATGTGGCGCTGAAGCCGCACAATACGTGAGACAGAAGTCTAGTGCGGGGTAAAGTTAAGGCGCTACGCGGACCCAGCTAGCGCCAACAATAGAACAAAAATCATAACTTGTTTTATAATACCCTTTTTCAAAAAGTGAACATCATGAATATTAACAAATGTGACAATTATTTCAGGAACCTACAGTCTAGAACCTAGGATCAACAATCGAGGACTTTAATCGGTTTCCGCTAAAAACTGCCGTTTTTGGCAAAACTGTTTCACAGTCGTAGATTCTTTTACCTAGCCCTTTCGGTCCTAGCACTCACTTTCGTGAGGGTGACTTTTCGATTTTTTATTCGCTTACTCAGGATCCGTAGGCCGACGGGGACGATCTCGCACGAAAGTGAGTGTAGTCTTTTATGCCAATTTTTTTTTTTGCGGCAACTCTGACGGCCAGTTTGTGGGTCTATGTGTGTTCGAAGCCGCGCCAAGTAAAGTGCGGCGACCTGTCATCGTGATGGTTATATTTTTCGTTTTGGTGAGCGTTATTTTGCATTTGTTTTTGTTTTATTTTAATAAGAAAGAGCTAAAAATAGCATTTTTGATAAAATTTAATGTCTCACTGATTAACTTCTAAGGGTTCTGGTGCAGCAAAGTTGACCATCACGAAAGTGAGTGCTCGGCCTGAACTGTATTTGCATGTATTTGCCTACAAACGCAAAACAGCTTTGGCATTGTTTTTGGTATTCTTTCGAACTTAAACCACCACTATGAGTAGAATAAATGTCAAGGACATGACGATGATCCCACTAAGGAAGCCTTGGACGACTCTGACATCGGTGAAGACTTTGATGACGACGAAAATTGGATGCCTTCCGGGGAAGACCCCAAAAGTCCATCTGATGAATACCGGGATCAGGAGGAAGATGATCCAGTTCCTGTTGTGGCAGCACCAGCTGCAGGAAATACCCACGCTAGACGGACATTTCGGGGGAAGCCTATGCCTACAGTTACTTTAACTGTCAAATAGATATGCATTTTGTTGAGTAAACTGGATTTATGTAACTAGCTATGTGTGTTTAACCTACTTCTCTAAACTATAATATTTTTTTTTAGGTACTGTCACCTGCTGAATACTTTGAGAAGTATTTCACAGAAGAAGTGTTCGAAAAACTGGCACTTTACACAAATATAAACTACCAAGCAAGCAGAAATGAAGTGCCAAAACAACCGATCACTGTAACTGATGTAAAGATTATAAGAAAAATATTAATATATGCATAAATGTAATGTTTGTGATGATTTCCATTCATTTTATGATGATTAAAGTTTATTTTCGTGTATTAAATCGTCTTGTTTATCAATATTCACGATCGTGAGTGTACTGAGGTACGGCCCGAACCCTCACGATCGTGAGGGTCCTGAAAATCCGATTTTCAGGTGTTCTAAATTTTTTTCAGTACCATATTCTTTTTCAGCGACCCCAAATTAGCTAGAAATAGTACCTTTCATTTTAAAATTCTTAGCCGTTTAGCTTCAGGTCTGAAAGGACTAGGTTATTGTCGGTAGTGGTTGTTCATAAATACTGAGCTTTTATAGAACCTTCTACCTACCTAGTTTCTAAAAAAGCTTAATATTGATTAACCTTTTTTAAGAACGGCGGCTTGATAAGTTCTGATAGTAAGACCCGAAACTGTCTTACAATCTTCTACCAACCCGGACTTGGCCCCCGTGGTGGAGTATGGCCTAACCTTCCTACGATGCCGTAAGATACCCGTGCCCCAGGAGTGGGGACCTACAAGGGTTGATAACGAAGAACCCGATTTATGATGTACTTGTTTTCCAAAGACGCGTTATAAACAAAAATACGATGTCTTTTCATTGGTGGCGCCACAATCAATGGAAAATAACTCTTTTTTTACTGATCGTTTTTGCAAATAGTGTCGGACCAATATCTCAATCATGTTAATACTGATTTTGTCTCAATCATGTCAAGACCGAGAGTATTGGATCACGGATCTGTGACTAGTTGGCATTTATGGCAAAAACGTCCGTTTTGGTGTTAATGCAATCTAGTTCTGTGCTTTTTGCCTTAGATGCGATTTTTTTCTATTTGTTTGCTTTGTTCCAAGGTTTGCTGGAAGAGAATGCTTCTTACATTAAGCACGCCCTTGTACATTTAACCATGCAATTAGTGCAATAAAGAATTAAAATCCATTGACTGATGAAACTTATAAGTATCAAATAGAATCTCATGCATGATCTAGGTCAAGTAAAAAAGTATTTTATCTTCGTTCACCAAGAACAAATATTCGCAAATTTCAATAACTACCAGATTATGTAGGCAGCATAATCCACTTTTTTTGTAAAAGATGCTCAGAAGTTCGATTTTGCACGACACTCAGTGGATTCAGATCAAACTTGATCCAATTAGCGTCAACGTCATCTATACCTGAAACTCAATTCCAATATGTTTTTATAATTATTTTACGTAGTTCCTAGTAAATATGCCAACTTGCAGTATGTAGGTACCTAAGTCTTACATGATTTGTGTCAATGTTGTGTTTTTCAGTAATTGGATTCACATTGTGGCTTGATTATTGTGCACTGTTTTTTTTATCTTGGTAAAGTGTACGTCTGTTGAAAAACCTAATAGGTAAATATTTTTTTTATAAAGTAGTTTTAACGTCTTGCGATATGAAACGAATTCTTATCGCTAATCAACCATATGTGTCTCTAAATGTTTAGCATCACTGAATTACTCCGACACGGAATCTCTTCTAGTAGCTTAAGTTGTTAAATTATTTGTTTAATACCACTTTGTTGGCTTGATTCCGAACTGAATTACTTAATCAAGTGATTGAATCCGGAAATAGGTTAACAATGTGCAGTGCTTACAAAAGTTTTACTTAAAAGAATGTCACCTTTTGTTTACTTTCGATTTAGTTAATCTAAAGTAGTTGAAGTACTACTTAATCTAAAGTAGTTGAAGTTTTATTGTAGTGTTTAACTAGTGTAGTATGAATAAGATAATATAAGAAGTTGTATTTCCCTTTTTTTCCGCCCATTAAAAATGTAAAATCAAAAAATATGGATTTCACGATACAGGCTCGCCTAGTGTGGGATCCACAGCCTCATTATGTATTTTTTTTTGATGGAATTGTCCTTTTTACTTTAAAACGCCAGTAGCGAGCCGGGTTGTAGCATCCGGTAGCAGTATATCATCATTATCATCAACTCATAATATCCTCACCGAGGGGCACGGGTCTCTTCCCTGAGGAACGTATAGGCCAAACTCCACCACGGAGGCCAAGTCCGGATTGGTGGAGGCTTGCAAGATTAGTGGTTGGTCTCACTGTTTCAAAATTTGAGAGCTGACCTAAGGCTTCTGACTTGGCTTAACGACTGCCATCTATCGACGACAGCCGGCACCAAGTGCTTAACATGCCTTAAAAATCTCAAAAAAATGCCACTAGCGTTAGTCCCAGACGGTCACCCATCAATGCACTGAACGCACCCTATGTTGCTTAACCCCTGTTTAAGATCACTCAGGCAGCCGGGGCTAAGTGTGATTCGATTATTATATCATACGTTCCTAAAGTGACTCGAGAAGGTCCTTCTTTTCCATTTATTATAGTCTGACGTTGCGTTTATTAAGGCCGGAACCGACGCGCGGCGCTCAAGCCCGATGTGGTTCGGATAAATAATGGTGACTGTGCGGCTGGGTAATTTATTCGAGTGTGGTTGGGGCTTTACGGCAGCTTTAATTAAAACTAGGCCAAGCACGTGTTACAAGATAATTTTCACTTTTGGATTGTCTCGCGAGCTCCCGGCAAAAGGTGGTTTAAATCAGACAGTTGTAGAAACTTTTTTGCTATGCCACATAAATTACGTAAAAATTTAATTTGAATGCAAAGATTGAAGCCTTGCAATTTTAATGACCCGCTTTCAGAATAAATCGCAAAGCAATTTTGCTTCTTCTTCTTCTTCAGGCTATATTATGTAGTCCACTGCTGGACATAGCCCTCCCCTAATGAGCACCATAGCGCCCTGTCTTCAGATTGCCACATGGGACTTGCCGCATGGGTCGGCCTCGGTTTAGTACGCTGACTGTAAAACGGAAGGTCTCGGGTTCGATACCCGGCCGGGTCAAACTAGGAAACGGACTTTTCTAGTTTGTCTCGGGTCTTGGATCTATATATTTATTGTATTAAATCTAACGTCGAGTTAGCACCTATAGCAAGTCATTTAGTTGTTTTTAGTATAGGGCTTACGAGATCTGTGTAATATCTATATCTATAATCAGCTCACATCATCCCACTGCTGGGCATAGGCCTCCTTTTTATTGCGCCATTCCTCACGGTCCTGTGCTAACCTGATCCATCTGTGTAATATGTCCATGAATATTTATTTATTATTTATTTATAGGCATTACACCTAATTATGGTACAACCAATTTTGCTTAACGCAGATTAATTTTGACAGCTGTATTCCGCCTCTTCTATGACCTCACCGGTAAGCGCTATCTTTGAATTGATTGTTGAATTTATGCTGAAAACAGCTCATTGTATTCCACGTACATTATATTCAGTGACAAATATTTACCAAACTGTGTTCCAATTTGAATCAAGTCTTTAAAAAGGTAAAATATTGCCTTTGCCATTCACAAACGTATAATTTCTTGTACCTATGTGTACAAGAAATTTTATCTTCTATATTATAATAAATAAATAATAATTATTATTATTATTATAGAGCCGACACATGCAGCGATTCATTTTTATATTACAGAATGTATAATATAAAAATTAATTGCTGCATGTGTAACGCAACGTAGCACGGCCCCACTATGAGGCTATTTGCGGAAATGTTAGGTCTACTTCAACATACCTTTAAAATCCCGTTTCATTTGTGACTATTGTCAATACTTAGAACATTGCCCAATCCTGAAACATAGTTGGTTCATGAAAGCTTTACTGTACTCGAAAAAAATCCTAGTCATAGGCGTAGATGATTTCCTTATGTCCGCGACCGATGATAGCTAGCCTGAAACTAGCTCTATCCCGTGTATATATCGCCCTCAAGCCCTGCCCACTGAACCGCGGGCACACGCCTTCAGTCTGACCAGGATTGATGATTTAGGGTCCAAAAGGGTTAGGTTCCGTGGAATTCCAGGCGACAAAAAATCTAAGATTATTCCCTCATTTTGGCAACGCATTTGCCAGTAAAATAGAAGAACAATAGATTTGGGAACCCACGGCCTCACCATACTACAAGATGGAGTAATTACCTAACAAGATCAAGTAACTTTTGCAGCTAAGTAGCGCGCTATGCAACCGTTTTACCACCGCTAGCATAGCATAACATAACATTTACATACTGGCACACACATACACCACCACCGGCTCGGGGGAACACGGTGGCGTTCGGCCCAGTCCCGAATGGCGGGTCGAGCGGCCACCACATCGAGGCCGGAGGTAGGTTGCGCCAGACTCTCCCACCACTCTCGGAAGAGATCGTCACGGGCTCCCTCTCTCCATCGCACAATATGCTCCGGAAGACGCATCCCGCCAATGGTGCGAACCTCCGCGCCGCGCCAGTACACTGCCGCGAGTACGTCTGCTTCGAGGTCCCAAGGCGGGCTATCGACCAGCACCGTCGCCGCCTTGTACGAGACGGTGCGGTACACTCGAGTCACCCTGGTCGCCAAGACCCGCTGCGGGCGTCGCAGCAGGGTTCAGTTCGCGGTAGTGCCAAAGGCGTCCACTCATAACGGCCCTCCGTAGAGCGCCATAGAGCGCACCAGACTTCATGCTAGCCTAACCTTACCCACAAACTGTATACTACATTTATATTGTACTACGATTGTTACCTGTTTAATATGCCTAACAAACCAAATAAAAATAAAAAAAACAGAAAATTGATGGAACCTCCGACCCCGGTATTGTTGTAATGGTGCTCCACAAGGACTTCACTTCAATCTAATCTCATAAAGGGAGCGTACAGCCGAGACACAATATTTCACTTTTTATGATGTAGGTCGCACCCGCCGCGCCATAAAAATATTAAGAGAAAAGGAACACCCTGGCGTAGTTAGGTATTATAAGGGAAGTTTTTGCTTTAGTTTCCTTTTTGGGGTTACGTAAATAATCCATTTTTTTATATAGCCTATATACGTCCCACTGCAGGGCACAGACCTTCTCTCAGAGAGAGAGAGCGTATGGGCTTAATTAGCAAGCGTGCCCACCGCCTATTGGCAATATTAGGCGAGGTTGTTGAACATCTCTGACGGATAGACGGACCTTAATCTAGTCATCTCTGATAGTAAACGAAGACAGGGTCGTAGGTGTTACGTGCTTACCTATTAAATAGGTACCTACCTAAAAAAAATTGGGTCAGACCCAATTTTTTCTTTTCAATAATATTTTTGTTAGAGAAATAGCGCGCCATCTAGGAACTGTAAAATTATTTTATTTGCTAAATATTGTATGAAATCAGGAGTTACTTTGTGGAAATTCATAATAGCATTAAAACTACACAGTAATGTTCACATTTTAATGCTTTTTCGCTAAATAGTTCAATGTGATTGTATCACAGAGGATTGTATAATGTTTAAATATTTTTATGTCACTCACGCAATTTTGACGAAATATAGAATATTCACTTATATTCATACTTACATAAACAAACAGTACATGCCAAACACATTCCCTATCTTTTGGCCACCGCCCCTCACTCACAAACGAAATCCCTAAATATTTCATCAGCGGAAAATTCGTATACGCAAACCTGGTGCAAAATAAACGATCTCGTATAGCCATAACATAAAAGCATATTTCACGAATTAAGATAGGCTGCCGATAGGCGGGAATCAATCGTGTAGAAACCTGCTCCTCCTGTGGAGCAAACTGCTGGTCTTTAGTAACCGAGGCAGGCAAATCGCTGGGGGCGAGAAAATGTCTTGGTGCAAAGGAACTAAACGTTCACAGATGAATTCATTTCGTCGAAAAACTATGTCGAATAAAAAGTTACGGGCCGTAATGGACTGAGCAAAATTTACTTACCTTAAACGGGTCGAGGCAAGCTATTCGATTTTCCGTTTTTCTGCGCTGCGTCTACGTTATAAATCTTGGCCAATCGACAGAAACATTTTATTCTATAGGAGCATTAACAGCAGTGGCGGGTAGAATGTTTTCTAAGAGCGAATTACGTAAACAGTAAGTAAATAGATACATATTGTATTATACTTTGTGTGACACCTCTGTGAGAAGGAAATAAATAAATTACTTACTTACTTACTTACTTACTTACTTACTTACTTACTTACTTACTTACTTACTTACTTACTTACTTACTTACTTACTTACTTACTTACTTACTTACTTACTTACTTACTTACTTACTTACTTACTTACTTACTTACTTACTTACTTACTTACTTACTTACATGTCCGAATCAATAGATAATTGAGAGCGCTGTCAGTAATACAATTAATCCTTGGTGCAAGGCATTTTCGTACTCATTCACTAAAGAGACCATACCCCTGGTTAAATAGAAAGATAGTTCTATAGTGTAAGCCCGTCTGAGTTTACTTCATAAATAGAGTAAAGTTATGCCTTTGCATTACCTACATATTAATAACAACTAGCAACGGTTAAATCAGCTGCACCCAAAAGATTACCAACATGCAGGTTCTACGACGTGTCAACAACGCGAGCTTTGGAATACCATCCGAAGGAAAAAGATTGTATAGGTATTTGGGGCATATATCCAAACATCCAAGATATTGACTTCTATAACTGATTGTTTAGAATAGAAGTTTGATTTTGGAACGCACCCATGACAGGCGGAACTACTGTCAGATGAGCTAAAAATAGCTTTCTTGTTTTGTTGCTTCTGAAACGTGTAATTTCCCAAAATTGTGTGGCAATTAGATTGCCGGGCTTATATCTACGCGTGAAGTGCAAGATAAGTTCAGGGACGGATCCCAGTATTGACAGTGTTGTGGTCGGGCGACGGATCGCCCAAAATAGTGAATATCTAATCTGATGAAAACGTGGTGCCGTAAAAGTGCACTGAAGGTAGGTAGCTTTCTGGGGATAGAGCTCTTGGGATAGACGGGGAAGTCTAGGGATCCCCAGACGAGATGCGTCGACGAGGACAGACTTTGTAAGTGCCTTGTTTTTCGGTTAGTTTTTAAGTCTTATAGCCTTACTAATAAACTTGGTGTAAGTATTGTATAACTATGCAGTGTTCTGTCTCTTTTCTTCCAACTGAAAATTACATTCAAATGACGTGAACAATACACTGTGTAACTATACCAGGCTTATACGGTGTTTATTAGTAAGAGCCTTAGTGTTTAGGCGGGTCCTTTACCCAACACTGATAATGGCGGGAAAAATCGCTGGCAAGAAACGCGAAGGCCGCAGAAAGAAATGCTGATTGAGAAACCGGGGTGCGGACCGGAATCTGAAATGCTGCCGAGCTCTTCCACAGGGAGAGACAGAGATAAATATGCAGAGCTGACTGCCAACCTTCGCTAATCGGAGAGGTACTATAAGGAGAAGGAGAACGATGAACGAAAAAAAACATGACGAGTAAACCGGAGTGTCACATCCGTTCCTACGCCTCAGTCGCCAGTCACTAGTGGGCACGTGTGGCGCTTAAGCGCTAAGTATATTCCCTCTCTCATATCCTCTCACGCCTTTCAGTAGGTCGCTTATATAGCTGGTTATGCTATGGTATGTGAGCATTAACGTAAAATTTAACCACTGGAGCGCAATTTTGTGAAAATAATTAAATACTAGCGACTCATTTGGGTTATTTGCGCCAGTACACTCAAACGCCATTAACCGATTCGAAAAGCAATAAAATTTATTACATCGAAGCGGAAAGAGCACTCAACAAAACCTGCCATCATTCACTATCGCCGCGGTGCGGTAGCGCGCTCTCCATTGATTTGTGCCAGAAATCCACTCGTTATAACCCCGAGATGGATACATTTAGTGCCAGCGAAGCATAAGTGAGGTAATAACATTATCATAACAACCCAATTTCGGCCTGAAGGACTGCCCGATAGGGAGATATCAGGAGATAATAAAAAATATCCGATGACGTCATTAGACGATTCGTATTCGGTCGGGGAAGGTTTATTACTGGTCTTATTGATCCTTTAACTCCGACGATATATTTGAGTCTTAGCCTTCTGAAGTGCCAAAGGTTGAGTGCTAGAAAATACTATCTAGCAAGTATGCCATTGCGCAACTTCGTATTCATATATAATATACATATATTTATATTAGTTTTTATTTATGTACATGATATGTATGTATCTATTAGCAATTAGTATAATAACTTTTTCAATTAGGCAAGTATAACTCATATATATCTGAAATAGTTAGATTTTGTACATCTACTTTCTTCCTATCCATCTATCTATATAGTACAGTCAATCATAGTTCCAGAAACACCAACCTAATCGTCCACCCGAGTTGATGCACCTTAGCCACGAACGGGCACTGCCACTCGATCCTGGCACTTAAGCCGCACGCGATAAACGTCAAATTGCAAACGAATTTTGTCAAGTTAGGATGACGGCCTGCTCACAAAGTTTCTATTGTCTCAGTTTAAGTTGGCAACACTTGCATGAATAACTAAATCCTCGATCGCCAGTGAACTTTGACACTAAACGGAATCGCCAACTCCCTCGGGCCAGGCTACATCGACTAAAGCAGTGTTCCGCAAACTGTGTACCGCGGCACCCTGGTGTGCCACGGTTTTTGCTATAAATTAATGAATGAAAATTCTTTATTGCACTAAAAAACAAACTTGTACAACAGCGAGTTTAATACTAGATAATCATTTAGAAAGATAAGAAAGACATTTATTATACCAACAAGACACATCACAGAAACAAAAAAAAAACAGTAAAATTGACATAATTCATTTTTTCATTTTTGTGTATTTCGTTTATTTCTGTTGTGCTCATACACAGCAGAAATAAACGAAATACACAAAAATGAAACAAAAAAAACATAGATTTAGCCTGTGGTGTGCCTAAATTGCCACAAAAGGCAGCTGACCTAGCGTTGTGCTGAGGGAGTGAGCCCTCAGCGCTAATAGTAACCGATAATGGTACATAAATATACAAGTGTCGTCTTACATACTTATATAGATATACAGCACAATACTTAGATATAGATGTTATTCATTTCAAACGAATACGCTTTAATGTAAATTCCATTAAAATAAATCCAATAAGTAAATATAAGTGTAAAAGTATTGAGAATATAGACAGAAAAATACACGCCAAAGCAAACGCCTGTCCATGGTCCACGGTCTTATCCGTCCGTAGTAGGCTATGTCTTATGTGATGCGATAACATAGTCAGTCATTTAAGTAAAAAGTAGAGAATTTTCTTCTAGCTATTTAACATTTCAGTAGAAATGATATTTGTACCTACCTTGTCTTTAGCACTAGGTTAGGTATATAGATTCTAAAAATATCTAGGGCTTTTGTTGAGATTTTTCGGTGAGATTTTTTGCCAAGAAGAAAATGGTAAAGGTTTTTTTTGTTAGGCATACCTATTATAAATAAACAAAATTTTCGATATCGATATCAACCTTTGTATGACCCCACAGCTGGGGCACAGGTCTCTTCCTGCCTGCCAGGAAAGTTAGGCTATACCAACTCCGGATTGGTGGAGGTGTCACTGTCAGAAATAAATGACCAAAATGTTATATTACAAAAAATGGGTGTACCTTGAACGAACACTATAAGTTTGAGAAACACTGGCTAAAGGCACTCACAAACCAAAGCGAATGCAATTGCTGTAGTCGTAGCGGTCATTTACTGCAGTAGTATATTGCATCTTTACTGCAGTAGTCTTCGTACGGACTAATTAAAACCAACCCGTTCAAACCGCGATCGAATTACTTGATTGACCGCAAGACAAATGATTACTAAATCATTTGTCTTGTGGTCAATCAAGTAATTCGATACAGTATTTGTTCGCTGGATAAGTGACACTGCGTAGTTATATATTAAACGGGTCTAATCAAATCACCATCTGCAACATTACCGAAACGTCGGGAGTTAATTCGGTAAATCCGTTTTACCTAATAAATAAGTGTGATAGTAAAAATAACCCGTTCAATATATAACTATGTATGAGCATCGGAACTCATTAAGAAATACTAAATACTACAGCAGCATATGTCCATCACCGTCACTATGACCGCTTTGGTCTGTGAGTTCCTTAAAGGCAAGACTCGCCTCTCAAAATGTTTGCTACCGAATTCGGATAGATTGGACGTTGGACCATGAAATTAAAGGGCTAATATTGGGTAACTCTTGCTGACATCTTCTTGATTTAATATACTGTAACCTATCAAAGTAAAATCTATCAAAAGTTGCCACGGGACGACAACGGGAAACTTTATGTACGGAAACTTTATGGGAAATTGTCGGAATATGTCGTAATTGGATCATTTGCTGGTTCCTGTAATAAACCCGGCAGATTTTTTTTCTAGTTAATGAACGTCCCACTGCAGGGCACCTCTTCTCTCAGAGAGAGTACGGGCTTAATACCATGCGTGCCCACTGCAGATTGGCAATTCAAGCGCAGAGGTATTTGAACACTTCAGACACTCAGGTTTCCTCACGATATTTTTCTTCACAGTTCGCAGGTGGTATTGCTACTATAACTTTAATCTGTTACTACATAGATAAGAAAACCTACCGACGCTTAATATTTGACGTGTGATGTAACAAGGAGTTGCCAAATAAGAAGATTATTTTGTTTACCAAGAAAAACAAATACTAATTCAACATTATTGTGTTGTGTGGTATGACTGCCTCATTGGCCTACAGGCATTACGTCTGTTTTTTTCTGCGTTCAGCGTCTCTGTAATTTATATTTCTAACCTAACATCTAAGGCTTTTGCTAAAAATCAGCGTCGCCTATTGCCTGACAATTTTAGGCTGAGTACAAGGTCAATTTCGTTTTTAAGATTCTTCTTCTTGTTCTTCTTCTTCAGGCTATATTATTCCACTGCTGGACATACTCGTAGCCCTCCCCAAATGAGCGCCATAGCGCAAGGTTGCGCCAGCCCAGAATCTACGATTTTTTCGAACCGGGGCAAAACCTTGAAAGTGGCGCCCCCCTTCATTGTTTGAGAAAAACTTAAAACTGCCAATGAGAGCATTTCGGGGACCATTTATAAAAATAATAATCCTTTAATATTAGGATTATTATTTTTATTAATGTGTTTTTTTCCTGACTCACTATGTGTTCAAAAACTTACTGGGCGTATTGAAATGGAAGAGTTTGATTTTCAAACATTATTATATTAAGATTCGATTACTGGATAAAAACCTATGAGATTGTAGGAAAAGAGGCTTCATTTGTTCGATATTTTAAAATTCTTGTCTCGAGGATTTGACGCCCCCATGAAACTGCCGCCCGGGGCAAGTGCCCCGGTTTGCCCCCTTAGATCCGGGGCTGTTGTGCCATCATTGGGGGGGTAATGCCCATAATCCCAGTTTGGTGGAATCGTACTGCAGGGGGCGCTTCTGCCCACCCCCCCAGTTTGTGTCCCTTTTTTTTTAATTTTAATTTCTTATGTAGGTAGTCTTTTTTTCACGTAGTCATGTAGTCACTTTTTTATGTAGTCTATTAACGGCATGGCACAGGCATTCTCTCATTAAGAGAGTATAGGCTTAACTATCACGCGTGCACGCCGCGGTTTGGTAATTTCAAGTGCTGCGATATTGAACGCTTCAAGCACTCTGGTTTCCTCACAATGTTTTACCTCGTATGTATTTGGTATTGCTACAATAACAATTTTTGTGTTTTTTTCTATGAATATATTGCATGGTCCTAAATAAATTAAATAAATATTTCTGTCTAACATGGGATCCATAAATTTGGTACTCACAGCTGCTAATTTTATATTACCAACTCCATCTCCGAGGCCCATACGTGTATTTGTGTCTCGTTTCTTTCTGTTGTTTTTTTATGTCAGTTATCTATTTATTTCGTTTCTGTCATTTGTCTTGTTGTTTTAATAAATGTATTTCTTTCTTATATGTTGACTACTCCTATAGTCCGTATGTAGAGAGTCTTACAGACTACATCAAACTGTGCGCGTTCATTTAAACACCAACAACAAACAGCCTCCTTATGCAATTCCGCTACTTGACTCGTATCAAATTTGACGCGATAAATTAATATTTCCTGTAGTATTTAACTTAAGAAACTGAAATATAAAGACTTTGCTAAGTAAGTATGTAGGATGGCTGCAAAATTGCAAATTAAAAAAATATTTACCGCTTTTAATCGGAACGGCGAAAACGCTACCCGCTATGTTGAAAGCATCTTTCGGTTGTAAACAAACATCTGTCAGCCAGAACCAGTAGTCATTGATTATTAAAGGACTTCCATCAAAGTGATCTTCACGTAAATACAACCGGGTATAAGTCGATAAAGTATCGGGGTCTCTTTTGGCAAGTTTGAGCCAATTTTTTCGTGTGTTTATTTCACTGGGTACACGAATCCACAACTTCCCGGGGTTCTTTATAGACATGTTTGAGGGTTCTCGAACAATGTAATAATGATAATTGCTATATTTTGCATGTAAAGTCGATTAAATCATGGTTTCGTCGTTGTTATTTCACTATGCTCCCAAATCACTCACAGTTGTTGAATGTCAAAGTTTGTTTACAAGACTTCAGGTCTTCAAACCATAGACAAAAATGGCTAACCGCGTTTTTGCCTGTTTAGCATAACAAAGTTTAAAATATATTTTTTGGTTGCTTTTAGGTCCTAAAAAATATACTAAAATATTTTTTGGTCTAATGGAAGAGATATTTACCATTTAAGACTTACTTGCAAAAAGAGTCAAATAGTGGATTGAAAACGGTGTTTTTCGAGTGTTTTTATAAATAAGAGCGCAGGTGTGTATCGTAGGAAGCAGTAAATAATTATGTTTAAGCGCTACTCGGTGGAGGATTGTAAGACAGTGGCGGGCCTTACTATCAGAAGTTATCAAGCCGCCCATAAGGCCTCTGACATGGCTTAACGACTGCCATTTTATGACAGCCGGCACCAACGGCTTAACGTGCATTGCGAAGCACGGAAGCGCTCGGAAAAATGCCACTAGCGGTAGTCCCGGACTTGGCCCCCGTGGTGGAGTATGGCCTAACGTTCGATGCTGCGATGCAGGAAGAGACCCGTGCCCCAGCAGTGGGGACATACAAGGGTTGATAACTGATACTGATAACTGCTACTCGGTGCTAACTATGATAAATACAAATAAGAAAACAACTTTATTGATTGAAAAAACCAATTATAACACAACTTTGATTAGATTAGAACTCTTTATTGTTCACACCAGAAAACAAAATACGTAAAAAGAGTTACATATCTACTAAGTATTGTCGTATACAATTGGCGTTGATTAGATTTTGATTAAAACAACTTTGACTAAAATGATTTTTATTCCATTAGTGGCGCTAGCTAGCGCCGCTAAGCGCCTTAAAAGATTTACATTTAGCGACTGTTTTATCTGCTTGACATTGACAGCACATATTTTTTCTGTGAAAAATACAATAAGTTTAAATTAAATAGCGTACAAATAGTGTACTCTATAAAAATACTCTTTGAGAGTGGGTGTACGTGTAAAGCTGCTTGCGTGTAAACGTGAATATGTACGAGTGTGTGCATTTCTTTGTCTGCATGTGGGTGTGGGCGTTGGTACTTGTTTAGTTATATGTAAAACTAGCTGACCCAGCAAACTTCATACCGCCTAACAGTCGATCCTTAATTTTTTTTTTTCTCTCCTTAAGAACCATCCTCGTGCTTCAAGGAATACTCTAAAAGAAATTAGCGAAATCGGTTTAGCTGCTCCCGAGATTAGCGCTTACGAACACATTCAGCGATTCATTTTTATGTTTTAAGTTTTTTTGAAATTCATTCTAGACTAGCTGTGCCTGTGGTTTATCGATTTTCCCATGCGAATAACATATTTTCTCGCAGTAAAACGTAGCCTATGTGTTAATCCAGGGTGTGAGCTAACTCCATACCGAATTTCATAAAAATCGCTCCAGCCGCTTAGACGTGAAGAAGTAACAAACATACACACTCACAATCTTCCGCTTTCATAACATTAGTGTGATTTGACCCATAAGATGTCTAAAACTATTTTGCGTAGCGTCCGCAGTTGCAAACCTAGTAGTCCAAAAATTGACAGATGCAGATGAAATGGATATTTTGATGAAAATATATACAAACGACGACACCAAAGGCGTAGGCGTACACTCGTGTAGCCCCTTCGTCGTCTTCAACAAAACGGTCAAAAGATTACTGTAAGGCGGAACGCAGTAAACAAGATTAGCAAGGGACCGGTGGGGTTCGCGTGACGAGGAGGTTCTTTGCGCAATAGTTGGCTTACTCAGCTTGTTAAGCAGAGATAAATATCATGTCAACATAAAGAGGTGAGTAATTCAAAAAGTTTTATTACATGGAGCGTCGATGCAAGTTGGAAATAAAATTAAAATAAGGTGCGAAGTATCCTACTCGAAAGCGACGCAATTCCTCGTCGCCGCGCGGCCGCAAGGTATGAGAGATTATCGTTTGATGGAAGTTAGCATTGAGGGGATTTTTTTCATTGGTGGAGGTGAAAATTAGAAGGCTCCATGAGGTAGTGAAACTATAAGTTTCACCAAACCCCTCTGGAATCTAATACACAATTTAAGGAGCTGCGTGCAGTAACACTAGCGCATTTTTTTTATTTTCCCCATTAGAGTTAATTTATTGGCTTCTTCTCCAAAACCTATTAATTTCAAATTAATTACGTGAATTTTTTTTTTAGTTATTTTTAGTTCTTTCTTCTTCTTCTTCATTTGCCGTATGCTAGCGGAGGTTGGCAACCAATTCGGCTATCTTGCTTTTCTAGGTTGTCAACACAAACAAAGAATTGCCACTCTGTTGAATCCACTGCCATAGGTTGTGTAGCCACAAAATTCTTTATTGCATAAAAATTTTGTCCTATGTCCAGCAGTGGACTGCATAATATAGCCTGAAGAAGAAGAAGAAGAGATACAAATTTTGCACATAGGCAGGCTTAATGCTAATTAGCGTTTATCTAAAATTCGATTTACATTGCTTAGCTGAGTCGCCCGACTTGTTAATCTATTAACCAACTTTACAACCTCAAATGTAAACTACGAATACGAATGTGAATTCCGTGCAAGGCACGTTAAGAGGTTGATGCCGGCTGTCATGTAATGGCAGTTGCTAAACCATGTCAGAGGCCGTATGGGCGGGTTGATAACTTCTGACAGTAAGGCCCGTCACTGTCTTACAATCCTTTTTTTTTTTTTTCACCCAGGAGAAACCCCAATTACGGGTACCACCGGCTCGGGGGAGCACAGTGGTTATGTCGGACTCCCCGCCCTGAAAAGGGCGGTATACCGACTAAAACTCCTGGGGTGTTCCTCCGCACCGCAAAGGACGGGGCCACGGGGACGCTTGCGCACACTTCCGCGACCCCGTCTGCGGGCGCCCTTTCGGGCACTCCTGCGGCGGCGTCCCTGCCCCGCCCGCAGGAACAGGGCGAGGGAACGCCGCATCTCTTCGTTGGAGGGCATAGGGGCCAAGTGCGTAAGATCTTGGCCCCCATACGCACCAACGTGCCGCCCCCTCCATCCCATCGTTGTGTGGTCCAATGGGATTAGAGGAGGGCGGCGCACCTCCTCGTTGGGGCGCATGGGGGCCAACGTATCCTTTTGGCCCCCACACGCCCCACATGCAAGGCCCGTCGCGTCACTCACCAGCGCTTCTCTGAAAGCAGAGAAGGTGGAGAGCGACCGCGCGGGCCCCCTCCGTGCCAGAAGGCACCCTAAGAACACGCAAGGGCACCCTCCGGCCCGCCGTGATGGAAGCGGAGGGTCCCCCGACCCTCCGCGGCCCGGCGGCCACTCTGGCCCGACTGGTACGAGGCGCGCGTGCTTCCGCGCAGCGGCGCCCCCCCCAGTCGGTCCTTCAATCGGTTGGTCGCCTGGGTCCCGCTCCACACAGTGAAACAAGGCCCACGCGACCCCTCCCGCCAGATTTTTCGCCGCTGGCCAGCAAGATCCCATAAAGAGAAGTTACTGACCAGCGCCTAGGGTGCACCGGCCCTTGCCACTTACCCTTCCCACTGGTTCAAGATGAATCAGTAGGAACGGAAGCGGAAGGGCACACGGGAAGGTAATCTGGCATCGCACCCCCTGTCTTACAGTCCTCCACCAACCCGGACTTGGCCCCCGTGGTGGATTATGGCCTTACCTTCCTACGATACAGAAATATACTCGTGCCCCAGCAGTGGGGACATACAAAAGGATTAATTCATGTGAATTACGACTTAGATGGCCCATCGAAGGCAGCGCTGAACAAAGAGAGGCTGAGTTTCTTTGGTTGCTGAAATGTATACATTCTTTGTTAGTTAAAAAGAAGTCAATAAATCCGTATTATTCCTCTCCCTTACACCAAACCCACCCCCAGTTCGGCGCCGCCACATCTGCAAGACGGCTTTCATTTGAAGCTACAGCGACTTCCGAATACCTACCCTATTACAAGGCAGCTGTCAGGGCGCGTAATTGGCAGGCATCGCGGAGGCTTCAGAGTAACGCTGCAATATGGTGTTTGGGTAATGTGCATCTGTGGCTCTGTTGACAAAGCTTCTTTAGTTATTTGACTGTTATCATTGTGTAACTCGTTGACTAGCAATAAAATCGTAGTACAGACGAAAGTAAGAATAAAATCCACACAATTCTGTTGCTCCTCGTAGTCCTAAACTACATAGCAAACGCTATGGATAAATAAATGAAAATTCTTTATTGCACTAAAAACCAAATTGTACAAAGGCGAGCTCAATATGCGATTGTATTTTCTTCCAGCTAACCCACGTTGATGCGGAGACTGAAAGGGGTAGTGCCAGAAAAGCAGTATGTAGGAGTGAATTATTACGTAAACTTGATTAACACACATACTCGTATGTACGTACATAAAGTAGCTATGCTACGGTAACAAATATACTTAAAAAAAAACTTCGGCCTTTGAATTTACGTAATGAGATGATTTAAACAGCGTCCAGCGGCACATTCTATCACACTAAATGCGTGATTCCTAACCCGGATGCCCAGCGTAGGGATTATGGGCATTACCCCCCAATGATGGCAAAACCTTGCGCTATGGCGCTCATTAGGGGAGGGATATGTCCAGCAGTGGACTAATATAGCCTGAAGAAGAAGAAATGCGTGAAGAGCGGTGGATAAGGAGCGGTAGAACGCCGGCTTCTCTATCGGGTCGGGCAGGTCGTTCGAGTTCGAATTCCGGCATGTACCGACATTGTTTTCTAAGTTATGTACATTTGTGAAATTCTAGAAAGAAGAAAAACGAATGTTTTAGAAAGAAAAACATCGCGAGCGAACCCAAGTGCCTGAGGTATTAAAATGCCTCAGCGCTAGCACGTACAATAGCCCAACTATAAGGCTAAGTGCGGAAATCTCAGGTCTAACTTCCAACTACTGGGTAAAAGGCCCACTCTGAGATTCGACTACTTATGAAAATTGCTGTCTTGCCTCATGTCCAGGGACACGAGTAGCTCTACATTTGTCCCCTAGTGGATACGAGGCCTAACGGTGCAATGCCTGGGACATTGTTTCTAGAGAACTCTTTAGACAGATAGATAGATAGAGAACACTTTATTGTACAACCAGAAAAATATTACAACCATGATTCTTTAATTCACACCAATCCAATAGTATTCCAACCTACATTTTTATAGCCATATTTCAAAGCAAGAACAAGCTGACAGAATGCGCCAGGCCAAATTCTCGGAAAAAATAATTGATATTGGACTGTCAATGTTTATGGTGTATTTTGATCTCTTCTTCTTTTGCCCCTCACCTAAGGGATGAAACACACAAACGCGCCATTGCGTTGATGAAGTAGCGCTCCATACATACGTCATTTACTGCACTGATGTTTATACGGACTTAACTTAGATTGTGATTTTTTTTTACGTGACACCCTATGGAAAGTATTTAAAAAGCAAACGTATTATAGAGCAAGAAAGAAAACGTTGAAATGTCATATAAATTTGTTTTCTTTTTCCCACAAAAAGGCAAAAAAAAAACGCACAAGAAAGAGTGAAATTTATGTGTCATGAACTAAATGCATTGTGTTAAGGTGTGTTTTAAAACTATTCTGTTTTAATTTAAACCTACTCAAAGAAGTGAATGGACAGGAGGCCTCTGCATCTACGTGAGGAGATGATTTATACAGCATCCAGTGGCATCTTCACTCACATTATATGGGTGAAGGGACCACACGGATGCTGCAGTGCCTAAGACTTTGTTTAAGATGGTGTTTGTCCAGCACCTGTACCACCCTGACAGCTTAGTCCGCCAAGCGCACAGGAAAAACTAGTCAATACGTGCGTAACGGAAGTTTTCTCACGATGTTTTCCTTCAAGGTTAGCATATGATATTGCGGCTACATATTCGCAAATGTACGTGAGTTTAAAATGAACACGTCATTGGTACCTACGTGCTTGCACTGGGTATAGAACCTGGGTCTCTCGTTTGCGAATCCATTGCTCTCTACCCACTGGGACACCACCGACGAAATAACAGTTCAAATAAAGCTCCATATTACTCACGTAACTGAAACTGTGTGAGACATTTTATTAAACAAAGCTTTTTTAAATGGACCGCCAAAGTCCTCGGCTAAAAAAAGCTTTTTAAACAAGATCATCCCTTCAAGAGGAAAGGATCAAATGCATTTATTAAAAATTTTACGAGATTCTCGAATCGGATCCAGGGGTTCCGTAGAATACTTTTACTATCACCAACACGTCTTAATGTTTCTATAGGCCAATAAATTAGAAGTTTTTAAGAATAACTGAATAATCAACTCAAATTTTTATTTTAACGTCAATAATTTACAATCTGGCGAATGTCAAGGTACAATCTAAGCTGCAAACTTCGGCCCGTGGTTGTAGTCGAGTAACGGGCAGAAGGAAAAAAAATCCACTCTGACCATCATTTCTATAACCATCTAAGTCAGCAGCAACATACATCAATACGTCACTTACCATCAATAACTTTTAATGTCAAAACATTATAATTTGACGACCTCTGTGGCGTACCATGCAAGAGGTCCCGGGTTCGAATCCCGGCAGGGGACAAAAAAAACCCAGGTCTTGGATGTTTACATGTTTGTGATGTCGTTTTTTCTGGTTCCCACGACACAGGATATCCTAGTGTGGGGCCAGAAGCAATGTATATGCCTGTGTGTAAATGTTGTGTTATCGTTGTGTTATTAGTAAATTATCTAACAAAACTAGGAAAAACATTAATCCTGACGCACGAACAGCGCCCGTTGACGAGCATAACGCAGGGCTTGTTATGCTCAGACACCACGCTACCATTCGAATGACCTTTAGCAAACCTGCAGATTGAGTTCTTGTCAGTAATAAAACTTCACATACCATTCATAATCATTTGTCCTGGTCCCTAACTATTATATTTCGTAAAAACCTATTTAGATGCTAAAAATTCCGCCCATGACGAGACTCGAACCCGCGACCTCTGGCTAACCGTACCAACGCTTTCCCAACTGAGCTAATGGGCAAGTACCGGCATCAGCGAAATTTCGAACCTCTTTACAATATTCTCTGTATTATTTACCACAACATTCAATGTAATAATGTTCATGTTGTACACTTCACATCCATTCCTTGTGCCGTTCGTTGGATGTTGCTAAATAATGCTTAAAACTCTTATTACATTTAATTCAGTCAGAACAAGGACGGGCTGAAAATCAGCGCTGTGATGATGCATGCACTCACAGCAATAAGCTGAGCTCTATCCTTTTTATCACATATTTGTCATAGTATTCATATGTTCTCTAATCTGTGTGTGATAAATAAACATTTTTCAATTTCAATTTGTATATTATATTTCCTGTGCTATGTAGTAAAGGCTAGTATGTTAATATTTCAGACACAAGCAGCGTTACCTTACGATGTTTTCTTTCACAATTAGCAAGTGGTATTGCAACTGTAACTTTACAAGTCTTCATAAGTTAGAAAACAAAGTGGTACATACCGGGATTCGAAGCCACGACATCCCGATTCAGAAGCCAGCGTTCTAACACTCCGTCTCCGCGTCAGTATGTAAACTCTTCGATAGACGGAACTAAAATAAACCTCCAAAGAACCCTAAAAAGAGAAAGAAAACCCGACAAAACTGGAGGCGACCTTCCGGGAACCTTTCTCGAGTTTCTTTCGAAAGCAATTTGTTTAGACTTCCCCCCTTCCCCGATTAAGCTCAAGGAGAATGACCCTGTTGTTTTGATTAAGAGAATTAATTAGTCAACGAAGGCGACGGGGGTACGACATTTTTAACCCCACTGAGAGTAACCCGGGGAAGACGGAAGGTGCGCTTTGGACGATGGTTTTTAGTCAGTTGGGTCTTAGAGTGCATAGTGCAGCTTTTAGATGAGTACTTTTACGTAGCCGAGTTAAATTATTATTATTATTTAGTTATTTATTCAAAAGATGATAAAAAACCACACTTACATAATTTGCCAAACTGCTAATGCAGTTTATCGGCAAGCTCTTGGTAACAATTTTATATATGTATATAAACTTACACAAACAACAGTATCGATAGTACTTTCTGACTGGACAAGGTTTACAGGCTGCGTAGACAAAGCGCTTAAGCATTATTTTAAATTTTACTTTTTCAGACTTTTATTACAAAGTTCCTCAGGTAGACTTTTATAAATGGCAGGCATCAATCAATTACCCAGCCTAGATCTAGAAATGGAAATGGAGGCTCTAAAAACTGTTAAGACCTTAAGATGATGAAATACTCGTAACTATTATATAATTTTTATATAGTTACGTGGCACTGCGTGGCACTCGTTGACTAATTAATTCTCTTAATCAAAACAACAGGGTCATTCTCCTTGAGCTTAATCGGGGAATGGGGAAACTGCTGTGTGGTGTCGGCCTAGAAAATAGCACCAACCAATCTTCCCGCGTGTGACGTAAAAGGCGACTATGGGACACAAACTGGGGGGTGGGCAGCAGCGCCCCCTGCAGTACAATTCCACCGAACTGCGATCCCCAACCCGCATGCCCAGCGTGGGGATTATGGCCATTACCCCCCTTTGATAGCACAACGTGGCGTTTTTTAGGGGAGGGCTATGTCCAGCAGTGGACTAGTATAGCCTGACGACGACGTGGCACTGTAGATGGACTTAATCACCAAGCGTGCTCACCGCTTACTAATAACTTTCTTGAGGTATACTGAGGTACACCTCAGGTAATCAGGTTTTCTCACAACGTTTACTAGCACAGTAGACGTTGTATATAATCAGGCGTTACTTTGCGGAAATCCATCTTTGCATTTGGGAGCCTGAGGATGCCTCGTGTTAGAGGCGAAACGCATCGCGTGTTTTCTCACACAAGTATTGGTGTTGGTGGTGGTGTGTTCGTGTCTTGCTTCTGCTTGAAAAAGTGGGAGGGAGGGCGGTGCATTAGCTAACCGCATGGTGCTTGTGGGATTTTTGGCGGAATTCAGCAAAGTAATTTTAACTTTTTAATACAGTAGACGTTGTTAGAAAGCCTGATACCGGATATCAACCTTTTGTATGTACCCACTGCTGGAGCACGGGTCTTTTCCTGCATCGTAGGTAGGTTAGGACAAACACCACCAATGGGGGCCAAGTCCGGGTTGATGGAGGATTGTGAGACAGTGGCGGACCTTAATATCAGAAGTTATCAAGCCGTCCATAAGGCCTCGGACATGGCTTAACGACTGCCATTACATCCAGCTCCAGCGGCTTAAAGTGCCTTGCGAAGCGCAGAAGCGCGGGAAAAGTGCCACTAGTGGTAGTCGCGGGATGGTCACCCATCCAGCACCTGACCGCGCCTATCACAAGCGCTTCACACGAGCGTATTGCTACTACAAATCCATAAAAGTATCTAACTTAAAAAACAAAGTAGACGTGAAACAAAGTAGACGTGAAGTTGCAATCCCTCGGCGAACGACCTCATGAATGTTTCTTATGTTTCTACTGACCGTGCTTCTATACAGGGCGTCCCAAAGTTATGGGCCATGAAGGGAAAGTACTTTAAATATCGTAGATACGGTTTATTGCTGAAAGAAGACTTTACGTTATTTTTAAAAGTTAGTAATTCTGCATTCAAAGGTTTTCTAAAAATTCCTTTCTTATAAAACATAGTAGTTTATAAGAAAGGAACAGCGTGAAATTAATCATTTTAATCAAATTAAAAACATAAATGAAACGCTGTTCCTTTCTTCTAAAATACTATGTTACTTAAGAAGAGTTATTAGTTTTTGGGAATAATTTCGATTGGAATCATAAAAATGGGGTGTTTTTTTTTTAATTTAAGTAGGTTCGATCCCCAGACAAGGCAAGTAATTTTTAGAAAATCTTTGAATGCAGATTTACTAACTTTTAATTTTTCTTTCAGCAAAATACCCTATCTACGATATTTAAGGTACGTACTTCCCCTTCATGGCCCTTAACTTTGGGACGCCCTGTATATTATACTCGTAGGATCTTATTATCCTCAAAGAGATTATCGGATATTATTATCCTCGTGCATTCGGGAATTTCGATAACCTAACAAATTCTTACGCAATTCTGGAATCTCAGATCGTATTTTTCCAATATTACACCCACGGAACTGATCGTAAATTCCGAAATCCTAGTAATATTATAAATTATTAAGTGTGTGAAGACGTTTGTTACTCAATACCGCGATAACAGCTGAAGGGATTCGCGTGAAACTTGGCGTATAAATAAATAAAGATTTAAAATGGGACATAAAATTACTTCTGCCGGGGCAACTTTTTCCAGAATTACTAAATAAACTACTATTAGTGTTGGCGACAGATCTGGCAACCCCGTTACCGTGAAAATGATATAAAACTTTCATAGCAACGGAGTAGCGACCTGGATCGATTTCTATTTTATTGTCCTTTTTATTATTTAATTTGTTTTAAATATAACCTTATATCTATAATTTGAGCTTTACATTTTAGGCGCTAACAATTAGGTTTTTTTTAAATATAGTCTTGTTTTTTGTATTTTGATCAGGCACTAAATGCTCTTTTATCATTTATCTAAAAAATAAGATATAAATTGTATAGCGAGTGGCGATATGTACCTCGATATCAACCCTTATGCAGGTAGGTTAGTCCATACTCCACCACAGGTGCCAAGTCGGGGTTGGAGGAGAATTGTAAGACAGTGTAAGAAGTTATCAAGCCGCCCATAAGGCCTCTGACACAGCTTAACGACTGCCATTACATGACAGCCGGCACCAGCGGCGTAACGTGCCTTGCGAAGCACGGAAACGCCTGGAAAAACGCCACTAGCTTTCCTATGATGAACTTTTCAACGGGTATTCTTTATATTCTTTTTTTGTGACCGGCGGCTATAAGGAACAACTGCCTAGAGAAATATTGACCTAATAACATTAGCTTTGGGTTGAAATCGCCGATTTTTTAGATGTCGTTCTACTTTTACTTGTTTCTAGCGAAAGTCAGGGCTAGTTTCTGAATTTTGAATTTCACTAGGTAAATACTTAATTAACGTTCTGTCACGCTCTTTGCTGATAAAATCGAAGGGACAGAACTAAAGTTAAGTATTAGTACTTAGCCTAAGTATTAGTAATTAGTACCTAAGAAGGAGTTCTTAATGTTGGTATGATAGTTTGAAACCGTAGTTTCGTATAGTACGGAAAAATAAAATACCCTTTATTGTACAGAAAAATGGGAATTACATAGATACATAACCTAAAAGTGCAGAATCTGAAAGAGATCTCTTCCAGACAACCTTTGGATGGACTGAACAAATATATTGGAGAAGGAAGTAGATGTACGTAAATGTCACTGGTTGAGTGGTAGAAAATGCAATTAGCATTAAGTCCTCCTTTAATACATTATTTTTTTATATATTGCAATAATGAGTTAATAATAATAATGTATAAACATACAAAATGTTAATTTCAAAGGTAAGTATAAGTTTATTATGACAACATGTTTATTATGTACATAGCGTAGCCGCGTCTTCCTACTTGATAATCTGTGGTTTATCGACTTTGTTCATCGAAATGTCACAGTAAACCAAGAATTGTACAAACCTTTGTACAAATTTGCTTTGTACTTTGCTCGCCTTTGTACAAATATGCTTATTGTGCAATAAAGAATTTTCTAACCTAATCTAATCTAATTGTAGTTTTATGAAACAAGGTCATGGACAAGTGAATAATTAATTTATTATTCTTAGTATTATTGGGCTTAATTAGCTCGCGTGCCCACCGCGGATTGGCAACCTCAAGCGCTAAGGTAGTTGAACACCTCAGACACTCAGGTTTCTACACGATGTTTTCCTTCCACGTAAACGAGTGGTATTGCTACTAGAGCTTCACAAATCAACATTAACATTTACACATAACAACATTTTACCCTACATTATCACAGTTAATTCTCGTTAGCGAATAGAATAAAACTGTAGAGTAACGAAGAAAAATAAGGGAAAGGAACCGAGTCGCAGATAGTTTCTCCGAATGTTTATTTTAGTTTCCTTAGTTGGAAATGAAACAGGTTGTTTCAATTACGAGTATAGGGGTCTTTGCATTGTACTCCAGTCTATGTTAAAGACAGGTCACCAGAAATACTGTCTACTATCGAAGTAACAGCGTTGTGATAAATCTTGCCAACTTCCACAAGTCTCAACATTTAAGGCTCTTAAAAACTGAACTGTGTTGAATAAATTGCTGTTTCGTGAAAGTGGGAGCGTGGAGACTATGCCAATCACCTCGATTAGCTAAGGTGATAGAGAGAGATAGAGAACATTTTATTGCACTACATCATTAAGCTTGCCTGAAACGCGGTTCAAAAAATGTTAAGTACACTCAGTGCCAAAAGGGCTACGATAACGTAATGGATTATTTAGATGACAATGGTGTCTGCAATTAAAGCCAGTACAATGCATGAGTTCTATATTTTAGAAAAAAAAAAAATATTTAAAAAAATAAAAGAACCCGACTGCAGTGATAAATCAACTGAAAGGGAAATAAAAAAAATATTTAAAAAAATAAAAGAACCCGACTGCAGTGATAAATCAACTGAAAGGGAAAAAATAAGATAATTTTATTATCAAATGCTAATGTCGAATCAGAAGAGTTCATGCTGCTTTACTTGAGGGACCAAATAATATAACTTTATAAGCATTATTTGCTCAAACTGTTGCATTTATTATTTTATATAAAATGATGCAGTCGGGACCCATTAGAGGACTTTAAACAAACAGTAATGGGTCCCGACTGCATCATTTTATATAAAATAATAAATGCAACAGTTTGAGCAAATAATGCTTATAAAGTTATATTATTTGGTCCCTCAAGTAAAGCAGCATGAACTCTTCTGATTCGACATTAGCATTTGATAATAAAATTATCTTATTTTTTCCCTTTCAGTTGATTTATCACTGCAGTCGGGTTCTTTTATTTTTTTAAATATTTTTTTTATTTTTGTACTTTTAGTGACTCAGTAAAACGATAAAATTTAAAGGTCCATCTGTTCTGTTTACATGCTTTAAATCGTTATATTATTTTATGTCCAAAATGAATTTTAGTTTATTGCTTTATTTTCTTTTGTTCGACAATGGACATGTCTCGGCAAATCATAAATATTTTTACTGATATACTTGTTTGATATAGTCATAGGTACCACCTGCCTGCATTAAAAATTTATGTCGTACGATATTTTTTAGCTAGTATAATGAATATGGTCTAATGGTGTTAAACTATCTAGAATATTTGCAAAGGAAACGACAGATTTTTTTCTTTATTATCCTTACATAAATTGTCTGTTTTTTATGTAGCCTAAAAACGCTCCACTGCACCTAGTTATTTAATGTTAACGATTGTAGGTGGGGACTGGAATAGTCACAAATTATCTCTTCGACCTGAACGGCGCTCAGCTTTCGACATCTCCAGAGTAGAATTCTTCGTGCTTGCATTGCTGGGCCCAGTCTTCGGTCTCGCTAATTACTTAGAATAAGGACTTGTAAATGGGAACATAAATGGTCTGAGCCTTCAGCCGCGGCCTGTACAAAGGCGCGACAGGTTTCCTCCTAACAGCAACTTTAAGTAACTGTCGCGGCCTTCGACCGCGCTAATAGTCTCTCCATTTGGCATCAGCGTAAATAGAGCTCAGCATTTGGAATCGCCGTGGGAGTATTCCTCTAGCCCGCTTCACAGCCTTCGGCCGTGCCGCGACCTGTATTGAGCTCGGCCTTCAACCTCGTCGCGGCAAGTTTCCTCGCACCCGCATGATGGGGCTCGGCCTTCGGCCTGGCGTAGTTATTTTGAGTTGTGGCATGGGCGTCGAGACATACAAAATCTTGGTTTTCTGAATGCCAAAATATTACCGATATTAAAATGAAACTATAACAAATTCATCTTGAGGTGGCCCCCTAAAGCATTGAAAAATTTTACTGAATATTTAGGTGCAGATAAGCAATCTTTGGTCTCACAAGTGAACAGGAAACCTAACACAAAATCATAATCTTATTTTCGGAGGAAACGAGATAAAATTCGTTAAGATGAATAGAGCTAGAATTTTTTAAAATTTCATGGGTCCTACGATACGAGGTCACGGAGGATCCGTCTTCGGTTACCAGTGAGAGCGTTCAAATATTTTTTTATCATTTATTGTTCCTTCTTTGAACCCAGCTTGTCTGATTACGACCGCACAGGGGAAAAGGAGTTACATGCTACACTTTATATATTTTGTTCAGTTAGTTTTGGTCTAAGTGTCAGTAGGAAATTCATATCAGTGTTAAGAAATTAATTATTTTTTCTCAAACATGCTCGGAAATGTTTGTGTTATTACCATGAAATAAAGCCACAAAGTTTCTCTTTTATGGCTCCCGCCTCACTTTACTGGCCTAAGCCAGTAAAGTAAGTATGAAAATCCATTACCGTCCGCTGCTCTAACTTTTTAAATTTACTTACTAAAATTAAACTGACCAAGGAAAAATTACATACAGTCAACCACCTACTAAGTTATGTAAGCATACTTGCAAGATTAAAAAAAAACAATCTATGGTATTGGTTTTTGTGCGGTTAAACATGGTGCTCAAATATGTTAGTGTATTTAAAAAATAAAAAGGCGGCAAACTAAACTATTATTTCTTTTTTAAAAACATATTTAGAAGCTAAACATTTTACCCATGCCGGGATTCGAACCCGCCACCTCTGGCTATCCGTGCCAGCCTCTTTTTTCTCTTTTTAGCATCTAAATAGGTTTTTAAATTTGTTCCTTAGCACGGGTTAGTGCATTAAAAATAAAAATAGTGTAATCATGTGGGTACAGTGATATCGTTCCGATGTTAAACCTAACTGCAAAGTAAGTGGTCGGGGCTGTAAGTAATGCAATTTGCTTAAGTCAGATGTCGCTGCCTGTACGTAAAACAGAGAATAGTGTAAACTGTAAAGAGGTTCGAAATTTCACTGATGCCGTGAGTCGCCCATTGGCTCAATTGGTAGAACGCTGGCACGGATAGCCAGAGGTTGCGGGTTCAAATCCCGGCATGGGTGAAATTTTTAGCCTCTAAATAGGATTTTAAATTTGTTCCTTAGCACGGGTTAGTGCATTTAAAATAAAAATAGTGTTATTATTTCTTAATTACCTAGTAATTATTTTAATATTAATATTTCCTCGCATTGTTTGACAAAAGCATTATACAATCCTCGGCCGGAACAGGGATTGCAGGACTCGTTCTAGACGGCCTCGTCTACGACTCGGCCGTCTATCCCAAACTCGTCCAGCAATCCCTTACTTCTCGGCCTCTGCAGTAATGTATTATTACCCCTATGAGGTTGATATTTCTTAAATTAATGAGATAAACGAATGGCGTAGAAAGAAATACGTCTAGTGGCTAAAAGTGTTACTGTAGGACAAGGTTTCAGCAGACAAGAAGAGAAACGTTGTTTCAGGCTGAAACTTTCAGCACGACAGCACGTACTTAGGGATCTATTTATTGAAGCAATATGAAACTTACTAAGGATTACGGATTAGTAACTGTACTACTCGCACCACAGCGCAAAGCGAGGTATATTACCTACGTCACTAGTCGTGCCAATCATTAGTGGACAGTCAGTATTGGTCGAAGTGATTGGTCGAGTGCTTAATACTATCCAATTTTGTTTAATATTATCTAGCGCCTTCGGACAAAACCATACCGCAATTTAGAACACAAACAGCGCCATCTGTGGTTGGGTAGAGGAACTAAAGCTACAGTACTTTAATTACTTAGAAGTGAATATTATTTGTGTTGCGTTTGTTCTCTATTAATGCTGATTTTATGTTAATCAACGACCCCCGCAAAATTCTCTTTTAAATACTTTGCACGTGTTAGGCGTAGTTAAACAAAATTATATTTTTTAATTAAATGAATGATCTAGAAGGATCAAACCACTTTATAGGAATTATTTCTTTCCGCATTTGTACCGATTCTATAAATGGTTTGTTTACATGTAGACCAAAGCCGAAATTATGTATACACATGTATTAGAATAAATAAAAGTGGTACTTTAATTGCTTAGAAGTAAATGTTATTTTTTGTACCGTTGGTTCTCTATTAATGATGATTTTATGTAACCTACGTCATCCGCAAAATTCTGTTTTAAATATTTCACACCTGTTAGGGGTAGTTCAATAAAATTAGTATTCGAATTCAATAAACTAAATATAACAGCGCCATCTAGTGGCTCCTAGCTGTACTTTAACGAATCTTCTTAACGAATTTTATTTTTCGTCACAGTTCTGATCGCATAATTATGATTTTATATAGCCTATGACACCCGCGCAAGGATGCCGAATCGAATGATACCTTGTTTAACAAAATCTGACCATTGGTTAAGGAGTTATGAGGGAACATAGAATCGGACATACTTACATACATACATACATACATACATACATACATACATACATACATACATACATACATACATACATACATACATACATACATACATACATACATACATACATACATACATACATACATACATACATACATACATACATACATACATACATACATACATACATACATACATACATACATACATACATACATACATACATACATACATACATACATACATACATACATACATACATACATACATACATACATACATACATACATACATACATACATACATACATACATACATACATACATACATACATACATACGCACTAAACACATTACCCTCCTTTTGGGCTTCGCTGCAGTCGGGTAATTATGTAAACTCTGTTAATTCAGTACTTTGAAAAAGACTAAGTTTGGAGTTTCTTTGTAATTTTTTTCTCCAAAATGATTTAAATTTCGAAACGGGCACCTATAGTTTGACTTGTAATCGTCACTGAGCCGCAGTTTCTGTGCTTCTTTGAATAAAGGCTTTTCAAGTCTTTAATCCGGCAGATATCGCATTGGATTCATTGGATTCTCAGTCTGAAACAGAGAAAGTTTACGAGCTAGTTGCAGAATCTCAGATGTAGTTGACACCGATGTTCAGAGATGGTCAAACGACATCGTGAGGGTTGTGGGTCAGAGATGGATCAGATTGGCACAGGACCGTGAGGAATGGCGCAGTAAAAAGGAGGCCTATGCCCAGCAGTGGGTTGATGTGGACTGATTATAGTTGACAACTTCATTTAATTTAATTTTTAGCCCTGCTGGGTCTTTTCCCCCAGGTGCCAACTTTGCGATTTCTTGCCAGCCGCATCCAAGGACCGCCGACTCAACGACATCGCCCGACACTGACCATGCTGCTCGGTTTGCTCTGGGCCTCGAGTCTAATACTTACTAGTTTTCAATAGAATGAAATAAGCACGACAGTGGTTGGTATTTGCCTCAATTTCGTAGTCTACAAAGCAATAGCAGTACAAAGCCATTCCAGGGTTATAACCCGCGCAAATTAAATAGGCGTCTCTCGCGAAGAAGATCGAATCGTGTGAGGCGCTGAGTTAAGTAGCACGGGTTATACCATTGCAATGCGATTGGTTACTAGACTACCGATAGTGAATGACCATAACCCGACTAATATGACTCTCTTGAACAACTATGCATTTTAGAGACTCACCCCCCCCCCCCTGGTCCACTTACCGTATTTCCACCTCGCAAGGTGTCCTGCCCATTTCAGTCTCGAGACTCTTTTGTCAATGTTGTCAAATTTTTCCATTTTTATTTTACATAACAATGGAAATTACACACATATTTCTTAACCTAAGAGTAGAGACGCGCCGGCGGTGACAGGTGATTAGAAGAGGCTTATATTCATAGACTGCCTAAATACATAGTTTATTACAGGACTTTTGTACATTGCAAGCAAGTCTATTCCATCCAAACATCAATTTACCAAGCAACTCCGCGTCCGAGTGGTCTCTTCACCCCTCTAGTGTAAGTGAAGGTGCCACTGGACATCACATTACCTATTTGCAAAGTTTTTTTTATCCTTGCGATACTTTCATATACTACGCGCATTGTTTATTTTTCATTTTAATGGTTTTTTTCACAATAGAGTATTTTCGTTCTTTCCCTTTTCTTTATAAGTTTTAGGGTGGCTGAAAACGAAACAATGAATTATCAATTCTATTTGTTATCATTTTCACTCGAACGATTCCTAAAATTCTAACATCATTTTGATAGTATTATTGTCTCTTTTCGACATTTTCCAGTCAGAATTTAACATTCCAACCGACTAAAGAATAATTTAGTAAGGGTATGATAGGAATTCTCGGTAACATTACGTGAAGGAATTCATGGTAATAAAGCTAAGGACTCCAAAAAATCCTGCCCAATAAGACGGTCAGACTCGCCATAAAGAGTTATAAATAGATAGATAGAATATTTTTTACTACACATAACATAACCTCAAGCCTGTATCCCAGAGGGGTAGGCAGACGCCGGGGACTGCCACTTGCCACGATACTCACACATCACCTTCGCGTCACGTTGATTAGTCGTTACATGCACTCACGCTGGTATTTTCTTAATTGTATACAGAAATGACAGAGAATAGTGTAGTGTTTCGAAATTTCACTGAAGCCGGTGAGTCGCCCATTAGCTCAGTTGGAAGAGCGCTGGCACGGATAGCCAGAGGTGGCGGTTTCGAATCCCGGCATTGGTGGAATTTTCAGCCTCTAAATAGGTTTTTAGAAATGACAATAACAGTTTCTGAAATTTAAGATTCAAAAGTACTGGTTTTCGCATAATTCGTCGTTAAAAGAACGGATCTGGGTGTAATCCCTAGATGAGATTATAT
This sequence comes from Yponomeuta sedellus, assembly GCA_934045075.1. Lineage (NCBI taxonomy): Eukaryota > Metazoa > Arthropoda > Insecta > Lepidoptera > Yponomeutidae > Yponomeuta > Yponomeuta sedellus. The sequence continues at coordinate 3,915,742 of OW203727.1, read as the reverse complement.
GATTGAACTACCGGAAATCGGCGTGCGTGCATGCAACGACTTATGAATGTTTATAAAGCATAAGAGACGGTCTCGACCAAGGCAAGTGGTAGACTCCCTGCCTACCACTGCGTGATACAGGCCTAAGATTATGATTGTTATAGAAGTATGTTGGGTTTTTATAACGGGCTAGCTCTTGCAGGTGGCTGTTTTAATCTAAAATACGAAGTTAGCGACTACAATACAGGTTACTTACTGAACTAGACATATGATTTCCGCATTCAGATTAAATTAGAACTCTTTAATGAATGAAAAGTTCTTTATTGCACTATAAACATAATTTGTACAAAGGCGAGCTTAATACTAGATAATATTTTCTTCCAGCTAACCCACGACGATGCGACAAAGGATGGGGCCAACTAAAAAATTAAATACATTAAAAGGCTTCCATTTAAGATATGTCACATACCATTGTCGGTCTTATCCCTAAAAGCGATCTCTTGCAGACAACCTTAGGACAAATAGAACTCACAAATGAAGAGAGTAGTTAGGTAGGCTTAGTACAATAACCGAACTGTGAGTACTAACAATAGTGCAGTAAAGAATTTTAACAATCATAATATTTACTTTCATTATTATATTCTTTTTTTAAAATTATCCTTAGCAATTTTAAAACGCTAACAATTTTAAAAGGACAAATTTAAAAAACTTTTAAAGAGCCAGAGGTCGCGGATTCGAGTCCCGGCATAGGTGAATTTTTAGCCTCTAAATCGTTTTTTTAAATACTTTCATTCTTGCAATTTTTCACAATTTGCAATCGAGGTAGCATGTCAGGGTTACAGTAACGCCAAGTTTAATTATTTTTGGGAATCTAAGGACACAGACATTTTCTAAGTGAAATTCTCAGTTGCTAAATCGACGATTAGGTCCTTTTTAATTAATATAAATATATAAATACAAATATTCATGGACACAGACCTCGTTATCCCCATACTAAGTTCAACTAAATGACTCGCTAAATGAATTGTATTTAATCTATCGTCGATTAGCATCTGTAGCTAATCGACGATAGATTAAATACAATAAACACATAGATAACATCCAAGACCCGAGACAAACTAGAAAAGTTCGTTTCCTAGTTTGACCCAGCCGGGGATCGAACCCAAGACCTTCGACTTAACAGTCAGCGTGCCAAACCGCTGCGCCACCGACGCCGTCAAATTAATAAATTACTCTTATTACGTGAAGTGAGTCAAGTTGAAATGAAATGAAATGAAATGAATATACTTTATTGCACACCAGGAATTACAATTTAGAAAATAAGAAGATACAGATTAAGGTACAATTGGCGGTCTTATTACTAAAAGTAATTTCTTCCAGACAACCCTTGATGGAAAACACAAAAGAACTGAAAGACGGGTAGTTGGTGCAACTAATGACATAATTAGGAAAAGAAGGCAAATTTTAATAAACATCTATAGACATTACATAAATAAAATATAAAATAAACATACATAATATATACAAATAATATCATCCGGGAGAAGAAGATAGGTGAATATAATACACATACGCAACATTTGAAAGAGGTAATATTTATTGTACCAGTTTTGTACTCAGGTAGTAGTCTCTGACGCTTCCTTTAAAAATAGAGAGAGATGGCGAGCTTCTTATTGCAAGAGGAAGATCATTCCACAGTTGGACAGCTGTGATTGTAAAAGAGCTGCTGAAGAATTTAGTCGAGTGACTCGGTATCTTCAGCGTCATATTCTGTGATGATCGTAAGGTCCGACTGTGGGAATCACTTAAAAACTCCAGGCGCATCTTGAGGTACTGGGGAGTGGCGGGATTGAACAACACCGAATATAGAAGAGAAAGTATGTGAGCATTCCTGCGGAGGCGGATGGGGAGCCACTTGAGTTTGACGCGATATTCGGAAACATGGTCATATTTTCTCAATCCAAATATGAACCGGATGAAAAAGTTTTGTAGGCGCTCAAGCTTATTAAGTTGCTCCTCTGTGAGGTCAAGATAGCTGGCATCAGCATAGTCGAGGATAGGAAGTAAGAGTGTCTGTGCGAGTGCAATTTTGGTAGAAATTGGAAGGAAGTTCCGTAACCTCCTCAACGAGGCCGCTGAGGCGAACATTTTCCGGCTCACCTCGGCTAGCTGTGGCACCCAAGACAGACGCCTGTCCATGATGATTCCCAAGTTCCTCACCTTCTCACTATATGGAATTAGAATGCCTTCAAATTGAACTTGTGGAAGCTGCTGCCAGTCAATCCTAGATATCATTCGTGAACTCCCTATTATGATGACCTGAGTCTTATTTGGATTAACTTTTAGGCCATGCGACTGACTCCATTGTGATATGTGCTGAAGATCACAGTTGGTTTTTCCAATAGCGAGGTGTAAATCATCTATAGGAGATTGCGTATAAATCTGGAGATCATCTGCGTAAAGGTGGTAGGAAGAAGTAATTTTTTGAGAAATACCGTTGATGAAGATAGCGAAGAGGAGAGGAGACAGCACACCACCTTGCGGGACGCCAGCAGTCGTATTACACCAATTAGAATAGGAATTCTCAATTCGTATACGCTGTCGACGCCCGTGTAGATAACTACGAAACCAGTCAATAACCGTCGGAGATATGTTGAGGGAGCACAGCATCCCCAAAAGGATATCAAAGTCCACCGTGTTAAAAGCATTACTGAAATCCAGCAGCGTGAGGACCGTGACGTGACCATTCTCCATCCCAAGTCTGATGTCATCAGTTATGTTGACGAGCGCCGTAACAGTACTGTGACCTGGACGGAAGCCTGATTGGAATGGATTAAGGAGATGATTTTTGGTTAGGAAAGTGGAGAGCTGGTGATGTACGAGTCGTTCTAGTACCTTTGATAGGAACGGCAGAATGGAAATAGGGCGGTAATCGGTAAAGGAAGAAGGATTGGACTTTTTAGGTAGTGGGGTTACTTGGGCTTCCTTCCAAGCGGTTGGAAAAACACCAGACACGGCCGATTCATTTAGGATTCCAGCAATAACGGGAACAATGACATCCATGATGGGTATGATCATTTTCCTAGTGATAGCATCAGTACCAACAGCGTTGGAAATGATCGACAATATGCTCTTCTCGACATCACGGTCGGAAAATTGACTAAGACAGAACGGAGAGAAAGTAGGAGTTGGAAGCGTAGAAAGATTATTTATAGCTTTGGCTTTAGTAGTTCCATCCAGGGTGGAAGCAGAAGAGAATGTTTTGTTTCACACAGCGTTTTGAAACGGATACTCACGGGCAATCTCAATTAGTTAGACTTAAGATTTCCGCACTTAACCTCATTGTTGGGCCATTGTACTTAGCAAACGCTGAGGTATATTGACACTTCAGACACTAGCGTTTCCTCACGATGTTTTCCTTATGATTTTGCGAGTGGTATTTCTACTAAAGCTTAAAAAATGTGCATAATTAAGAAAACAAAGTCGTTGCTCGCAAAGTATAAGTTTGGAGTTGAACTAAAAATTAAAATTTTAATTTCAACTCCAACATTTTTTATTTAATTTAATATTTTAATTTAGAATTTATGTATGGCTTGTTACCTCACTGATATATTTAGTTTTAATACTGAGTGTCATTTTACTAACAACCTATGGATTGTTATTTATCCGAAATAAAGAAATACAGTACAGTACAGTACAGTACAGTACAGTACAGTACAGTACAGTACAGTACAGTACAGTACAGTACAGTACAGTACAGTACAGTACAGTACAGTACAGTACAGTACAGTACAGTACAGTACAGTACAGTACAGTACAGTACAGTACAGTACAGTACAGTACAGTACAGTACAGTACAGTACAGTACTGTACTGTATTTCTTTATTTCGGATAATACAATAAAATACAGTTGCTACATGCCGGGATTCGAACCCACGACCTTCCTATTGAGAAGCCGTTTTCCCGCTCCACTACCACCGCTAAAAACTATCTCACGTAAGAGCGCTTATGTAACATAACTGCAGAGTAGGTAGTCGGGGCTGTAAGTGATGCAATTTGCTTAAACCAGATGTCGCTGCCTGTACATAATACAGAGAATAGTGTAAAGAGGTTCGAAATTTCACTGATGCCGGTGAGTCGCCCATTGGCTCAATTGGTAGAGCGCTGGCACGGAGGTTGCGGGTTCGAATCCCGGCATGGGTGAAATTTTTAGCCTCTAAATAGGTTTTTAAATTTGTCCTTAGCACGGGTTAGTGCATTAAAAATAAAAATAGTATAATCATGTGGGTACAATTGATACAATTTCGTTCTGACAAACTTAATGTACATCAATTACTAAAAATTACTCATAAATTCACATTACAATACTCACGTCACAGTTCTTTGGAACTTCTCTAGTATTTATTTTACTTTCAAATTTATTATTTATTTTAGTCTATTTAATTTATTTTTAAATAGACTAAAATAAATAATAAAGTCTTCGATTTTACTGTAGCATTTTACTACTATCATTTCTAAACGGAAAAACGAAGCGAAATATGCATTCGCAATTTTAATAATTACACAACTCATTCACTTGATCTGGTCCCAAACTAGGACACCCTGTACTACGCTTACCAGGCAAGGACGTCACAAATATGAAAATACACCCAGACTGAGGCCACTTGTACAAATGTACGGCGGCCACCGGTGGGAATTGAACCCACTACGTCTGTCTTGGTACCTAAGCCCCTCAACGGCTATACCAACGAATTCATATTATTGTAGCCTATAGACGTCCTACTGGTGGACACAGGCCTTCTCGCATGGGCTTAATTACCACGCGTGGAAATCGAACCCTCGACCTCTGTCTTGGTACCCAAACGCCTTACGACTAGACCAAGGAGGAGAAGCAATCTATGTTATTGTTGCTTATGGAATGTAAGAATTCAATATGGCGCGGGGTCGCGCGCCGACCCGGCCGGCCCACCAAGGCCCATACCGACCGGGCTCGCCCGTTCTGTAATTAAAAGAAATTCCCACTGTATAGTTGGGCTGCGTCCTCAGTGGTACAGGTGGCAGCACATCGAGCTTTACACATGTGAACTTTCTAGGCCTCGGTCTAGGTGATAGCCTCAGACTAGGCCTGGTTACCATAGTACAGAGTATCCTAGTTTGGCAAATTCAAGGTGATGGTAATGTGTAGAAGCTATTATTATTATAAATTTTACCATTAATAGGTTTATTCTCAGTAAGACCGCCATTAGTACAGTCTGTTAGCTTTTAGAATATACCTTGGGCTCTAGAGTAGGCTTCGGTTTTCGCCCAAAGCGCACGAGTGTAATACTACTTCCTGCTCTGTATAAAACTTTTCTTATTAAGTTTATTTAATTATTAAGGACTGCTTTTTCAATCCTCTGTTAAAAGTTATCGTCTAGTATTACACAATATTTATAGAAATGTCGCCGTGAAATAACAAAAGACAGGCAATTACACCACATTTTTGAAATGGTTGTTGAATACGATATTCGACGAATAAGTTACATCCGAGGTTTGGAAAATCAGCCCTAAGTGTGAAATATTTCTATAACACGAATATATCCGATTCTATCCGATAGTAGCCGAGGTATACTCTAAAAGCTAACAGACTGTATTTTTATTTTCGTGTAGCTGATTTCAGACGAGAGCATTTTCATCCATGTCCGTCTGCTGTCCGTCGATTTCCAAACAAAACTTTGTGGCAGTTAGGACGATGGTTTCAGTGTAGTTTGTACCCGTGACTGAGGTTATACTGTGGCCTGCAAATATTTGAGCGTGCGATGACGTGACCCTATTTTGGCAATCCGCTGTGGCCCGATAAATATCGTGTGAAATTGCGGACAGTGAACTATGCGAGCGATGACAAGAAATATTTAATATTAGTTCAACAAATAACAGAACGGTTATCGATATCACCGCTCTATATGTCCCCACTGCTAGGGCACGGGTCTCTTCATGCATTGAGGGAAGGTTAGGCTATACTCCACCACGGGGGCCAAGTCGGGGTTGGTGGAGGATTGTAAGACAGTGGCTGGCCTTACTGTCAGAAGTTATCGAGCCGCCCATAAGGCTTCTGACATGGCTTAACGACTGACTGACTGACATGACAGTCGGCACCAACGGCTTAACGTGCCTAGCGAAGCACGAAAGCGCTCGGATAAAATGTCACTAGCGATAGTATTTCTTAATGATTTGCGAAACTCATACATAGTTATATATTAAACGAGTCAAATCGCGATTATTTATGAGGTAAATTATGTTATTTCCCGACGTTACAGTGGCCGTGGTCTCGGGTAGACTAGCGATAGTCAACCGATGGTGTCCATCCAGCATTTGACCGCGCCTGCTGTTGCTTAACTCAAATGATTGGTTCCAATCACTCGGTCCTACTAGGCAACAAGCGTTTCGATGGTTATTTATGATATTTATGAATGACTCACGATTTTCATAGTTACGTAACGTTGGGTATTGAGGTAATTACGCTTAGCCTAACAAATAATCGGGATTAGAGCCTTGAAATATATAAGTAAGTAACAGAACGGTAATCTTTTCACTATAATATAATAATTATATTAAATTTTTTAATGCACTAACCTGTGCTAAGGACAATTTTTAAAAACCTATTTAGAGGCTACAAATTCCACCCATGCCGGGATTCGACCCGCGACCTCTGGCGACCCGTGATAGCCAGAGGGTTCGAATCCCGGCATGGATGGAATTTTTAGCCTCTAAATAGATTTTTAATATAATAGTTATGTTATCAACCCTTGTATGTCCCCACTGCCGGGGCACGGGTCTCTTCCTGTATCGCAGGAAGGTTAGGCCATACTCCACCACGGGGGCAAAGTCCGGGTTGTATGTAATAGTAATAACATTTATTTACTTCACGTAACATAGATCTATTTGATTAGTAGGCACAATATCTACACTCAGTTTGGTTTGTGGTGTAAAGGTTAAATACTGACTTAAAGACATGATAAACACTTTCTACTGCTTATTATTAACAAACATATTTGCACGTGATCGACACCGCTGTTTTGAAAAACGTGTATCAAGTCGATCGGCAATCACTTCCAGTATGTATATACCCACCATCTCCCGCTCTCTGTTTTATTACTCAGAATCTTTCTTAGGCTGGCTGGAATTTTTAAAATAAGTCCGCCTTTGTACGTCGACACTTGCCTGTTATTTAAGTTTTTTTTCTGTTTCTTAATTTTTATTGCAATAAAGCGTAACAAGCAAACAAAAAACTACTTGTCAAACAATATTTGATTATGAAGCGAAACAAAATCGTGTTTTTGCTATTGACATAAAATGTAAGAAATATCTGTTTCAGACTACAGTCTATTTATTCTTACTTGTCCAATTTAGTAAACAAGATTCTACCCTTTAACTGTGACTTTTTAGTCCAAAACTGCCATATTTCCATAAATGAAGTAACCTGGAACACTCTTTTAGATAACACGCTGCCAATTTTATAAACATAGTTCATGAATTTGCGAGAAAATGTCTAGTTTAGGCATCTAACCTCAGTTTTAATGTTAGAATCTTGTTTACTAAAAAGTGTACTTGTAGAATATATCTGAACTTACTATAAGAGAAACAAGTGAATGTGGCGAGGCATAAAAGCTATGGATTTTCCATTTCAATTTCAATCATTGCGAATAAACTAGGATCGCTGTTGTCCTTGTCACTATCGCGTCTCTAACAGTTTATTATATCAATATGCTAGGTTGTAAAGCGTTTTATAAATAGTAAAGTGGAACGACTTCCAATGTGTCTTTTATTTATTCTACTTACATACATAACCTCACACCCTAGAGGGGTAGGCAGAGACCAGGGACTGCCACTTGCCACGATCCTGACAGATCACCTTCGCTTCATCAACGTTCATAAGTCTTTTCACGAACGCACGCCGGTTTCGGGTACTTTTTATCTTCCCCTTTGCTAATATTCATTTATTTCAAGGAATTTGTAGTCCTTTTATGTAGTCGGGTTTAGTTGAAATGTAAAGTAGTAGTGCCGTAGAGGGAGTAAGAGTAGTGCCAAAAAATGAAGGAAATCTCAAAAATGAGTGACGTAATTTTTTTTTTTAAATGATAGACAGAATATTAAAAATATTAAAAATACTGTGTAAAGAGGTTTGCACCGTTACAACAACACAATCGCTCCACACAACACAATCAACAAAGCTGCATTTTTATTTACAGCACTGCTTATTTAACCTTCGGTCCATTTTAAATTTTCTTGTTAGACTCATACATAAGCGCAATACTTTAACGGGCTTTATAAAAACACAATTCCCTAAATCCCTCCAAAAACGCTGACTAAAGTCGTCTCTGTTGGAGATTTTACAAGCAAATGACGTAACCACAGATTGAATATTACGACTCTAGGAGTGTTTTAGTGGAATCGTGTTTTCATAAAATAAGCATGCAAAACTTTTTCATCTCAACGCCAAGCTTTGCCGCTTTAATCTTGAAAGTGAATAAGCTAGTTAACAGTAAACCAAAAGCAGGTTAACACATTTTTGGTAGTAAATATATTCCTAACCCAATTTAAATCCCGCTAGTTTTCTGCTCGAACATCCATCAAGCTACACGAGCGCAAACTAAGGACACCAGATGTTCACTTTGCAGTTAATTTATTTTTTCAGGAAATGCGCAGTCTGCTATCAAATTCTCTAAAGTATTTTTAGAAAAAAATAAACTGCACAGTTTCTATTATGCCTAGGCAGCATGGCGATTGCCGACAAAGAATAAAAATTCCTTTTTCACAACCGGTTGCGAAGTTTAGTTGCCATGGCGGCCGAAAGGGGCCTTTCAGTACATTAATTGTCAAATTTTGACATTTTATCGCTACGAAACGCGTGACCCGTGCCATGGTAGGTACTACCCAGTGCGTTGTACTTAGTTTGAGCTCGAATAGCTTGATAGATAATTAACAAGGATGTTTGGGTAAAACTTTCTTGATAATTAAGCAGAAAGCTAGCGAGAATTAAAGTATGTTAGAAATGCATATACATGAAACTGTCTTTACAATTTTCATAAGACGTTTTTTTTTTTTTTTCAAAAAAACCTTTTTTTTTTTAAAAAAAAGGTTATGTAATCTAGAAACACGAGGCAACCTGGAAATTCCTGTCATAAGTTCCGTCATCATCAGCCAGGTAAAAGTTCTAAATTAACGAAATTCTAAATTTTAATAGAAATTAGTAACATTAAGATTGATACAAAAACCTATGTTCTGGATTAAAACATAGATGAGATACTCTTTATTATATCACGAGCACAATTCATTTTTTTCCTATTTACTCGGCTGCGGAGGCAATGTTTTTATGGCCATACGACTAAAACGATCGATATCAACCGTTGTATGTCCCCACTGCTGGGGCACGGGTCTTTTCCGGCATCGCAGGAAGGTTAAGCTACACTCCACTAAAGGGGCCAAGTCCGGGTTGGTGCAGGATTGTAAAACAGTGGCGGGCCTACTGTCAGAAGCCGCCCAAAAGGCCTCTGACATTGCTTAACGACTGACATTACATAACAGTTGGCACCAACGTCTTAACGTGCCTTGCAAAACTCGGAAGCGCTCGGGAAAATCCCACAAGCGGTTGTGTCATGGGACGATCACCCATCCTGCACCTGACCGCGCCTGTTGTTGCTTATCTCAAGTAATTGATTCCAATCACTCGGTTCGACTATGCCACGGGCGCTTCGAAAGAGCGCGACAAAACAATTTTGAAAATTGAGTTGTCAAATAAAGGGAATTAACGACGCAAATTTGATGTCACGAAAAAACAAACTGGCGGACATCAGTTATCAGATATTCTTACTCGCCAAGTAAAAAAATAAAAACAAAAAGTCGTAAGAAATTCAATGAGAGGCGACGCCTGCTGAGGTTCGAAGTTCAAAGACCTTCGCTCTTTTAACGCCTGTTTTATTTAAAATGTAGTACATTATTGTAGGGGCCAGCAAAAGAGGCTCTAATCGAAGAACGTATACTCGTATGTATACGTAAGTCCATCAATGTTGCGTCGTGCCGTACTTTTGACGGCATTTTCTGCCCACTACCTTTAGCTCGTACGAAGCGCTCTCACGGGAGCACACAACCGAAACTCAATGTTTTGAGCTTAATAAATCCTATCAAATACTTTCAGAGGAAATTGCGCCCTCCCCGGCGAGCGCCGAATGGGTGCATACAGCGTTCCAGCAGAGATATCTAGCGATACGTGCTATAAAATTCGATCGAGCTGTAAGCTTACACGGCAAAGTGGATTTCAATATGTCTCAATATACATTCCACATGCGAACTATTTATTTTTGCAAAATTCTATTTTTAGGGTCGCTAACCTTGCTTCTTTAAACATTCCGGAGTAAGTTAATACGTCAAAAGCACGTCGGTATTTCAAAACATCGCCATCTACGCATCGCTCGTCGTCGTCGTCGTCAGGCTATACTAGTCACCTACTGGACATAGACCTCCCCTAAAGAGCGCCACGTGCTATCATAGGGGGTAATGCCCATAATCCCCACGCTGGGCATGCGGGTTGGGGATCGCAGTTTCGTGGAATTGTACTGCAGAGGGCGCTGCTGCCCACCCCCCGGTTCGTGTCCCTTAGTCGCCTTTTACGACACCCACGGGAAGAATTGGGTTGGTGCTATTATATACTCTAGGTTATATACTCTAGGCCGACACCACACAGCAGCACATACCACCACATCGCTCTTTTTCCAAATAATAATATGCATTGCATCATTACTTTTCCGATGTTTACTTAGAAAAAATCTGTTTTAATTACCCGTAACAATTAATTGACGCGCATAAATAGTTGTACATGAGCATTTCAGTATAATTACGTGCATTCATTCCCGACTTTATATTCCGAATGCAAGTAAAAAGGCTGGTTAGGTCCCAGGCGGACATACATCGACCTATTAGGGAATGAACGACTTATGAACGTTGATTAAGCTAAGGTCAGGACCGTAGCAAGTGGCGATCCCTGGTCTCTACCTACTCATCTGGGATACACGTGTGAGGTTATGAATGTATGTAATTCCCGACTTATTCATGTTTTTGAGTACCCATCGTCGTAGGCATCGTAAACGCATCAAATATTTCAGATGGTTTGAGAAAAGATAGTCAGAGTAGAGTTTTGTCCCGCTGTCTTCTCCACTACAACTCGACCCGAAGACAGCAACATTCAACAAAGAGATTTTTTTTTAAGTTGAAATAAATTCTAATGTCAGCAATCTACCTATCTGCGAATGTCGATTAGTCAAAGTTACTTCATGGAAATATTTGCCAATCGTCAAAATCTACGAAGGGTCATCACTTCATCAGTGATACCTGAAGATTAGTAGAATCCGTAGAATGGTACCTTTAGATTCAAAGAATCCTCAGATTCATTGAATTGGACTCACGTTGGGAAACGGATCTGTTTGAAAATAGCTTTGTCATGTTCCTTTTCGTTCTATTCCGGAAGTTTTACGTCCGTGTCTAAAAATCACGAGGGACCCTACAGTACGTAGATCCCTCTCTCTCGATAAATATATTTGATAAACAAACATGTGAACTGGGTCAACTTTTCTACGCTGTGTATTTTCCATTCGCACCCCGAAAAATATGTTGAATGACGAAATTCGCCGAAAATCGATAGTCATACATAACAAACAGTTATTTGGGGTTTGTTTATTTCAGGTGCAATTTAAAACTGTTGTTTTGTCATGAAAGCAAACAAGGTAGAAACACAATGGTTACAGTGGTAGATACGCCGTTGCATCGATTTGGAAAACACGGATTGCTTGGAAAAAACTGTTTCATTTTTGGGTTTATCAATCAGCAATTCAGTAAATAAATTAATACTTAATCAGATGAAAGCAATTTATTTCAACGTAAGGAATTTACATTCTGTTTGCTGAATGTCTTAAGAATCGTTAAGTCTCGTTTATTTTTCAAAAATCTTAACCCCTACAATACTTTCTACCTGTTTCTCGTACCCTAACGGTATGTTAATCTACTATTGACAAATGTCAGAAAAAAACACTGCCACCTGATAACAAAAATGTTTGTGTAAAAAAGTGTTAAATTGTAACAGTTTTATTTACAAATACACAATTTCTTAGAACATAAAAAAAAAATTGTCGATGGGTTTTTTCTTTGAGTTTTCAACGAAAAGACGTAGTCACAGATGATTAAATTGTAATACGGAGTGCTTTACAGGAATCGTATTTTTGTAAATAAGACTTTAAGAGCCACTTGTCCAAGCCCGTAAATCCCGATTTAAAACAATTTAAACCATCCGGTTTCTCATCAATATATCAATGTTCTCAGTACAAAAAACATCAAAATTGTACTAAACCTAGATAAGCGGCCCTTAGTGTGTAAAATACAGTTTAACAGAAACCGAGAGTTAGGTATTTACTTCGTCAACTCCTCAATCTAAAAACTGGGGGCAAGCCAGCTAAGCCGCATGTTCTCCTTCGACGTTTTCCTTTGCTCGCAGTATTATTTACTCCATTCCACAACTATTTACCCGTCGATTCCATGTGCTATTCGCATTCGGGTTATAACAAACACCCGCGTCGCGCCGCGCCTCCACCGTAACTCAGTTTTTTACGATAAAGCGCGCTCAATTCAATTTACTTTTGCTTCGAAAAAATATTGTCTCATATTTTCCTCTCCCGTGCCGTTCCGTGCCCCTGTGCTTGCTAACGTAATTTTATTTCTTCGAATTTCAACACTGAATTGAGTTCATGTGATTCCTACTCAGCCGTAATCCGGTCTCGGCGCGCGATTTTTTTTATGCCCCATCTTTTCTGGCTCCCTGCCACTGGTAATTCCTTTAATGATGGAAAATGTTATTTGAGGCTCTTTGTCGACTTCAGTTCAAGCTTTTCTTAGTTTGACTTTAATTTTTCTACACAAAACGCGAACGTAACCTCACAGATGATTTTTTAATAAAATATAGAAACTGATTTAAAAACCTACTTAGAGGCTAAAAATTTCCCCCATGCCATTGGCTCAATTGGTAGAGCGCTGGCACGGATAGCCAGAGGTTGCGGGTTCGAATCCCGGCATAGGTGAAATTTTTAGCCTCTAAATAGGTTTTTAAATTTGTCCTTAGCACGGGTTAGTGCATTAAAAATAAAAATATTATAATCATGTGGGTACAGTGATATCGTTCCGATGTAAAACCTAACTGCAAAGTAGGTAGTCGGGGCTGTAAGGGCGCGTGTCGACGAGACGGTTTCTGCCCGGCACGGCGCCGGCCCGGCGTCGAGCCGGTACCAGTTATGTATAAAGCTCCATACAAGTGTGCACATGAAACCGGCGATACCGGTGCTAAGCCGGTCCGGTTCATAGCCGTGCCTGGCCGGGCGGCCGGCGCCGTGCTGGGTAGAAACCGTGCTCGTCGACACGTGCCCTAAGTGATGCAATTTGCTTAAGCCAGATGTCGCTGCCTATACGTAATACAGAGAATAGTGTAAAGAGGTTCGAAATTTCACTGATGCCGGTGAGTCGCCCATTGGCTCAATTGGTAGAGCGCTGGCACGGATAGCCAGAGGTTGCGGGTTCGAATCCCGGCATGGGTGAAATTTTTAGCCTCTAAATAGGTTTTTAAATTTGTCCTTAGCAAGGGTTAGTGCATTAAAAATAAAAATAGTATAGTAACTGATTTTAAAACACTAGTGCACTGAAACACTTAACTATAATTTAAATAAATACGACCTTTAATTGCGAACTTGGTACATACATATAGGTGCCGGCTGTCATGTAATGCCGGCGCCAGACAGAAGTTCAAACAAATGATCACATAAGTGTGCACATGTATGGCTCGGGCATTTGATACTATTGTCACATATTTGAACACTTAAGTACGCTTTGCCGTTCCGTGTCGGTTTTTTAGCGCACATCAAAGGGATCAAAGCCAAATGTTTGTGTGCCTGCCACACTGCGCGCGAGCCCAGTTGCGCGAGCGTCGCCGTGGAGAGCTGTCGTGCGTAAACAATGAATCGAACAAACGATGGAGTGGAGTAACGAGACCGTTTTCGAGTTTATAGAGTTGCTTCAAGGAGAGCCCCATATATGGGATCTGAAACGGACGGGTATTACGGATAAATAATTACACGCATATAAATTATGTAAGCAAACTGCGTCGACCATATCGTCGTCCATGTTTGGAGTCTTACTGAGAACTGTGAGCTCATAGGTGTGAAACACATATCTGGCAGACACAACAAAGAAGTGATCACTTGTTTGAACTGCTGTCTGGCGCCGGCATTATGACAGTCGCTAAGCCATGTCAGATGCCTTATGGAGAGCTTGATAATTTCTTATCAAGCTCTCCATAAGGCATTTGTCTGACACAAAAATTACAATTCTATTTTACACATATGGTTTGTAGCATTGTCTATCAAACAGCGCCACTCCAAAATAGAAAAGCCGCAACACTTTAAGGCTTTTTTTTTTCGGAAAATTTTAAATTGAGTAAATATGGTGAAGGAAAGTGGCCGTAAATAACAAATTATAACCGTTATGTTTCAGATATTGCATTGTGCGTTACTACGAGTACAGCTCACCTATAGGGCCACATCGCACCACATGATACAATTAGGTTTGGGCGTAGCATGTGACGTCAAAACCTAATTAGGGTACCAAGTCCAGAGCTCAGGGTCCGCGCTCATACGCAACCCAACGACAAGTCCCATAGAATCATATCCCACGCCCTGAAAGCCTATAGAAGCTGCGAGTGCAGTCGTGTCTCAATAGACCTTTGAATGCAGTGCCCGGGCATAGAAACCGACCTCCATCACACTTTGGAAGCCTCTCGACACTACAAAACAAGGTATCTCTTCGTAATATTGACACATTTAACTGTATATTATAGTATATATACTGTCACACGCACGCTATATGCAATTATTTTTGTCGTGTCTAGTCATGAACTTTTACGCATTAATTTAAACTTTTGTTTTGAAAAAGTGTGAGTGTTTCAAAAAATGCATATAAATAATTATCTTATCTTTAGTGATAAGGTCGCCATCTGTACTATTAGAATGAGAATTATCTGTTTGACTTCCATTTTTATGTACAATAAAGTGTTATCTATCTATTTATATTAGATGAATAAACATCGCGTCTCGCTGGTCCGACGATTTGAGCCAAATTGCTGGTTAGCTGAGGATGGCTGAAGACAAAGGGAAATGGTGTGCCTTGCGGCAGGCATATGTCCAGCAGTGGACGGGTACTAGCTCCGTAGAAATTCCGAAATGGAATGCCGACCGTAGTGGCCGATAACCTGCAACGCATTTTAATAGATCCAGAGTCGCGTTCCATAAAGCTACATACATACATAACCTCACGCCTTTATCCCAGAGGGGTAGGCAGGGACCAGGGACCTTCGCTTCATCAACGTTCGTAAGTCGTTGCATGCACGCACGCCGGTTCCGGGTACTTTTTATCTTTCCCTTTGCTAATACATCCCCTATTTGGTCGATGCCTCGATCGATGGTCGATTTGCCTGGGACGTCCCTTACCAGCCCTTCCACTCACATTCACAATATATATTTGTTTCGTCAATCTTTCTTCCTTCATCCTCTCCACATGTCCAAACCAACGCTCCTTCCTTTCTCAATTATAATAATTATTATTATTATCTTTATTTCTTTCAAAAAATTTTTTAAAGAAAATTCTAGTCACTACATCCTCTTTCAGTTCAGAACGTTCTCTAATCAGACTATTATAAAGCTACATTTTACAATTTATTATGATAATTTGATTTGCGACACTCCTTAGTACATTAACACTTCCTACTTTTTAAATATATGGGTAAATCAGCTATGCGTACATCAAATTGTCATGGTATTGAATTGAATTGAATTAAATGAAGGAATTTGCATCTGGCTGGGTAGTGCAACGGCGCTAATCGCACGATTTTACGTCAAAAATCTCACTTTTTAAAGTTTATTAATGGTCAAATTAGCGCCGTAAAATGCGCGACTTATGCCACTGACTGCTTTGTTGTTCTAGCGGTTAGCATGTTTGATTGATAGATAGATAGAAAATACGTTAATGTACATAAAAAAAGAAATTATAGATATTTCTTAACCAGGACAAGTGATTTTATTGTGTGAAGTATTTTTTTTTTTAATTTTGCATCATTAAAAAATCACAAAAGTCTATAAAAAAATCGTCATGCTGGTGAACAATTACTTATTTGACACATAAGGCGTTTATTCGCTTTGTCAATCGTGAAAAGAAACACTGTGTCTTTATATCGTTGGCAATGGCTTACACTTCGGAGGCTTTTCAATGGCTCTCTTTTTAAGGGCACTTTCAGCGTTGAAAAGGTTCAACATTCACGCTTTCATCTATTATGTAAGTGATATAAGCAAGTAAAAGTTCTCTTTCTATTCGACACTTTTTGACACTTCGTAATACTGACAACCGACATTCCGAATAGCAGTCAAGTAGATAAGATAAATACTATTTTTATTTTTAGTGCACTAACCCGTGCTAATGACAAATTTAAAAACCTATTTAGAGGCTAAAAATTTCATAATGTAAAACCTAACTGCAAAGTAGGTAGACGGGGCTGTAAGTGATGCAATTTGCTTAAGCCAGATGTCGCTGCCTGTACGTAATACAGAGAATAGTGTAAAGAGGTTCGAAATTTCACTGATGCCGGTGAGTCGCCCATTGGCTCAATTGGTAGAGCGCTGGCGCGGATAGCCAGAGGTTGCGGGTTCGAATCCCGGCATGGGTGAAATTTTTAGCCTCTAAATAGGTTTTTAGATAAGATAAAGTTTTGTTTTTTCAAAAATTTTACAAGACAATTTTACCTCACTAATTTCTAAAATTAATTATCCTGTAAAACTCTACGTTGGACCTCACACTAACTAGAGTCGAAATTGGAACGAACCCCACCAATTAAAACAAAATAATATTTACTTTTATAAAATAAAAGTATACATTATAACTACACAAAATTATAAGTTGTATTAAGTATTAAAAAAATATTATTATTTATAAAAAAAAGTAGCGAGGAGTAGTAAAAAAATCGGTGTGAGTGCTAGTCTAGTGCGAGTACAAATTACTACGAGTTCGTAGGCAGAATTTGTTTTACATTTGGTAATTAGCTTAGGAATTCTCACAGTTATTTCCGAGATTTTACCAACTTAAAAGACATTTTTTTTTTATGATTAAGATTTACCTAATTAGAAATGAATAATTTGTAATATTTTTGGAGTTTGATGTTTTCACATCTTCAAGGGTCTGGGACTGTATACAGTATGAATTGCAAAGTAAAAGGTGATTCGGACGGAACGAGTAACAACGTATGCCAAACATTGCTAATTAAAGCGAATTTAAAGTGAATCGATAACGAAGAAAAGTTAGGAAAAACTTTTGCGTTTATTACACGTTTAAAATCATTTTTAATCCTGTAAATCAAATCCCTCCAAGTAAGGGCAGGAATCAATCTGATACATAATTCCGAGCCCCTTAATAATACTTCTTCCTTCCCGTAAGAATATTCATATTCTTCTGTGTAAGAAGACGATAATAAATAGGATGTCGGGCGGTACTACGCGCACCATTTACATGCCAGGAATCTTTTTTCTTGTCCATTTGCAATTCAAAAATAAATAGCATTTAAAAATATCCCTTATTTGGTTCACTGTAGTATACTCGTGTATATTGTACTTACTATTAATAACATGAAATATTCAATGAAATACTCAAAAAATTAAATATAAAAATTTATCCGTTTCTTTATTTTTAACGATTTAGGAACAAAAATATTGACAGTATATAGTCCCATCCCTATATAGAATTTTAAAAAGTCTCGCGTTTGGTCGTTCCGTATCGTTGTATGATTTGATTCCCATCTGTTTATCTTTTTATTTTAATCTGTGATGCCAATAAGCATAGATTCTGTTCACATTCTGTTATAATAGTGTTAGCGTCAGTAGAAAGACAGATGCTCGGGCTGGTCACGACGTGGCATTGTTATTAACACGCCATTTCATTTTATTTTATTTACGCCTAGGAAGGTTTGATAAGTGCGCGTCGAGTTGAAGCTGCAACGAAATTAAAAGACTTTAAATGAATACGACGCTTTTATGCGTCATCATTTCTTCGACATGAATGTGATTAGAAAATCATGATTTAAAAACATATTATGTATAGGGAAGAGCGGGTGATCGTGCTCTTCCACTATAAAGGGAAATTTCCCGCCAGGCAGATCGTATGCCTGGGGACGGCCGGTCCAACTATTGTAAGTCGGACGTTATATTTATGCTATGTCTATGCTGTCTCTACTCTCCAAGACCAGAATATAATGTATCTACTACTCTCTCTGCATACTATATCTCTCTAATTCTAAGCGATAACCTGGGTACTGCAGACGGAACTTTACAAAAGCAAAGTAAAAAGGTATTTTTTTTCTATTTAAGCCACTTACTATAAAAAAAATACAATTTTCAAATTACATAAAGTATGATTAGCTCAGGGACTGGTATAAAAAATGGTTGATATTGACAATCAAGAGTTGACAACACTGCAAACAAGAGAACGCAATCAAAAACTGTTACAAGTGAAAATTCAAACAGTTTCAAGTCAGATTTCACTGCTCATAATACATGCCATGGATTGAATAAGAGTGGCGGGGCGGAATAGGGTGAAATATTGAATTCGGGCCAACGCATTCGTTATCAGGAGACTAATATACCAATTGAGCTCTCTCCTGGATGGATGGTCATATTTACACTAGACGGTTTTGTGCATGCCAACTATCCGAGGTCATATCACTTCACAAAAGAAAAGATTGTCGTAAAGACGTTACTTACAAGCGGCTAAGACGTATAATAAATAAGAATCCGGACAAGAACGGACCCGTACTCGGGCCCATAAAAATACATTCGTTTTACTCAGCAGAAATGCGGCAGTCCAACTCACCCTCGTCGTTCTTTACGTCTTCTATGTTTACTACAAAATAAAGCTAAATAACATATAATACTGTGAATATTTCTGCTAGCTATCTGGCAAGAGATAAAGCCCATTATAGGTCAGACGGACGGATATCGTAGGTACCTGTCGGATTGGAAAAAGATCGGAAGGAACAAAAGTACGGTAGCTTCAAGCTCTACGCGTAAAGCTTCAAGCTCTACGCGTAACGTAGCAGTGGTTACAGTGCTACGAACACTGTAGTGGTAGTGTACAAGCGCCAAAAGTAGCGTAACTAACAGGAACTTAGGAAAATCCTAGCGGTTGCAACAAGTGCTGCACCAACCGTAGCTAATACCAAAAGTGTTACGCGACACGTAGCGGTAACTAACAGTGTTAGGGAAATCGTAGCGGTTGCTACAAGTGCTACACCAATCGTAGCTAATACTAAAAGTGTTACGCTAAACGTAGCGGTAACTAACATAGTTAGGGATATCGTAGCGGTTGCTACACCAATCGCAGCTAATACTAATATAGAATAAAATTAATAAATCATTTAATACAGAATGTAATTTCGAAACAACTTACTTTTTCTAACACATTCAAACTGAATACTTTGTTAAAGACACCGTGACCAAAGTCGTGCCTTATAAAACTCCCTGTTCGTATGAAATCCTAAATTCAGAGCTCTGATGGTACGTGGCAGCTCCGTATCCCGTTTAATTTCAATACACATTTGTAATTCAGTCCGTCTGTACAGTTGACAGCGCCACAAAATCACCTTTCATACAATACTTTTCCCTGTATCTATAGTAATAAGAGCTACCTGGATATGAAATGATCACTGTTGAATAGTATGCGCGGGCACGTTTATATTCATGTCTTCCTGAGTTGCAGCTATGTAACGTTAACGTTACATTGTCGCATGAGATTTTCTGAACATATTTGGGGATTTGTTTTGCAAGTCTTTACTCTGGAATTACATCCATTTGAAAGCAGAAATTTATGATGAACAATGCCCATTTCTAAAACAAATCAAGAAATTTGTGTTTAATAGCTTATATGCTACGAATTAATTCTCAGATTTATATTTTTCGAAACATCAGTGAAAACGATGGAACCCAATGGACTGTCTGAATGCTATATATGTTTTTAAATAAATAAATAAATAAATAAATAAATAAATAAATAAATAAATAAATAAATAAATAAATAAATAAATAAATAAATAAATAAATAAATAAATAAATAAATAAATAAATAAATAAATAAATAAATAAATAAATAAATAAATAAATAAATAAATAAATAAATAAATAAATAAATAAATAAATAAATAAATAAATAAATAAATAAATAAATAAATAAATAAATAAATAAATAAATAAATAAATAAATAAATAAATAAATAAATAAATAAATAAATAAATAAATAAATAAATAAATAAATAAATAAATAAATAAATAAATAAATAAATAAATAAATAAATAAATAAATAAATAAATAAATAAATAAATAAATAAATAAATAAATAAATAAATAAATAAATAAATAAATAAATAAATAAATAAATAAATAAATAAATAAATAAATAAATAAATAAATAAATAAATAAATAAATAAATAAATAAATAAATAAATAAATAAATAAATAAATAAATAAATAAATAAATAAATAAATAAATAAATAAATAAATAAATAAATAAATAAATAAATAAATAAATAAATAAATAAATAAATAAATAAATAAATAAATAAATAAATAAATAAATAAATAAATAAATAAATAAATAAATAAATAAATAAATAAATAAATAAATAAATAAATAAATAAATAAATAAATAAATAAATAAATAAATAAATAAATAAATAAATAAATAAATAAATAAATAAATAAATAAATAAATAAATAAATAAATAAATAAATAAATAAATAAATAAATAAATAAATAAATAAATAAATAAATAAATAAATAAATAAATAAATAAATAAATAAATAAATAAATAAATAAATAAATAAATAAATAAATAAATAAATAAATAAATAAATAAATAAATAAATAAATAAATAAATAAATAAATAAATAAATAAATAAATAAATAAATAAATAAATAAATAAATAAATAAATAAATAAATAAATAAATAAATAAATAAATAAATAAATAAATAAATAAATAAATAAATAAATAAATAAATAAATAAATAAATAAATAAATAAATAAATAAATAAATAAATAAATAAATAAATAAATAAATAAATAAATAAATAAATAAATAAATAAATAAATAAATAAATAAATAAATAAATAAATAAATAAATAAATAAATAAATAAATAAATAAATAAATAAATAAATAAATAAATAAATAAATAAATAAATAAATAAATAAATAAATAAATAAATAAATAAATAAATAAATAAATAAATAAATAAATAAATAAATAAATAAATAAATAAATAAATAAATAAATAAATAAATAAATAAATAAATAAATAAATAAATAAATAAATAAATAAATAAATAAATAAATAAATAAATAAATAAATAAATAAATAAATAAATAAATAAATAAATAAATAAATAAATAAATAAATAAATAAATAAATAAATAAATAAATAAATAAATAAATAAATAAATAAATAAATAAATAAATAAATAAATAAATAAATAAATAAATAAATAAATAAATAAATAAATAAATAAATAAATAAATAAATAAATAAATAAATAAATAAATAAATAAATAAATAAATAAATAAATAAATAAATAAATAAATAAATAAATAAATAAATAAATAAATAAATAAATAAATAAATAAATAAATAAATAAATAAATAAATAAATAAATAAATAAATAAATAAATAAATAAATAAATAAATAAATAAATAAATAAATAAATAAATAAATAAATAAATAAATAAATAAATAAATAAATAAATAAATAAATAAATAAATAAATAAATAAATAAATAAATAAATAAATAAATAAATAAATAAATAAATAAATAAATAAATAAATAAATAAATAAATAAATAAATAAATAAATAAATAAATAAATAAATAAATAAATAAATAAATAAATAAATAAATAAATAAATAAATAAATAAATAAATAAATAAATAAATAAATAAATAAATAAATAAATAAATAAATAAATAAATAAATAAATAAATAAATAAATAAATAAATAAATAAATAAATAAATAAATAAATAAATAAATAAATAAATAAATAAATAAATAAATAAATAAATAAATAAATAATAAATAATATAATCTATAGTATAAAAATGTATCTCTGAATGTGTTGGTAAGCGCAAATCTCGAGAGCAGCTGAACCGATTTAGCTAATTATTTTTTAGAATATACCTTGATGTACGAGGTTCTTACGGTTCTTACGGAGAGGAAAATTTAAAAAATAATAAAGAATGGACTGTTAGGCGGTACGAATGCTAGTTGATAATAAAAACGTATAAATCACCATAATATTATCATTTCAATGAACCAAATTCATGGGCGGAAAAGCTAACTACTTGAATTTCCAAAATACTTCACAAAATACGCCGAACATTAATCTAACTAAAGTATGAAAAACAGTCCTTTTTCAAATAAAAACCAAAAAAAACAACGAGGAGTTCTCCACAGTCAGTTTTACGTAGTTTGTTAATTCCTGTGTATTAAATACTCTCTAATTTACCTCCAAAATCCCGTTAACTTCTTATTTTAAGTACCTAATGGATGCACTCGGCAATATGTACCTAATCTTGCAAATCACCCATTTGTGAAAATTTAATTTTTCAGCGTCAGGTCTATTTTTATTACGTGAATAATAAGAGCAAATAATTATCTTATAGAACTGTGAAAATTACGTACTCTTCATTTTGCGTGGAAACAGCGTTTCCTCCAGAGGAAATTAGCATTTTCTTGTGGGGGCAGTTGTGTTATGCTTATCAAAGCAACGTGACATATTATCCACCTGTAAATCAACATGAAGTCAAGTTATTGAACTACTGTTTGGTTCCTACAAGAGCCGAAAGTGACTGAAAGTGAAAGTGAAAATTACTGACAAATGCATGTTACTAGTAGCGCTATGTTTGTAAGCGCGTGTTCTTCTAAGCACTGTTTGTGAATACGTGCTGTTAATAATTCTATGTTTGTGAGCGCGTACTCCGTATAGCACTATGTGAATTTTGGCCATTCTTTCTCCAATATGATCTAGATTTTAAAATGACACTAAGTTTGAATTGTAACGTTCATTAAGCCGCAGTTTCTGCGCTACTTTGAATAAAACCTTTTCATTTCATTGCATGAACGCCTACTGTTCTAAGCACTATGTTTGTGAACACGTGCTGCTTGTAGTGCTATGTTTGTGAACGCCTAATGTTCGTAGTGCTAAGTGTGTTTGCGCCTGCTGTTCCTATGTATGGTCGCGGAATAGACTTACTATTTACGTAAAGGGTTATTTTTTTTTCTAACAGAGCAATTCCTGAAACATGCCAATTAGATTTTGTCATTTATACCTATATATATGAGATTTTTCTCACATTCATGTTTTGATATATCCCATGATTTTTAACGAGAATTCCGCCGGAGGTGTGTCAGGTAAGCGGTTTGCATTCCCAAATAACATTTCAAACACATTTCCGCGCGGCGGGAGCTCGATTGGAACATTGGCCTGATAATAAATAATTTCTTCACACCGCATCCGATTTGCTCCCCCGAAACATGCCAGTCCGTTCCTTGTTTGTCTTGGAACTTACTTCCTTCTACAATGTATATAACTCTACAAATCTAAAAAGACTAAGCAAGCCCTAGAGCAAAGTAAGTCGTAGCGATAATAACCACAATGACCACTTCCACCACCGCCTGGCGATTGCAAGCGCTGAGATATGTGAAGACAAGTATGTGTATGTGTACTCAAGTTCCCTCACGATGTAATCCTTCACCTTTAGCGACTGGTATTGCTGCAACAAATTCACAAATGTTACTTAGACTTTTTTCCTCTCGCTCCTACAATATAGACTTCAGTATTATGTGACCGAGAGGTAAATGGGTGGAATAGAAAACATTGTTACAAGCGGTCACACCAGGGTTTGAACCCTCGACCTCATGAATGTGACGTCAGCGTTCTACCGACCGCGCTACCACCGCTCGTGTGGGACTTATAAAGGCGTTAGGGCTGAATTTTTCATTTGGGTCACAGGTCTACTGGACGAGCCAGGAATAGACCCATAAGTGGCCCTGTTTATTTCCGTGGCACCGTTCGTCCGGAAACGTTCGAGGCGGGCCCCGCTGATAAATACGCCCATATTTCTGCACCGCGTTTGGGCCGGAAATAAAACATTTTTGAAGACAACCTAGGCTGTTTGGCTGATAACCTTTGCCATTCCCCGGGGATAAATAAACGGTGATTGTTTTTTTTCGATCTAGCACGCAACTTCGGCTGAGATTCCTATTAAGATGGATAGTCGAAGGCTGGATTTTATCTGATCTTTAGGTCTTCAAAAAACTTCTCCCTAACGGTAAAGGAAAAACATTGTGACGAAACCCACGGTTAGGGCTCTGCACGTATTGACTTGATTTTCCTATGGGCTGTGGGCCGATTAAGCTGTCAGAATGGTATAAACTACTACTCCTACTCCATCTAAAACAATGACTTGACTTGATTTTCCTATGGGCTGTGGGCCGATTAAGCTGCCAGAATGGTATAAACTACTACTCCTACTCCATCTAAAACAATGACCCAGGCACTGCATCGTCCGTGCTCTTTTACCCATCTTCTTAGAATGTGTGAAGGAGTCCCTAGACGCTGTACAAATCATCTCAATACGTAGATGCAAAGACCAAAGTAAAGGTCTTCAAAAAAGTTTCCCTTTTTTTGGATTCAGAACCTAGAAGGAAAAAATAACGAAATCCTTATTGCAGTATCCCCTTTTAACTCTTTTTCTTAAAAACGATCGAGCTTAGCGATCGTAATTTAATAGCACAAGCTGTTGACAGAAAATTATGACATTTGGTTAGAAGCAAAACAGCACAAGCAAAAGTCTGAAAACCTTAAATTTGTGGTTATTACATTTGTGTTATATTCCCAGACATACAAAAAAAAAGCAGAGAAAGACATAAAAATCGGTGAAGTCGTATGGGCAGCTTGACAACTTCTGACAGTAAGGCCCACCACTGTCTAGTGAAAGGATAAGCTAATCAGTCGCTGATTGTTGCCCGGGTTTGAATCCCGGCTGGGGACAAAAAAAAGCCCAGGTGTTGGATGTTTACATGTTTGTGATGTCGTTGTTTCTAGTTCCCGCGGCACAGGGTATCCTAGTGTGGGACCGGAAGCAATGTATGTCTTGTATGTAAATGTTATGTTATATAAATCAGTCTTTCTGCAAGTTTCTTAAATGTGAATTCCTTTATATACTTACAGTTCTATGTGTTTTTTTTTTAAATCTCAAGGGAGTCGTCGACTTAAAGGTTTTACCTAGTGATATTTTCAGATCATCAAACATCGGTTTATATAATAAATCACTACTACATTATATTGTTTACTAGCACTACCCCGTCCTCTGTCCGCATTATCGTGGGTTAGCTGGTAGAAAATGCTATCTAGTGTAAAGTTCGCCTTTGTACAAATTATGTTTTTAGTGCAATTAAGAATTTTCATTCATTCATCGGTCAAGATCCTGGCAAGGGCAGATCTTCCTCTCTGGGATACAAGCGTGAATATTTTTCATCACTTCTGATACTAGCAATATTTTCAGAAAGCCAACCGCGCTCTCTCATCTGTGTTGACCTCTTGAAGGAGCCCGAAATGTCAAGGGGGACTGAAGACAATTTGTACCACGACATGTTCCTACTTATCGTCCCATAACTTTTCGAGTAATACCTTTCATCGACAGGTGGCACGTGAAGCCATAAGGAGAGGCCAGCTCTACAGAGAGCGGCTAATTGGAGCGTAACGTCTCACTGTCCGATACTAAAGTCCGGTGCACTTGACATCGCCGGCCGATGGAGCCCGCCCCGATTCCCTGTCGATTATTTAATCTACAAATCCTTGTACAGCTAGGGGAGCACAAGTTAAGATTTAAGCACAACACGGTTAAGATTTGTTTATTTTATTTACATTTTATTAAAGATTATTTTTTCATTAAAGAATCGCTCCTAGCCCCGGCTGCCTGAGTGATCTTAAACGATCACGAAGGTTAAGCAACACAGGGCGCGTTCAGTGCATGGATAGGTAAAACCGTCTATGACTAACGCTAGTGGCATTTTTGCGAGCTGTTCCGTGCTTTGCAAGACACGTTGAGCAGTTGATGCCGACTGCCGTCGATAGATAGCAGTCGTTAAGCCAAGTCAGACCTCAGGGCGGCTTGAAAACTTCTGCCAGTAAGACCTGCCACTAGTCTTGCAAGCCTCCACCAATCCAGACTTGGCCCCCGTGGTGGAGTATGGCCTATACCTTCCTCAGGGAAAAGACCCGTGTCACTCGGTGGGGACATAATGTGTTGATGATGATGATGTAAGATATATTATGAATCATATGATATACACGATAATGGGATATAACTTGTATCCCACTATCGGAGTAGCGGCATCTCGCTTTACGCGGTGAAATAAAGCAAGATGGCGCTATTGGATAAAACTTTCATCGTGACGTTGTGCTTCCCTAGCTGGTCAGTTAACTGTATTTTACTTATTATGCACAGTCGGCAAAACGTTTGTTTTGATAGCAGTATCATCCTTATGAATCAACTGATTAAACCACTGTAGGTATGTTCTTACGTCCGTACGTACATTGCGTCTATAGGTCGCAGTTGTCGCAAGAATATGAACAAAACCGAGATCGGACCAAAAGGGCGATCAATTCACAGGTTTTTTTTTATTTATTCAACGAGAAAAACAGAATTGACAAACTGGTAAGATAAAAAATAATGCCTGCCTTGTACATTTTGCAAATTCACTCAGCATTTCCCACAGATCTTAATAAAGGCCTGCGCAGGCGAGGGACTATCCCCCGGGTACTTTTTTGTCCGTTAATATAGATCTCTTATAAATTGTATTGAATAAGGTACACGAAGGACTAAAAGTACCCCGTACAAAATTCCCTCAAGTTACCGAGGACATCAAGAGCCCGCACTGGACAAAAGTTCGGTGTTTTTTTTTTAAAACACCTTTTCTTTTTCAATTTCATGTAAATTACAACACAATGTAATCTCAGAATATTTGCTTCCATAACGTAATCTTCACTCAATTTCCGGGGAACAAATGACCGCACACCGTAGGCGTTGAGTCCGCGACATGTACTCGGAGGCCATTTTTTACGATTCGGGGACTTTTGTCCCTTGGGGACAAAAGTCCCTCGTCTACGCAGGCCTTAACATAGATAAGAGGCCCGATTCACAATGTAATTATGATCTTGACAAACAATAAAGCAACTATTTTGGAAAGACTTAAATAGCTTATTATATCATAAAATCACAGTCAGCGAGTATCGGCATCGAATCGGGCTGATTGATCACGCCTGGAACTAATTGGCGAGGAGACGCGTGCGACTGGCACCGCGCCGTTGCGTGCAATGACAGGTCAAAGGTTCGCTAATTAATGCAGAATGGCGGCCCACTAGTCGGCAGATGTAAGAGTGCGGGCGTGGCAGGAAGAAATAATCCTAGAGACAGACGCAGATAATAATTGATTATGCCTATGTTGTTATAATGTCATACCAGGCGTATATGACTCAGAGGAATCATAGGACAAGCTCATGAGTCACATTTGACTCAATTCCGTTCCATCTTCGGACATCTAACTATCTAATTGTGGATGTGGGGAATTGTAATTTAGTTAAATCTTGGACAGGGAAGTTGTCAAGTGTATCAGAAATTAATATTCGGTTCAAGTTCTTTAAGTTCTTACCCATTGGAGGTAAATATTATTTCGAATCTTCAGAAACTACGTAGTTCTGAGGTAGTATAAAGACACTCGAAGGTCTCGGGTTCGATTCCCGGCCGGGTCAAACTAGGAAATGAACTTTTCTAGTTTTTCTCGGGTCTTGGATGTTATCTATGTATTTATTGTATTAAATCTATCGTCGAGTTAGCACCTATAACACATGTCATTTAGTTGTACTTAGCAAAGGGCTAATGAGATCTGTGTATATTACACAGATCTCATTAGCCCTATGTCCATGAATATTTATTTATAAAGACACAATGAAAAATATACTGTGAAAAAAAACTGAAAAATATAGTAGAGTTCCCAGATTTTCTATGATATAATTACAA
Source organism: Yponomeuta sedellus (assembly GCA_934045075.1). Taxonomy (NCBI): domain Eukaryota; kingdom Metazoa; phylum Arthropoda; class Insecta; order Lepidoptera; family Yponomeutidae; genus Yponomeuta; species Yponomeuta sedellus. The sequence goes on along the minus strand of OW203727.1, from coordinate 3,887,513 downwards.
GTTCATAAGAAATACGATTAAATCAGTATAATCAATTAACAATTCAAATAATACATCTGTTTTTTTATGTAGCTTATAAGCGTCCCACAGGCTGTTAGTGAGTGGTATTGTTACTAAAACTTCGCAAAAGTACATACTTCAAAAGTAAAGTCAGTGGTACATGCCCACACTTTGAATGGAACCTGGGTCTCTCGCTTCCGAGTCTACTGTTCTACCCACCTCGGTGCAGAAGTGCGACTTGCATTTGACCGATTTTTTTGTTTCTATTTATTCCTAATCACCACGGTTCACTGTACGGAAGAAACTATTTTCAGGCGTTTACTTAATTTCATCCTGTCCTAACGTGTTGTACGTTAACAGCCAAGACGCGATTAATACAGTCACATCAACTTTTACACGTCTGCACCCTAACTGTTGACCTGCCGTGACTGTACGTGTCTTGACGACAAGTATGTGCAGACTCTCTGATTCCTTCGCGAAGTTTTCCTTCGACGATAGCGGGAACAACTTCATCAGTCCCAGGAAAAACTTCAGCCTTTTGTTAACATCGCATCGGCTTACGTAGTGTAACTCAATCGTAGTGTATTCGGAATTTCGGATATAACGGATGCCGTGAACGCTGACGACTTTTTGATGGCTTGCGAGCCGATAGCTCTTCGCAATGCAGTTTGCTCAACATTTCGCTCGTGGCCTAAGCGAACCGAGTGATTGGAATCAATCACTTGGTTAAACAACAGCAGCAGCGGTCAGGTACAGGATGGGTAAGCGTCCCGTGACTACCGCTAGTGGCATATTTCCGTGCGCTTCCGTGCTTCGCAAGGCTCGTTAAGCCGTTGCTGCCGGCTGTCATATAATGGCAGTCGTTAAGCCATGTCTATGATAATAATATGTTTTGTTAGTTTAAAATAGTTATAGGAACTTATTTTTGTGTAAGAAAATAAATAGGTACTTACATTGCTAAGTATAGGTAGCTGTAAAATAATTAAATTAAGCCTTAAGTTATAAGAGCGCAACGCCAACAAACTGCACTGCAGTTTGGCAAGATTTGTAAAACCAAAAATGTTAAGGTTATTTTTTTGCTTTTAATAAAAATAAAAAAAAAGACTTGGCCGCCGTGGTGGAGTATGGCCTAACCTTCCTGCGATACAGTAAGAGACCCGTGCCCCAGCATTGGGGACATACAAGGGTTGATAACGACAACGAGCCTTTTTCAGCACAAATTCACAAATCACTTTAACGATGGCGCTTATAGGCGTACACATACAAGAACACGTCTGTCAAATTTTGCTTAGACATCAACCCTTGGTATGTCCCCACTGCTGAGACACGGGTCTCTTCCTGCACCGCAGGAAGGTTAGACTATACTCCACCACGGGGGCTAAGTCCCGGTAAGTGAGGGAGTGTAAGACAGTGGCGGACCTTACTTTTGGAAGTTATCAAACCGTCCATAAGGCCTCTGACATGGCTTAACGAGTGCCATTACATGACAGCCGGCAGCAACGGCTTAACGAGCCTTGCGAAGCACGGAAGCGCACGGAAAAAAGCCACTAGCATTAGACACTGGATGGTCACCCATCCAGCATCTGACCGCGCCTATTGTTGCTTAAGATAAGATAAAATAAGAATATTCTTTATTGTGGACTAGAGGACTTGCTTAACCCAAGTGATTGATTCCAATCACTCGGTTCCATTAGGCCACGAGCGCTTCTTGCTTAGCACAAATTAATTTTGAAAGCAGTATTCCTGTTCTTCTATGACCGCAACTGTAAGCGCCATCTATGATATAGGTAGACCATGGCTAGGAAGGGTAGCTCTGACTTAGTTACTCCTTTCTCTTTCCTCTATTGCACGTCTGCAGCGGCCTTCCTGCTCGTCCTAGCCATAAACAGAGATAAATAGAAAACCCTTATGTCAGCCGAAGACTCGTCGTCGTCTGGCTATACTAGTCCACTGCTGGAGATAGCCCTCCCCTAAAGAGCGCCACGTTATGCTATCATAGGGCGTATGCCCATAATCCTCACGCTGGGCATGCGGGTTGGGGATCGCAGTTCGGTGGAATTGTACTGCAGGGGGCGCTGCTGCCCACCCCCCGGTTTGTGTTAGTTCTTAGTCGCCTTTTACGACACCCGCGGGATGAATTGGGAATTGGGCCGAAGACTCCACGGAGAAGTAAAGGGTTCCAAGAAGAAGAAGATAGGTAGAAGAGACAGCCTCGGTGGCGCAGCAGTTTGGCACGCTGACTGTGCAACCGAAGGTCTCGGGTTCGATCCCCGACCGGGTCAGACTAGGAAACAAACTTTTCTAGTCTGTCACGGGTCTTGGACGTTATCTATGTATTTATTGTATTAAATATATCGTCGAGTTAGCACCTATAACACATGTCATTTAGTTGTACTTAGTATAGGGCTAGCGAGATCTGTGTAAAATGTCCATGAATATTTATTATTTATTTATTATTTATTAGACCAGATGTCTACCTATCTTCTTCTTCTATAATATCTTAGATACATTCTCTATAGGGGCTAGTAGCTTTAGTTACTCCACATTCATACAGTAAGTGTTGATATTGATGTTAACTGACTGGCACTCTTTCTTACACTTGTTGAGGGTTTAAAAACCTATTTAGAGGCTAAACCTATTTATAGCCAGAGGTCGCGGGTTCGAATCCCGGCAAGGGTGAAATTTTTAGCCTCTAAATAGGTTTTTAAATTTGTTCTTACCACGGGTTAGTGCATTAAAAATAAAAATAGTATCATCATGTGGGTACAGGGTTCGAGTCCCGGCATGGGTGAAATTTTTAGCCTCTAAATAGGTTTTTAAATTTGTCCTTACCACGGGTTAGTGCATTAAAAATAAAAATAGTGTAATCTTGTTAAGGGTTGTTTGAACCAATCAAAAATTATACTATTTTTATTTTTAATGCACTAACCCGTGCTAAGGACAGTTTAAAAAAACCTATTTAGGGGCTAAAAAGTAAGTGATGCTATCTACTTCAGCCAGATGTCGTTGCCTGTACGTAATACAGAGAATAGTGTAAAGAGGTTCGAAATTTCACTGATGCCGGTGAGTCGCTCATTGGCTCAGTTGGTTAGAGCGCTGGCACGGATAGCCAGAGGTCGCGGGTTCGAATCCCGGCATGGGTGGAATTTTTTGCCTCTAAATAGATTTTTAAAACTGTCCCAATCAAAAATGTTATTTAAAAACTTCACTGTTTATTGTTGAATGTTAATGTTGGTTATATGCGAGCTCAGTTGTGACTTAAACTAAAAACTAATGTATTGCAAAACTAAATTTTGTAATATATGGCTAAACATTAATATTTATTATAGGTATATGCTGGTCAACAGTTACAATAAGTTATAAATTTGGAAATCACTCTGCTGATCCCCACGATACAGGCTAAGCTTAGTGTAGGGATCACCGTAATGTTTGTTTTTAAATCGATTAACTTTGTAATATACCTCATCTACCTTTTTGTAATGGTGCATGCAAATTATTAAATAAACTCTATTCTATTCTAAATTGTCCCGTCCGCTAATTTCCTGTTACTACTTGCGCAATTTACCTCGTGCGTCAATGTACTTTCAGTAGTTACTGACCGTACATTCTCTAGTCATTTTCTTTTGGGATGAATATTCTTTGCTATAGATTTTTATTTGGCATCAATTTCCGAAAAGTTTTGCCGTCAAGTTGTCACAGAGTAATAAAAATAATACAATTTTATAACCCCAGCCACAGTAAAAATAAGTCGTTCGAGATACCGTTTTACAACTGCCTTTGTATATTGCTCAATGTATAACAGCTTTTTCCGACAAGTGATACTGTACTCATGACTAGACATAGGAAAATTTGCTTACGATATTTATGTTTGTAATTTTTTTTTTATTCCGTCATACCTACCGACACGCAGGTTTTCTCGCAATGTGTTCCTTAATTTATAATGTACATTATGTCTGATGTCCTCCATCGAAGATGTAACTACCTACTCTATCGAAGTTTAATCAATACATTAACCCCGCTCTGCAGTGTGACGTGCATTTTATATTTTATATCTTTATACTTCTGGTATCTTTTAGTGATAAGGCCGCCGTCTGTACTCATAGGAAATACCTGTGTAATTTCCTTTTTTATGTACAATAAAGTGTTCTCTATCTATCTATATTTTTTTATACTTAAGTATGTCATGGGAACATAATCTAGAGTTATTTGTGGTCTCTCGTTTCCCATGTCTGGAAGTTGTTTCGGCTTTTCCTTTTTATTTGGATTGAATCAAAAATGTACCAAATAAAGCACACTTCTCGACAAAAAACTACTGGTAGATCTAAATAACTGCTATAACGTGCTTTATTTCTAACGCAAAACTTGACGTTTTCTAGTATGAAAATGATAGTGATAAATTAACAATGATGTTAAGATCGACACTAATCTATGTTGTGTTATTTATTCAGTTCGATGCAGTTTTCAGTACAATGTTGGTAAATATTATATATACTACAAGCTGTGCCCGGCGGTGTTACCCGAAGTTTATTAGGGACAATATATTTTTAATACCAAATACAATAATAAGCGCCAAAACAATAAGTCTTCTTCAGGCTAATGAGCGCCATAGCGCAAGGTTGTGCCATCACTGTGGGGTAATGCCCATAATCCCCACGCTGGGTATGCGGGTTGTGGATCGCAGTTTGGTAGAATGGTACTGCAGGGGGCGCGGGGGGTTTGTGTCCCTTAGTCGCCTTTTACGACACCCGCGGGAAGAATTGATGCTATTCTCTAGGCCGACACCACACATCGATAAACAATAGATAATTTCACACAAAGTAGGATGATTTTCCTTTTTTTTCTTACTTTTGTGTTGTAATACAACGGCTAGACACACGCACTCGTTCACTTTACTTAAAACTTTATCTAAAAGAAGTCTTGAATGTCATGTATATGTACGACACTAGATACAATTATACACATCACTAGATGTTTGGCCCTCAATATCTCCCCGAAGCGCTCGTGGCCTAGTCGAACCGGGTGATTGGAATCAATCACTTGAGATAAGCAACAACAGGCGCGATCAGGCGCAGGATGGGTGACCTTCCCGTGACTTTCGCTAGTGGCATTTTTCCGAGCGCTTCCGTGCTTCGCAAGGCACGTTAAACCGTTGGTGCCGGGTGTCATGTAATGGCAGTCGTAAAGCCATATCAGAGGTCTCATGGGCGGCTTGATAACTTCTGACAGTAAGGCCAGCCACTGTCCTCACACTTACAATCCTCCACTAAGCCGGACTTGGCCCCTGTGGTGGAGTATGGCCTAACCTTCTTGCAGGAAGAGACGCGTGCCCCAGAAGTGGGGACATACAAGGGTCGATATCGAATATCTCCCTAGCTGATAATTTCCCAAACATCTCCTTCAAAACAAAAAGCCGTAATATGCAGGTTGGTTTCGGGCAGGACGTTAGTTTATTAACACTCTGTGTTCTGTCTGAAATGAAGGAAAACATCCTGAGAAAATTTGAGTGTCTGACGTGTTCACATACCTAATCAAGCGCTTGAAATTACCAATCTGCGATTAACACGCGTGGTAATCAAGCTCTCTCACTCTCTCTCTGGGCGAATGCCTATGCCCTATATAGTCTGTTAGCTTTTAGAATATACCTCGGGCTCTAGAGTAGGCTTCGGTTTTCGCCGAAAGCACACGAGTGTAATACTACTTCCTCCTCTGTATAAAACTTTTCTTGACTATTTTGAAAAGTTATGTAAAGTTATGAATAACAATACAACATAAATGAAGAATCCAGAGAGAAAGGTATTTGGTATAAGACTATGCAAACAGAGCCACCGCATGTTCCCTGGTTTGCCAATGTGAGACTGAAAAGATGTTATATTATTATAACTGCACATAGACTCAGAACTGGTCATATGCCATTAAACAAGTTCAACTTCCTCATGGGTAAAGTCATTAGCCCAAACTGTGAAACTTGTAACACAGTAGAAGACGTGCAACATATACTGTTGAAGTCTACCAAGTATTCAGTGCAAAGAGCAGATATAATAGCAGAGTTGAAGGTAAATGTGATGGATGTTGGTACCACAGAACATAAAAAAAGAGTAGAAGTCGTAAGTGGGCGGTGCCCGCGTGCCTCACATTAGCAATGTATTGCCTATGCGTAGTCGGTGACAGTTTTGTTGACTTCAGTTGCCGTGCGCTTCTAGTAAAGAAAAAATGGTGAAAACTTTATTAAAATGCCTTGTTATGATGTGTTAGAGAGCAAAATAAAAGTTGGGGACCAAAATATACCGATCATTGTATTTTTAATTAAATTTGTAATGACATGAACACGGAAACCAATGCGAAAATGAGAAAGTGAAACCACCTTTATTTACTAGTTAGTAAACTTAAATTTTCATTGAAGAAAGTGTACATTCTCTAGAAAATTCTGTCAATTTTTGAATTCTACTCAATTACGGATGGGGGCACACATGATAAAAATCTATCGATAATTAGTTGTCTATGACTTAATAGTCATACATACTTAACGGTACTTAGGTATTGTAAATTCCAATTCGTCTAAGTAGGTAAAAAAAATAAAATAAAAATTATTATTTTATACCTACTTCCTAAGTGCCTTTTTATATGCACCCGGTCGCCGTCCGGTCGCCGGGCCGGGTAAAGTAGTAATGTATGAGCTCCGGTCGCCGGTTGGTCGTTGTGCATGTGAAAACTGTCATTGGAGCTCATACATTACTTTTCATACAAGACATGATATGAGCACATACAAGACATGAGCACAGCTAGATCGCGATATAGTTTTTCTTCACCAGTTTATCAGGGACTGAAATATTTAAGAAACTATCAAAGTAATTTTAATCTTACATTTTTAAATATTCCAACCGAGATGTAAAGTGAGGTTATCGAAAACGACTCATATGTTTTTTTTTACTTCAGTTCAAACAATTAAGTAGTTTACTACTGTTTACCTGTTCGAGTGGTTGTTCTCTTGGCGAGCATCAGATTTTTGTTTTGTTATGTTATTTGTTTTATGGTTTTTTATTATTCTGCTATTTACCCTTAATACTTCAACCCCTTTGACAACAGCAAACCGAGGCAATAATAAAACAAACCTCTCGGATGCAAAACAATTTGGAAGTGAGTTTTCGTTTAGTTTTCCTAGGGAAACCGGATATGAAATTGAAATGGAAGGCAGCGATAAGAAGGCAAAATTGGTTCCCAACGAAGATGAGCACAATATATTCAGAGCATTTTCATGAACACTTCATAATAACTAAAAAAGGCGGAAGGTGGCACTAATGTGATGCAGCAATACCAAAAAAAAATGTGCTTCATTTCCAGGTTAGACCCCTGCGTATAAATGAAATTATATTAGTACTATCATCAATTAGTATTACGTATGAAACATGGCGTACAGATAGACAAAGATCTGAATTGAGTCGTAGAATAATATTTCCCGTGTTATAATTTCTAACGCCGGCGAAGCAGCGGGTTAAAGCTAGTTTTAATAAGAGATAACATTTTAAAATATTATGAAATCTACCACATTGTTTTATTTGTGCATCTATCCACCCTATTAGTATTAATTCTTTATTGCACAAAAGATAATGTAAATAGATGCATTTTCTACCAGTAAAGCCGCAGGCAAAAAAGAAATGGCTAAAAATACTTCTGAGTAGGTACCAGTATTCGTATTCGGCCGTTAATGTGTTAAACTGTTTGTATAATTTGTCGATAGGTTCACCCTATCGACAAACTAGAACTCGCATTGTCCCATCCCAAACTGAGAATGTATTTTTTTTTCAATTTTGAACTTTATGTCTTCCTAGGTAAAAGTTCTTTTCGGTCCGACGTGGTGGTAGTTCCATCTAGTGTAGAGTAGCGTTACTATAAAATGTCAACCTTAATTTCATCATTGTCATTTGACTTTGATCATTGTTAACATTATGAAAAGGTGCATATTTTACTTGAAACTTTTATGATGTACACCTTTTCGGCATTTACTTTATTTACCAATGGCAGCTTGGCATTCGTAGTGTGCGTTTGGTTTATGTGTATCAGTTTGGTTACACTGGTTTTCGTACTTATGTGTCATGTCACAACTTCTACTCTTTTTTTATGTTCTGTGGTTGGAACATTCCAGAGCCTATTGCACGATCCCACCTCAAGTGCAGCCTTATTAATATATAAAATGTACAGTTAAATATTATAAGTTTGTTATTAATAAACAATATATAGTTTATGTACTTAGATTTAGATAAGGTAGTGTAAGAAAACATTGTGATTTGATCTGACGGGGCTGACATGATCACATGGTGATCAAAGCCTCTAAAGAAAAAAAAACTTTACCTTATTGCAATATAATGTACACCAGAGCACACATATTATAAAACATGTGTAACGGTGCAAACCTCTTTACACCATTCTTTATATTTCTTTTTTCTGTCTATCATTTTCAAATATTTAAATTATGTCACACATTTCAAAATTTCCCTCACTTTTCATCATCACAACTTTACCAACTCAACCCAACTTTACCCTAGATCTGACTATTTTACCTGCTTATCCGTTTTATCCAGTTTTTCTGTTTTATTATAAAATAACAGTACCTATTTACAAATAAAGTAACAGTTGAAGTCGTTCCAGTTTTTATTATTTATAAAAGATATACAACATTAGGTACACATGTAAAGATACAAAGTACAATTGGCGGCCTTATTGCTAAAAGCAATAAGCCGAGGTATATTCTAAAAGCTAACAGGCTATACTGTTACTACTACAATTACATGGAAGAATTTCATTTAAAACCTATATTTAGCACATAAGACAGCTGATCAGCTCTTAAAGTGTTAGTGCGTGGACTTATTCCAGTTTACTGCTTCGAGTCTTATACGACACACTTGGACAGGCAAATTGTTAAAATTTACCAGAATCCTAAATATTGGTTGACCAGGTGTCCTAAGTACAAAATTCGCCCATTTACCACACGGTATTCAATAAAAATGAATTAACGTAATAATTAATTACGCATTGCCTTTCAGTCTTCTTGAAACAAAGAAAACTTTTGTATATTTTATCAACTATTTAAGCAGTGCTTCCAAACAAATATGGCAGATCATCGGTAAGTCATTACTTGAACCGGCTACCCCAGTGTGATTTGAGAAATTAAAAATAATTAATGATGCTTTCCAAACTTAGTTTGGATTTTTGGTCTATATTTGTCCTAAGTTATTTAGATTTTGAAATTTGGCACTTTGCCTTAGTAAACATATGGAAACTATCATTCCGATCATGTCTAGCTGTTACGGTTCATTACGGTTCATTGAAACATGACCTTGTTTTTCTACCATTGTTTGTCTTCTACTTAAAAATGAGAGAATGAGGGTACCTCTTACGTCCCACATACTAATTTAAAATATTTCTTGTCTTATGATTATACCAAGTCGAGAAAAACTATGTACGTAAACAGTAATAAATGAATTTCATACTTATTAAATGTAAGTGGTACAATATTCGAGTCTGACGTGCCGTTTGCATTTAACGGCACCGTTAGGCGGTTGACGGTTACATTACATAATCGGGGGGCGGGGCGGCCCATCGTATAAATACGGACTGTTTTTGCGGTGCCGGTCACTTATGAGCTTGCGGTGAGGATGCCTCGTGTTAGAGGCGAAACGCGTCGCGTGTTTTCTCACACAAGTATAGGTGTCGGTGGTGGTCTGTTCGTGTCTTGCTTTTGCTTGAAAACGTGGGAGGGAGGGCGGTGCATTAACTTTTGGGGGAATTTTCCTAAGTACTTTTCACATTTTGATGCTTTAGACAGTCGTCTAGATATGTATGTATATGTTAATTCGGAGTAGGCTAAATCAGTCTACTTCATACAGTGGAGGACTCACGTGGTCGCACCCTTGGATAACTCTCAGAGGATCTCGGGTGCATAGTATCACCAGCAGCTCGCCATAAGCTGCTTTACTACTTTACTGGTGGCACCTGTCCATTCCCTGATGTTTCTGAGTCACGACTTCCTTCTTCTCTTAACACACCTCCTTCTCTCAATCTTGCCCCTCATTAGAACTTAAAGAAGTCGGTACCTATCATATCCCTACGCCTTTATTATTATAACCTTTCTGAAACCCTTTCTAAATGTACCTTTATGTACAAGTCGAAATAAGTAATTTAACTATCTAATTCTCATATACATACCATCTTGATACATACCCTCACATAGCATTTCCCACGACAGATACATCATGGACGACCTGAACAGTTTCGTCAACTCTCTCGGCATGACAACGGTGGGTATCCCTTTGACGGCCAAGCTGACGGAGAACCGGAAGTTCCTGGTTAATCTGCTCGCAAGCCAAGAGTTTCAGGAAATGCTTGACAAGGACGTGGATCTGGTGCGCAAGAGCATGGTCGCGAAGCTCAAGTTCTGCGATACGGTCACCATGAATTCCGACAAGCTTAACGACTTTTATGATCGCGACCCCGAATCCTGATCGTTTAGTACATTCCTAGCGATCAGACAGCGACTTTCATTTATAATACCTAGCTCCTTGATTCATAGATTTGTTAACTGACTTACTCAGAAATATATTATTATTATTATTATTATTAAATTCTTTATTGTACCTGTAAAGATTGCACAATTCACGGGCTTAATACTAAATAGTATTTTATTCTAGCCAACCAACAGAGGTGACGTGGAGAAGGTACTCGTAGTCTCAAACGGTGAGGTGATATTTTATTGTCAAATATCTTTTTTTTTTAAATTAAACTATTGCTTGATTTATTTATTCAGTGATTAATTTTGTCGTATTATTTATCGTATAATCATTTGTATTCATAACAATTTTTTGGAGAGTAAATTAAGAAGTAAAATAATTTTACTCAATTAATCATTAATTTCACATGAAGTGTCTTCGAACCATCTTGACGATAACGTGGGAGGACTGAGTGCCAAACACAGAAGTTTTAAGACGGACACAAATACAGGGCATGGAAGCGATGTTGATGAAAGCTCAGTTGAGGTGGTGCGGCCACGTGGTGCGCATGGAAGACCACCGTCTGCCCAAGGCCGTTTTCTATTCCCAGTTGTCAAACGGTGCACGAAATGTAGGCGGACAGCACCTGCGCTATAGAGACGTCCTTAAAAGGCATTTAACCGCTACCGGAATTTCTCCTGATAGCTGGGAAAAAGTTGCAGATGCAGCGAATGGCGCTCCACCATTCTCAACAAAGTGGGAGTTTTCGAGGATACCCGGCTCGAGACTCTCGACTCCAACAGACAGCAGCAAAAAACCCGTCCAAAGCCCACATACTCTTACACGTACAATGACCGTGGTGAGCTTCACTGCGGCCAATGTAACCGGACTTTTAAAAACAAGCTGGGCTTCGCGAGTCACATCCGAGCGCCGCAGAAGTCCTACCAATCCTTGAGGTCGCCGTCATCGGACTCGATGAGAAGGACATCATCATTATATTATCTAAGCCGAATAAATGCAATGAGATGTAATTCAATTTCTACGACATTATTTGAATTAAGCTAAGCCATTGAAGTTCAAACGTATATGCTGAAATAGCAAAACAAGGAGAACTTTTTTATTGTACCATCTGCATGTATGTTATATTCTTATTTGTATAAAAAAAATTAAAAAATCAAAGTAATACACAAACTGCGAGGTCCGAGGGGTTAATCGTTCTACAGATACCAAGTGGACCCCACAACATTCTTCCATTGGGGGGTAATGCCCATAAATCCCCACGCTGGGCATGCGGGTTGAGGGGATCGCAGTTTGGTGGAATTGTGCTGCAGGGGGCGCTGTTGCCCACCCCTCGGTTCGTGTCCCTTAGTCGCCTATTACGACACCCGCGGGAAGAATTTGGGTGCTATTCTCTAGGCCGACACCATACAGAATTCTACAGCTGTCTTATTACAACGAGTCCCATCTATACCTACAGCTTTCCCTCGCCATAAAACCACTAGCTTGTCAATGAGACAAATTCATTTACGCGGATGGACAAAAGCAATATAATCTGGGGCTCCTGCCCTGTCCCTAACACAAAATGGGTAGTTATCGATCGATATAGTCCACTTAGTTCAACTATGTGTTCCTGTCTGCTGCTATAGCCGAAATCGACCAACCAACCAAACCACAACCTTAAGTACCAGTTTCTAAGGTTTACCCGTACAAAATACCACTTGTGTATTCTCTAACAATTTGTGTATTAGTTGGTCAAGCGTGTGACTACGGCACCTGCAAAATAAGAAAAGAAAGAAGAGAGACCTAAGAAACACCACATACGAAGTTGCCTATCAGAAGAGCGTGTAAATGTAAACTGCACATATCAATTGCCACAAAAAAAATATTTAAGACCTCCGATTTTCGATAGCTTGCCTTACATGGTAGAGTAAGAGAGATAGCCTGATTATTATATATCCGTATCGAACTCTGTGTAAAGCGAAGCTCGCCTCATGAGACCCTCTTCTGTGTCTTCGTCTTCAGTGGCATACCAGCGTCGAGCAGATTATCTCTATTACGGACAGATGTAAAACACGCGTTGGGTGGTCATTTGTAATCTTATTGCCGGGACCGACCCCGACGGACGTTCGCAACATGAAATTGACTGCCAACCACGCAAAGGTGCGTTCTCATCGGTTTTGAGAAAAGTCTGTTGTATTTTGTTTATATCTCTCTAATTTAATCGACGTGAAAGAGTTAATGCAACCATCCTGGAGCCATAACAGATTTAATATCTTCTAAACTCTCAGAAATCGATAATAACAAAGAGAAAACGGTTGCTCAGAGCAGCAGGAACTCAGTATTGTGATTTAAGCAATACTATATTTTTTTTTATTTTTATTTGGCATCAATTTCCGAAAAGTTTTGCCGTCAAGTTATCACGGAGTAATAAAAACAATACTATTCCCCCTTTATTGCCAGCCACAGTTAAAATAAGTCGTTCGAGATACCGTTTTACAACTGCCTTTGTATATTGCTCAATGCATAACATCTTTTCCGACAAGTGATACTAGACTCATGAGTAGACATAGGAAAAGTTACTTACGATATTTATGTTTGACCATTTTTTTATTCCGTCATACCTACCGACACGCTGGTTTTCTCGCAATGTGTTCCTTAATTTATAGAAAGTTCAAAGTACATTATGCCTGATGTCCTCCATCGAAGATGTACTCTATCGAAGTTCAATCAATACATTAACCCTACTCTGCATTGTGACGTGCATTTTATATTTTTATCTTTATACTTCTGGTATATTTTTTTATACTTAGGTACCTATGTCATGGGAACAAGGTCTAGAGTTATTTGTGGTCTCTCGTTTCCCATGCCTGGAAGTTGTCCCGGCTTTCCCCTTCTGTTTGGATTGAATCAAAAATGTACCGCAAATAAAGCACACTTCTCGACAAAAAACTACTGGTAGACCTAAATAACTGCTATAACGTGCTTTATTTCTAACGCGAAACTTGACGTTTTCTAGTATGAAAATAATACTGATAAATCAATAATTATGTTAAGATCCACACTAATCTTTGTTGTGTTATTTATTCAGTTCGATGCAGTTTTCAGTCTAATGTTGGTAACTATTATATACTAGTAGCTGTGCCCCGCGGTGTTACCCGCAGTTCGTTAGTGAAAATATATTTTCCCGCAGTAAAACATAGCCTATGTTAACACATTGAATGAACATCCAGGATATCAGCTAACTCCATACCAAATTTTATCAAAATCGCTTCAGCCGTTTAGACACACTCACAAACTTTCGCCTTTATAATATTAGTGTGATGATGATGAAGTGTGATTATTAAACAGTTTAATTAAAATTGCCTCACGTCGGCAGTCTATATGGTGTTAAAAAACTTATGCCCAACCCAAAATCTCTACTGGATTTTGGGTTGGGCATAAAGTTGGGCCCAAAGTAAATAATTGCGCAACCCTTAACCCATAAATTTTTTTTAACCAATTTAATTATTTGCAATATTAAAATATCAAGCGTTTAAGCACGCATTGGACGCTAAACTTTCAGCGTTCTTTGGCACGGTGCGTAACTCAAAATAACTTAAAATTATTATAAATTATTGCCTTTAGAGATTTCTACTTACAATGGCCCAACATGTTAGAGGCCTTATGGGTGACTCGATAACTTCTGACAGTAAGGCCCGCCACTGTCTTACAATACTCCACCAACCCGGACTTGGCCCCCGTAGTGGAGTATGGCCTAACCTTCCTGCCATGCAGGAAGAGACCCGTGCCCTAGCAGTAGGGACATACAAGGGTTGAATCGATATCGATCGATCGATGGCCCAACTAAGTGGCTAAGTTCGTAAATCTCAGGTCTACCTACCTAACTACTAGAATTTACCAGAATTCTGAATATAAGGGTTGACCAGTTGGCCTAAGTACAAAATGGCCTATTTATTAGACAGGGTATTCAATAATAATGAATTAACATACACATACATACATACATACATACATACATACATACATACATACATACATACATACATACATACATACATACATACATACATACATACATACATACATACATACATACATACATACATACATACATACATACATACATACATACATACATACATACATACATACATACATACATACATACATACATAACCCCATGCCTATATCCCAGAGGGGTAGACAGAGACCAGGGACTGCCACTTGTCACGATCCTGACAGATCACCTTCGCTTCATCAACGTTCATAAGTCGTAGCATGCACGCACGCCGGTTCCGGGTACTCTTTATCTTTCCCTTTGCTACTACATCCTCTATCTGGTCGATGTATGTCCGCCTGGGACGACCCTTACCAACCCTTCCACTCACATTCGCAATATATATTTGTTTCGTCCATCTTTCTTCCTTCATCCTCTCCACACGTCCAAACCAACGCAACAGTCCTTTCTCAATTCTAGTCATAACATAACATAACATTTACATACAGGCACATACATTGCTTCTGGCCCCACACTAGGATACCCTGTGTCGTGGGAACCAGAAACAACGACATCACAAACATGTAAACATCCAAGACCTGGACTTTTTTTTTTTTGTTTCCAGCCGGGATTCGAACCCGGGACCTCTTGCATGGTAGGCAGACGCGCTACCGCTACGCCACACTACATCCTCTTTCAGTCCACCGTTCTCTGATCAGACTATTGCGTATCCTGTCATTCAAAGTAACACTACACATGAATTAACATAGTTGTTTATGACATAACACCAACAATAATTTCTTAAATATTATCATACTTTATTGCACATGAAACATTAAAGTACATTGCATAAGAAAAAAACATGTACATTTCTTAATGACTCGCGATGCTCATACATGGTTATTAATATTAAGGGTTCAATCGCGATTATTTAGTAGGTAAAACGTAATTACATAAATCACTATTTAACTAGTAAATAACATAACATTTACATACTGGCACATACATTGCGTCTGGCCCCACACTAGAATACCCTGTGTCGTGGGTTCCAGAAACAACGACATCACAGACATGTAAACATCCAAGACCTGGGGTTTTTTTTTTGTTCCCAGCCGGGATTCGAACCCGGGACCTCTTGCATGGTAGGCAGACGCGCTACCGCTACGCCACAGAGGTCGTCATAATCGACCTCTGAGTGCTTAGTGCGAGTTTGACAGATCCAATCGAATAACTTTACTACGGCATTAATCTTGCATTGAGTAGTGAGTATGAGTAAGTTAACCGTTCGAACTGGCAAAACGCTGTCACAGTATAACTCGCAATCGCGTTTATTCGTGTTTTGGCTGGTAAACGTGTTCATTTCTCAACGTAAACCATTACAACTCGCAATCAGCAATTTCAATTTCCATACTTGTCGCTAGGTGGCGCTTCCTCGATGCCATAGAAATATGAGTTTACGTTAACGCGACCGAGTAGTTAAAAAAACTCGCACTAAGCACTCTGTGAATAATCGGGATTAGACCCGTTTAATATATAACTACCAACAATAGTTACGCATTGCATTTCAGTCTTTCCGACGTTCGCGAGCAAGCAGAGAAAACTCTTCATTATTTTTATCTACTATTTAGCCGGTGCTTCGCAACCACTATGGCAGATCGTCGGTAAGTTATGTATGACTTAACTCGGCTAACCCCAGTCTGATTTGAGAAATTAAAAATAATTAATGATGCTTTCAAAACTTAGTTTGGAGTTTTTGGTCTATTTTTCTCCTAAATTATTTAGATTTTGAAATTTGGCACTTGCAAATGTAGGAAACTATCAGTCCGATCATCTGGCCATAACTGTTCATTACGGTCCATTGAGACATGACCTTGTTTTTCTACCATTGTTTGTCTTCTACTTAAAAATGAGGGAACTGTAGCTCTTACCTACGTCCCACATACTAATTTAAAATATTTGTTGTCTTATGATTATACCAAGTCGAGAAAAACTATGTACTTAAACAGTAATAAATTTAGTTCATACTTTTCAAATGTAAGTGGTATAATATTCGGGTCCGACGTGCTGTTAAATGCATTGCATGGTAATTTCTTCTTGTGGCCGTAACATTCTGAATTATATTTTATATTGCTATTATGTTGGTACATCTTACGATTCATGGATTGATAGGGACCCGGAGTTTCGCGGCCTCTTTTACTCTAAATGTGCTGTTGCATCTGCCGGATCTTATCTCTTATGAATATTAATAATCTACTCAAATATAATATCTGTAAATATACGAACTATTGCAAAATAGAATGAGGAAAGGAAAAGTCTAGGATATGGGAGAAAAGGGAGGCTTATCGGGGGGGTCTGCCACAGAAAATGTATCAAGGCGTTCATCACTGGCAGACGTAGGTACTGTATGACTTGCCGCTTACTAAATTGACCACCTAAATAACATAACATAACATTTACATACAGGCACATACATTGCTTCTGGCCCCACACTAGGATACCCTGTGTCGTGGGAACCAGAAACAACGACATCACAAACATGTAAACATCCAAGACCTGGACTTTTTTTTTGTTTCCAGCCGGGACTCGAACCCGGGACCTCTTGCATGGTAGGCAGACGCGCTACCGCTACGCCACAGAGGTCGTCAAATAAGGTGCCGCTTATGGGCCCAGGACAGCAGGGCGACAACCGTAGAAGGAAGAAACCTGTAGTGGTAGCCACAGCCACTGCGCCAACTCGCACTTAGCGAATTTTACCTCCACATAGTACTAACGTTCTCTGGACAGCTCCTCTAGTTCCCCATTAATCACTATTTTTGTGCCAAATAATAATGACCGTTTAACGGTCACCGGTTTCACGGTTAGATTACATAATCGGGGGGCGGAGCGGCCTAGCCTATAAATACGGAGTGTTTTTGCGATGATCGGTCACTTGAGAGCCTGAGGTAGCGTCGTGTTATAGGCGAAACGCGTCGCGCCTTTTCTCAAGCAAGTATTGGTGTCAGTGGTGGTGTGTTCATGTCTTGTTTCTGCTTGAAAAAGTGGGAGGGAGGGCAGTGCATTAACTTTTGGGGGAATTTTGTAAAGTACTTTTCACATTTTAATGCTTTAGGCAGTCGTCTAAATATGTACGTATGTATATGTCAGTTCGGAGTAGGCTTAATCAGACTACTCCATGCAGTGAAGGATTCACGAGGTCGCACCCTTGGATAACTCTCGGAGGATCTCGGATGCATAGTATCACCAGCAGCTCGCCATAAGCTTTACTACGACCAATTGCGCCAAAGAGTTATATGTATCACTAGCTGCCGCTTTGTTGGGCGTTTGAATTGTCACATTCCTTCTTCTTCCCGTGCCTCTTCACTAATGGAGATTGAGAGTCAGTTTCACATATTCTTCTTTGTTCCTTGCCAAACGAAACAGATCTTTTGACGCTGGCTGCATCTGTCCATTCCCTGATGTTTCTGAGCCACGACTTCCTTCTTCTCTTAACACACCTCCTTTCCTCAATCTTACCCCTCATTAGAACTTAAAGAAGTCGGTACTTATCGTACCCTACGCCTTTATTATTATAACCTTTGTGAAACGCTCTCTAAATGTACCTTTATGTACAAGTCGAAATAAGTAACTTATCTGCCTAATTCTAATAGCACGATATATTACGTATACATACCATCTTTATACATACGCTCACATAGCATTTCCCACAACAGATACATCATGGACGACCTAGACGGTTTCGTCAACTCTCTCGGCATGACAACGGTGGGTATCCCTTTGACGGCCAAGCTGACGGAGAACCGGAAGTTCCTGGCCAACCTGCTCGCAAGCCAAGAGTTTCAGGGAATGCTTGACAAGGATGTGGATCTGGTGCGCAAGAGCATGGTAGCGAAGCTCAAGTTCTGCGACACGGTCACCATGACTCGCGACAAGCTTAAAGACTTTTATGAACGCGACCCCGAATCCTGATCATTTAGTACATTCCTAGTGATCAGATTGCGACTTTCATTTGTAATGGCTCCTTGGATTCATTCATTCTTCTCCAGGCTATATTAGTTCACTGCTGGACATAGCCCTCCCCTAATGAGCGCCACAGCGCAAGGTTGTGCCATCATTGGGGGGTAATGCCCATAAGCGCCACACTGGGCGTTAATTCACTTGGGGCCAATTTCTTTATCTTTCTTTTTTAATTTTAACTTTTAACTAACTTTATAACTTTGTCTATCTTATTTCATTTAATTATCTTTCTGTTGAAAGTCTCAATTCACTTGGGAAAGACAATTAGTTAACTGCAGTGCTGTCTCTTAAAATTCCCCAGAAAAGAGCATGACAGAACCTTAATTAAGTATTTACGTGAAATTCTCAATCCAGAAACCGGTCATAAAGGCCAATTTCTAAATTGAGAATTTCGCTAAGTAAATACTCAACCTGTAATGCTGTCTCTTCGAATTTCTCAGCAAATAGTGTGACATAACGTTACTCAAGTATTTACTTAGTGAAATTAACAATTCGGAAACAGGAGCTTACTCACAAATATGTTGCTTGATTCATTTATTCAGTGATTAATTTCATCGTATTATTTATCGTATTTGTATTCATAACAATTTTCTGGAGAGCAAATTAACAAGTAAAAATCATTTTATTAAATTTATCATTATAGGGTTTTATATTATATTATCTAAGCCGCATACTGCAGTGAAATGTAGTTTAATTTCTAAGACATAGGAAGGCATTGAAGTTCATACATTTGTATACCGAAATTTCAAAACACGAAAAAGTTTTTTTATTGTACCTACTTTCTGCATGTATGCAATACTCACTTTGTATAAATTTAAAAAATCAATGATACAAAGTAGTATAGCAACTGCGAGGTCCGAGGGGTTAATCGTACTACAGAAATCAAGTGGACCCCACAACATTCTACGGCTGTCTTATTACAACGAGCCCCATCTATACCTACAGCTATCCCTTGCCATAAAACCACTAGCTTGTTAATGAGACAAATTCATTTACGCGGATGGACAATAGCAGTAAAATCTGGGGCTCCCGTCGTGTCCCTAACAGAAAATGGGTAGTTATTGACAAATAGTCCACTTAGTTCAAATATGTGTTCCTGTATGCTACTATAGCTAAAATCAACCAACCAAATCAGACCTTAAATACCAGTTCCTAAGGTTTACCCGTACAAATTAACACTTGAGTATTTTCTAACAATAAATTTGTGCATTAGTTGGTCTAGCGTGTGACTACGGCCCTTGCAAAATAAGAAAAGAAAGAAGATCCGAGAGACCTAAGAAACACCACAGACGAAGTTGCCTATCAGAAGAGCGTGTAAATGTAAACTGCACATATCAATTGCCACAAGCAATTTATTTAAGACCTCCGATTTTGGATAGCTTGCCTTACATGACAGAGTAAGAGAGATAGCCTGATTATTATATATCCGTATCGAACTCTGTGTACCTAAAGCGAAGCTCGCCTCATGAGACCTTCTTCTGTGTCTTCGTCTTCATTGGCATACCAGCGTCGAGCAGATTAGCTCTATTACGGACAGATGTAAAACACGCGTTGGGTGGTCATTTGTAATCTTATTGCCGGGACCGACCCCGACGGTCGTTCGCAACATGAAATTGACTGCCAACCACGAAAAGGTGCGTTCTCATCGGTGTTGAGAAAACTTTGTTGTATTTTATTGATATCTCTCTAATTTAATCGACGTGAAAGAGTTAATGCAACCATCCAGGAGCCATAACAGATTTTGTACATATCTTCTAAACCCTCAGAAAACGTTGATAACAAAGAGGAAACCGTTGCTCAGAAACCATTAGCAGGGATTCAGTACTGTGTTCAGCATGGTGATTCAAGCAAAATTATAATTTTTGTTTACAAATTTAACGAATAGAGATTGCGTATACAAGGCAGTGAGCTGACCATATCTCGCGAAGAACCGACCGTTGGAGTAAACGTGTTCTCTAGTGGAGATCGCAACTCGGCAAACGTAGTGTAGGATGCCCTCCGACCTGGTGGGGTGGCGATCTGCGAAAAACTGCAGGCAGATGCTGGATACGGCAAGCTGAAGACAGGGCGCAATGGCGCTCATTAGGGGTTATATCCAGCAGTGGACTAGAATAGCCTGACGACGAGGTATACAAGATACGTCTACAAAAACTTACGGCAGAATCCCGAAGGGCTAGGGCCGCGTTTCAAATAAAACTACAATTTTTTGTTCAAAATTAGAATAGAATAGAAAAAGTTTATTTCTAAAACAGAACACACAAAGCAACAACAAAAGTCATTTAATCTCTTGCACCATCTGTGGTTGACTGGTAGAAAATGCTAATAGCATTAAGTCCGCCACATTGCCATTGTATTTTTTATACTTATGTGCAATAAACGTATTAATAATAATAATAAAAGTAGATTAAGTTTGCACAAGAAATCATATTTCTTGAATTAAAATTTAACACTATTATTTACTCCGAAATAGAAACAACATAATGATAAGGTGCAACGAACAGTACAATTAGTCTTCCCACTTGTTAATCTGATTGTTAATTAGCAATACAATGTAGGTACATCGAATTTATAATTGTTAATAAGGTCTTGGGTATGCCACTTGCCACGATCCTCGCAAACTTATTCACCACCGCACGCACGCTAGATATGAGCAAAAGTTGCTTTATTTTTTTTTGTTTTTCTAGTACACAGTCTTATCGGTACTTTTGTACCCTAACCTGTTACGCCTCTTTTATTAAAACAGCAAGAGTTAGCCGCCATCTCATCACAACGAGCGGGGTAGGCAAACATATTGGTTCGATGAGCTTACGAGCCCCGTAATGTGTAACAAAGTGAGATGAGGTGGCTTGCCGTAAGGTCTGTTTCAGGGTAGAGCCACAACTTTGGAAGGTGGAGAAGTTAACAAACTGTAGAGGTTATACTATTTTTATTTTAAATTCACTAGCCCGTGCTAAGGACAATTTTAAAAAACCTATTTAGAGGCAAAAAATTCCACCCATGCCGGGATTCGAACCCGCGACCTCTGGTTCGAATTCGCGGGTTCGAATCCCGGCATGGGTGGAATTTGTAGCCTCTATAGGTTTTTAAAACTGTAGAGGTGACACAGTATTCTCCATTATGTGAGAGCTCCAAGCTCGAGCTCTAGCTTGCTTCAGCAAGAGCTCTTCTTCTTCAGGCTATATTAGTCCACTGCTGGACATAGCCCTCCCCTAATGAGCACATTACTAGCGGCCTGTCTTCAGCTTGCCGCATCCAGCATCTTCCTGCAGTTTTTCGCAGATCGTCATCCCACCTGGTCGGAGGGCGTCCTACACTTCGTTTGCCGAATCGCGGTCTCCACCCAAGACCACGTTTACTCCAACGGTTGTCGGTTCTTCGCGAGATATGGCCCATATAGCCCACAGACTATGTCGATAACTTTGACTAAGAGCTCTACCCAAAACGTTTTACAGCTATGGTTAAAATATTACATGACTGACGACGCGAACTCCGTCTCTTCTCACCATGATAAAGCTGTTCGAATAAGAGAAAAACCACCCCCTTGATTGTATAATTTTTGACGTATATCTGTGTGCGAACGGAACGCGGAATGTTTACTTAGCCCTCCCGCATAGATATGTGGCGTAATGTAGGTATATCACACATATTGGAAACCGCATTTCAGGCGATATCGAAACATGACAGTGGTTTTAAGACACGTAATTGTAAGACGAAGTCCAATAGATATTTTGACGACCTCTGTGGCGTAGCGGTAGCGCGTCTGCCTACCATGCAAGAGGTCCCGGGTTCGAATCCCGGCTGGAAACAAAAAAAAAAAAAGATCAGGTCTTGGATGTTTACATGTTTGTGATGTCGTTGTTTCTGGTTCCCACGACACAGGGTATCCTAGTGTGGGGCCAGAAGCAATGTATGTGCCTGTATGTAAATGTTATGTTTGTTATGTTATGTTTTTGCACACAGTAAATCAAAATAGTATCATAAGTTCTTGGATCGCAATATATTAGCTACGAGTATATGGGAGAAAATTATGAAGACTTTTGCTTGGAATAGAATAACCCTCCGCTCTTCTGTTTCTTTCCAATCTGTGATAGAGGCTACATTTGCGGCTTCCCTTTCATTTGTCTCGCACGTCGGGTTTGACCCTCCCCGACCCCCGCAGCCTCTACCCCTCTGTGGCCCCTGCGGCCGGCCCGCTCTAAATTGTGGCTTTTATATTATGTTTGCAAATGTAATGCGCAGAAAATGCACCCGGGTGGTTTCCTGGGCATAAATTCTCCCGGGATTTTGTTTTTGTTTGAAAATGGATGCGCGTTCTAATTTCAACGGCGTTTCAATCCAACATGCCATCATCTCGGTAAAAGTATAAACCGGCCTTTGCATAAATCAACTTTGAAAAGTTTTAGGATAATCTTTGGAAGAAATTAGTAAGTAGGTAGGTATATAGGCATTGGCAAATGCCAATAGAGTGGCTGAAACAAGGTGATACTCGTAAATCGATAAACCCTGAAAATTGTTTATAAAGAAGCGGTTACCAACAAGCTATCAAACTTTCAGATGCTCCCAAAATCTTAATTATCTGTGCGGATAGAAAGTTTTAATTAATTTTGCCGACTGAAACGAGACTGGGCGTCTAACTCTTTGAATTCCAGCCGCCCACCGCGTTCGGACAGTGCTGTTTGCATTTTATTAATTTTTAGGGTTCGACCTAGAAAGGAAAAATCCGACACCGAAAACCGAGTGAGCCCCATTTTGCGCGCACTATCATATCGCCTGTGGGTGGCCAATGGGCAATGACGTCACTTCAGCAATCTAATTTATTGAGATGAGAAAATGTACGCGGCGCCCACCGATTCGGAGATTACGAGTACTTGACCTGACCCTTGCCTATACTGTGCCTCCCATCCATCAGATACATTTTCTCAGGGCGAGATAAATAGTCGCTTCTAAGAACGAGTCTTAGCGAAAGCACTTGCTTAAGAATCGATTTGTCTATTCTGAAGCATTGGCCTAAGAACATGCTTAGCTAAGCAAACGTCTACTTTGATACTTAGCTAAGTTAGCCTGAAGTAATGCTTAGGGAAGCTTGAGTACGGACTTGGGCTAAGCAACGACTATTTATCTCACCCTAAGGGTAAATCGACCAAGTTGTAATTATTAGATAGACAGTACTTTGGCACTCTCTAAGTCGCGAAACCCGGACTAATTCTTAGCATTGGCCTAAGAACATGCTTAGCTAAGCAAACGTCTAAGTAATGCTTAGGGAAGCTTGAGTACGGACTTGGGCTAAGCAACGACTATTTATCTCGCCCTCAGGGTAAATCGACCAAGTTGTAATGATTAGATATCAAATAAGGAGATCAACTGAGCGGTGGTTTCTCATTCGGGAGGTCGTGGGTTCAAATCTGTATGACTTTGTTTACTAAGTTACGTACATTTGTGAAGTTATAATAGTAGCAATATCCCTCGGTAACTGTTAAAAAAAAAACATCGTGAAGAAACTGTTTGAAGTATTCACATACCTTAGCGCTTGAAGTTGACAATCCGCGGTGGGCATGGGGACTAATTCCATACTCTCTCTGCGAGATAGGGGCCGTACTTATATAGGTGAATTGTTATAGAGACTATACTATTTTTAATGCACTAACCCGTGCTAAGGACAATTTAAAAACCTATTTAGATGCAAAAAGTTCCACCCATGCCGGAATTAGAACCCGCGACCTCTGGCACGGATAGCCAGAGGTCGCGGGTTCGAATCCCGGCATGGGTGGAATTTTTAGCCTCTAAATAGGTTTTTAAAATTGTTATAGAGAGGTCAGCGATCCCGATATGGTGTGAAAAAGCTTTCCGGTCAATGGAATAAAAGATAACTATGAAGGTGGAAATCATTCCACCTTCAGTCAGGGTTTCCCCTTTCCTATGTATCAACATAGGAAAGGGGAAACCCTGACTGAAGTCCCCTTCAACACTTAGTCCAACGATCTTTCAATCTCTTCATACTATTAAAAATGTTTGGGCGATCCCTTCATCATCAGCCCGGAAAACCCCACTGCTGGGTATAGGCCTCTTCATTTCCACGCCAGCCAGCACGAGCTCGCGCTAGTCTCATCCACTGCTTGCCGGCCACTTTACTTAGGTCATCTGACCATGTGGCTGCTGGTCTGCCCACCGACCGTTCCCCCTCCCACGGCCGCCACTCTGTCACTGCCTTCGTCCATCTGCCATCATTCCGCCTGGCCAAGTGTCCCGCCCACTTCCACTTCAGAGTCGCAATCCGTTTGCCGATATCTACCAGCTTTGTATGGCGTCTGATTTCGACATTCGGGATCCGGTCCAGAAGTGTGATTCCTAGCATAGCTCTTTCCATTGCTTTCTGTGTGACTTTGACTTTGTGCACTGCGTCCTTAGTCAAAGTCCATGTTTCGGAACCTTGCGTGAGTGTGGGCAGGACACATTGGTTAAACACCTTGGTCTTAAGGCTCTGTGGGATTTTCGATTTAAGCACATCCTCGAGCTTACCGAATGCGGCCCACCCAAGCTGAATGCGACGAGCTATCTTCTTTTCCTGACCTTGTGGCCTGAAAGATAAACAATGTCCAAGATAGATATACTTGTCTACCACCTCAATGGGACAGTTCGCAACATTAATGCTGGGAACGTCTATGGTGTTTTCAGACATATTCTTGGTCTTGGACATGTTCATCTTCAAGCCCACCTTCATGGATGTTTCATGTAACTGTGTGAGCATACATTGTAGGTCATCTACAACTTGAGCTATGATGATGATCAAGTAGTCAGCGAACCTAAGGTGCGACAACCGGATGCCATTTATGTTATCCCCTCTTTTGCGCCAATCTAGAGTCTTCATCACGTCTTCCAAGACATTTGTGAAGAGCTTGGGCGATAGAGTGTCACTTGGCGTACTCCTCGATTTATCGGCACCGGATTCGTGAGCTCATGCAATCGAACCTGCAGAGCGGCGGAGCTGTAAAGTTCTCGGAGAATGTCCATATCTCTTGTCGATGCCACAGCGATGGAGAGAATGAAACACAGCCCAGTGTTCGACACTGTCGAAAGCTTTTTCGTAATCTACGAAGGCAAAACACAATGGCTGGTTGTATTCTCTGCATTTCTCCATCAGTTGCTTGACGACTGTGGTCCATGGTGGAATATCCACTCCGGAAACCAGCCTGCTCTACATGTTGATACTCGTCGAGCAAACGCGTCAGTCTACGACATATGACTTTGGCAAATAGTTTGTTAACCTGGGAAAGGAGGCTGATTGTTCTATAGTTTTGTAACGCGGCTTTATCTCCCTTTTTGTGGAGAATGATTACCACCGCATTTTTCCAGGCTGTAGGCGTTATCCCTCTGTGCAAGACCAGATTGTAGATTTTTTCGAAGACTCCCATTGCAGGAGCTCCACCTGCCTGTATCATCTCCATATATACCCCGTCTTCCCCTGAACCCTTGTCCGTTTTCATCCACCGCAGAGCGTGGCTTATTTCGTCTTGGGAAATATTGGGCAGGTCATCCCAAAGACGTTCAACTGGTTCTGCTCTTTGGTCGGAAGCGTCCAGCGTATTCGGCTCTGCTGATTTAGATGAATAGAGCTATAAAAGTCTTCTACGATACTTCGGATAGTCCTATAATGTCCCACTTAATACTTTCAACCTCTTCCCGCAGTTCACGAAGTCTCTCCTCAGTTGTTTGTGTTCTCGTGTTAAATGTTGCCAAAGTCATTTTTTGGCAGCCGTATCTCTTCCGGAGATTCTTAGCACCCTCTGCCTCGCCGGAACCATAACCGCTGCCGTAGTTAGGAATAGCGGGGCTGCCGGGGACTGAGGGCCGTTGCAATTTGGCGTGGTTCATGAAGGTTAAGGCCATAAAACGCCACGCTGGCCAGTGCGTCGTGGCGAGTTTTCCTGTCACGTTAGCTCCTACCAACTCAATGCAAGCATTGTTTCGGTATTAGTGCACTACAGTTACCGGGAGGGACCGGTTGGAGGTGTGAACTCGGAATTGGATATCCCGATCCGTGACCTTGGTAAAACGTCAATGCATGCATTAACGTTCTCAGCCGGCCACAAATCAAGACTCCCTTCCCCTTAATCCCTGAGTAGAATGATTCTATGGTCAATCCCTTCCCAATTTTCCTCGAGTTCACTGTAGTAAACGCGGCACCCTTTATTTGTAGCTTACAAATCCGGTTTTTCTGACAAGTAAGACCCGCTTTTTTAATAGAGATGGCTACACTACATGTTTAGTCTCAGAACAAGTTATTGTTCTGAGTGTTTAGTTATTGTTCTGAAGTTTTTAGTGTCAATGTCATCCGTGCAGCACGTCGATATAAAACGTTCGAAAAAAAACAACGCAACATACACGAGGCCCCACAGAACAATTAAATCCGAGGCCCATACAGATAGCCTCGCGGTTCTATCAGACCTTTGTGCAACACTTAAGAGTCTACCTCAAGGCGCAATTCCCATACAAACGTAGCTTGGTTTATAGATTTGCAATGAAACTTTGCCAATACGTTTAGAGGACACAAATGTATGTTTGATAGCACTTTCAAACCTACATTGTGCTACATCTGAGAATAACAGAATAAAAAAAAATTTGCCTCAAAAAACTTTTCGTAGAAACTATTCTTATAGCTGTAATTTATTTTTGATAAGTTTATTTTCGCTTTAACGAATCATAAAATAGAAACAACCTGTAGCTCTAGTCAGATAAGGTAGTTTGAAACACTTATGGGCAGTTGATTTAATAAAGTGTTTCCTACTATTTATGTACATACCTATTTTCAATTAACCATATCTATGTAAATTTTAAACAATAGTTCGGCAGATTGTCTACCTATATAAAAATTGGAAATTTATTTAGTTAATTATTTGAGTTGAGGTTGTTGTTCTTCTTTTAATAACTTTATTTTTATAGGACCATGTACGAAACGAAATCTAAGTCCTAACTTATCCACATTCTGATTCCTCATCTGGTGCTCATCTGACTGAGTTTGATTTTCATATCAATTCATTGGTTTGATTTTGACACCGAGGATTTTTTTTGACGTCTATTAATTAGTCTGTGTTTCTAGTTATTGGTATTGTTCTGAGGTTTGATTTTGACACTGAGGATTTTGTTTGACGTCTATTAATTAGTCTGTGTTGCTAATTTGATTGTGAGTTTCACGCAGTTTCATTCAATTTCATATTCTTAATTCATATATATTGTTGATACGTAATGACGGCACGGCAGCCTTATGAAGACAAGGTGGAAAGTTGGTAAGTTGTTAAGTAGTTCATACAAGGTCAGTGAGATAACATAAACGAGAACTAATTCCGTAACACTATTCAGATAAAGAGTAGTACGTCGTTGTTGATTTAATTTAACCCCACATACCTAGATTGTAATAAAGAAACTTATATAGGTTATATTAAAAATAACTAGATTCCTTTTTTATGATATGAAGAAGATGGCAGAAACTCCAATGTCTGAGAAAATGCTTGTCCCAATGGAAACCGAGGAGGGCCCAATTTATGGCTACATAACAGAAACAGATGTTGGTCAACACTACCGCTTCAGTGGGATACCATACGCCAAGCCTCCATTGGGAAACTTAAGATTTCTTGTAAGTACATATTAACAGAATAAATTTAACTTTAGATATGGCTCAATATTATTTTAATAATGTCGACACAACATAGTCAATTGTCTGGTCTTCCTGCGATACCCTGTGATATGGTAACAACCAACAACAAGGTCATAAAATGTGGACTGGCTATTTGTAGAAATCAAAGGATGGGAAGCCCTAGTAGTAATTAGACCCACAACTGCTGTTAGGTACCTAATCAAGTGTGTTACTGCTACACCAAAAAGGCAGTACCTACATAAACAGAATAGATTATATAGTCACGTCACCTAGGGAAGCACAAGGTCAAGCTAAAAGTTTTATCCAGTAGGTGGGTAAAGTTGGGGGCTGTAGAACGCTGGCTTCTCAATTGGAAGGTTGTGAGTCCGAATTCTGGCTCGTACCCAAGACTTTGTTTTCATAGTTATGTATTTTTGTGAAGGTATAGTACCAATACCACTATTGTGAGGAACCGAAGTGTAACTAAGGTTTACCCATACCTCAGCGTTTGCTATGTACAATGGCCCAACTAGCAGGCTAAGTATGGAAAAGATTTCAATGAACAGGTCTAATAAACTAACTAGTTGATATTCAGATTGAACTTGTATTGTAACATTGACTGTTTGTCAGACATATCATTTTCTATCTGACTGACACTGACTGCTTTTCTGACAACAGTCTGATAACAGATTGTTAGCATTCTAATAATCTGGAAGCAGCCAGCCAGATCACTGGATCTGGCTTAGTGATAATGTTAGTACAAATCCACAAATGAAACTCAAGAACTTAGAAAACAAAGTCAATGGTAAAAGCCAGAATCAAACCCAGAATTTGAGGAAATAGTTCTACTGATGCACTACCACATTTCTCAGCATTTGTGTAAATTTGGGGATTCCTAAAAACACCAACTAGTCACTTCCTCTTTTTTACAGCCACCCTTGCCTGTTCAACCTTGGACCGACCAAATAGATTGTACAAAAGAGCCACCTCAAAGCTTTGCTCACACAGATTCAGACAAATTCACAGGTTCAGAAGACTGTCTATACATAAGTCTCTCTACACCCAATTTGCAACCTAAGAAACCTTTACCAGTTATGTTCTGGATTGGAAGCTTCAGCTATTCATACTCAATTGACACAATCTTAGACCCAAGTTTGCTATTGCAACAGGATGTACTGTATGTACACTGCGGCTTCAGACATGGCCCATTTGGATTTCTTTCCATAAATACCATTACAGCTCCTGGAAATGCTGGTCTGAAAGACATAGTGATGGCTTTGAAATGGGTCCAGAGGAATATTAGCCGATTTGGTGGTGATCCCAATAACGTTACTATGTTTGGCACAAGCTGCGGGGGCTCTATTGTCCACTGCATGATGCTGTCATCAATGGCCACAGGGTTGTTCCACAAGGCGATAGTTCAAAGCTCAAGTGCTCTCAACAACTGGATGTTGGTCAGGAATCCATATCAACCGGTCCAGAATTTAGCTAAAGAATTGGGACTAGAAACTCAATGCAAATTCGAAATCGTCGACATATTAAAGAAAATGCCTGCTGAAGAAATCTTGACCGCATTCGGCAGGATGACAATGCGGATGTTCAAATCAGAAACTGACTACTTCGACGCCATATTCAAGCCTTGCATTGAAGAAGAGTTCGAAGGCCAACCCGCGTTCTTGACGAAAAGCCCATTTCGGATACTCAAATCAGGCAAATTCAACAAAGTACCTTTGATCATTGGCAGCAACAACACCGAAGCTGTCCTCTTGCAATACATCAAAAACGATTTTTACGACAACTACGAAATTTACAACGAAAACGCCCGCCTCATTGTGCCCAAAACATTGGCTGGCGAAGTGAATGTATCTAACAACATAGGCCAACAATTAATCAAGTTCTACATAGGAGAGGATACGTGCCTAAGCCCGGACACAAAAAACCAATATGTTCAACTAATGAGTGACTATTACTTTCTGTATTACATTAACAAATCCGTCCGGATGCACAGTCAGTTCTCTTCGCAATGTCCAGTGTACTACTACATTCTAAACTACGCGGGAGATTGGAATGTTCCAGAAAATTTGAACTGTTTCAACTCGATGGGACACTGCGGGGAAATCCCTTATATCTTTAGAATAAAGCCCGCCGATCTTCCAATCTGCCGTGGGGGCCGTGATTCGGTCAAAGTGCGGAAAAGAGTGGTAAAACTGTGGACCAACTTCGCTAAATTTGGGTATGTACTACCTAATTCGAAAGAAACTAAAAAGGTGTTTCTAAATTTCTTTCTTAATTAGAGAGAGGTACGTCACAATTTAAAACTAACGACGATTAATTGGGGCGAAAAAATAATAAAAAATTGAGGGGTGCCCTTTAATTTCGCTAAAAGGTTGGCGGAAAATAAATTATCATAAACCCTGGGATGGGTGGTTGTATCTTTGAGTTCACAAACTATTTTACTTTCAGGAACCCAACCCCAGACGACAATGATCCGCTGCTCCAGATCACCTGGGATCCGGTGGAAAACGAAGACCGCCTAAACTACCTCTCCATAGGATCGGAGCTAACCAAAGGCAGGAATCCTTTCTACGATCGAATGAAATTTTGGGATCAACTGCACACTGAGCACACATTTCTGAGAGCTCTGATGTATTTTAGTGACAGCGGCCTTAATTTTTAACAAGTTTAAGAATTGACTTCATAAGTCGCGAACAATACATACGCGTGTCATTCCAGAGTAGAAAAATAAGTATTTCAAGAAGGGCGCTGGGAAAAGCATCAGATGTATTTAGTGTCACCAATGCAGTGGTGTTTTTATACAATGGATTAGTTTAAAAACCTATTTAGAGGCTAAAAATTTCACCCATGCCGGGATTCGAACCCGCAACCTCCGGCTATCCGTGCCAGGGCTCTGCCAATTGAGCCAGAGGTTGCGGGTTCGAATCCCGGCATGGGTGAAATTTTTAGCCTCTAAATAAGTTTTTAAATTTGTCCTTAGCACGGGTTAGTGCATTAAAAATAAAAATAGTAAGTATAATGGATTAGTTATTAAAATGTCAGCTATTGTGCACTTTCTACACATTGATCCACTAGTACCTGCTAGTGGTTTTCCGAATAATACAACGTGTTATACAAAGGCAAAACCTAAAAACCCTTTACTTCATTCATTAACGATAACGAAATCACATGCTTATTGGAAGAGGATTCATTTAAATTTTTCATTTGTTTTTATTTCTCATTTTACAAATTTTGTTCGTAATTTAAATCGAGAATTTTAAACCTTTGCTTCCATTTTAGACTAGTTGACGCTGAAGAAACTACTTTCAGCTTTATCGTTCTTTGGCTGCGTTATTGTTAAAATTTCTTGGGAGTGCCGAATGTTATTTGATATTATTAGTTTTATACTTATATTTTATGGGGTTCCGAGGCTCGCACAAATTTTCAATAATGTAAGTACTTATTAAACTTGTGTATGGTATCAATAAGTGTCAATTCTCTATATTGGTATCATACAAAATATAATATTATGATGTGTACGTACAGTCAATATTGACAGTATGTTCGGGCCCCCGCAAGAGAACTTACATATTTATAGTAAGTTATTTGAGGATTCCATATATTATCTTCTACATGTATACAATTTAATAAGACTGAACTTAACAGTTAGATTTTACTACGTGGGTTTATCTAGATCTTGTTAGTATGTCATTGACTTGTTAAGAGGGCTCCTCACGCGGCAATTCCCATACAAACATGGTTAATTCAATGGAATTAATTATCCACTAAGTGAATTGAGAATTTCACTTAGTGGATAATTAAGTAACGTTCTGTCACGATCTTTTCTGGGAAATTCGAAGAGACAGCGTTACAGTTAACTCTTTACCTACCGAAATTCTCAATTCAGAAACTGGCCCAGAGTAGACTATCTAAAATAACACGGAAAGGCAAGCAAAACTGGTGTAGATTTAAAATTGTACCAGCCTCGTTTACAAAAGCGTGATTCCGACACCTCAGAACAGTTTAAATAGTCTGAGATAGATAAATAAGGCCGTGAATCATGTACAAAAACCACTAATATGTAAAAATCTCGTGCAAGCACGCATGTAAAAAGTGTTATCGAACTCCTCCGAAACGGCTTGACAGATTTCCTTTTTTTTCTGTTTATTTGATAGGTCAAAAGAGGTATAGTAGGCTTATTAATAAAGAACGATTATATTCTTTTTAATGCATTAACCCATGCTAAGGACAATGGCTAAAAATTTCATGTAATCATATTTCGAATTACTTTTTGCAATAAAGAAATATTAAAAATTCCACCCATGCCGGGAGTCGAACCCGCGACCTCTAGCTATCCGTGCCAGAGGTTTGCGAGCTCTTATACATATATACTAGCATACTATATATGTTAACGACACTAGGTTTGATCGTGCTTTGAATTACAAAATAATTTCAAATATACACGTATGAGCATTATGAGAAGATTTATATGAAACGACATTCCTTTATTCTCAATTCTAATATCAATCAAACCTTGATTTATCCTTGACATATAAAAGGTAAAGTATCATTACGATCTGGCATGTCGTTTGTAAATTAAAACTATGCTGCGTTTGTATGGGAATTGCCGCTTTTCGTGCTGAATGTGCCATAACAAAGTTTGTTTGGTTAACCCAAAATTAAAAGAATGTATATTAATGTTGATATTATTATTGTACAGTTTTGTTTGATAAATATATAAATATTGTTATAATAATATATTTTTAATGGGACAAAGTGGAGTTATTTATACATTTCTAATGAATTAAATTCATCAACTGTGTTGGTACCAATAGTTTTATTATATTAAAGTAACCGATATATGTGACTTCACCAACAATATACATTACACATTTTTGTTTAATTTAATTAACAAAATGCGGGACTAACTAAAAATATAAAAAATATACATACATTTTTCACTAAATACAAGCTGTTATCTACATGATCGAAACAAAATAGAACTGTCATTTTTA
This sequence comes from Yponomeuta sedellus, assembly GCA_934045075.1. Classification (NCBI taxonomy): domain Eukaryota; kingdom Metazoa; phylum Arthropoda; class Insecta; order Lepidoptera; family Yponomeutidae; genus Yponomeuta; species Yponomeuta sedellus. The sequence goes on along the minus strand of OW203727.1, from coordinate 3,854,384 downwards.
TTACATTTTCTTTTCTATTACATTTTTTTTTCTTTTTCCACATAAAATTAAATCACAATACATGAAAGCAGAATATGCTAAGTAAACACAAGGTCTTCGCAGATGAATATTGTTCACTGCGTGGCAACGGCGATCATAATACACTGCAGCGGCTATTCCACTGACAATTTGAGAGTTATTTTATACAATAAGTGCGTTTCTTTCACATTAGTCCCGTGTCTAATATCATCTCTTACTAACTTCTCTATATATCCAAAGCACGAAAGAGATGGCAACGTGTGCTACGTGGATTTTTAAGTAGTATTGTCAAGTATCATCAATATTTCACTAATCAGGAACTGATCTCCCGTTCCGAGCGTAAAATAATTATTTTCGCGACCAATTGGAATCACAGTACATGCTAGTTTATCTGTCATTACATTATTAAACAAAATGGAATCTGAGCAAAGCCACACATCGAAGGACCAAAATAGCTACTTCTGAAATCCCTCTCAGGCGCACATTCAAACATATTATGCCAATAAAGTAAATAACATAGCATTACATTTACATACAGCCACATACATTGCTTCTGGCCCCGCACTAGTATACCGTGTTGTGGGAACCAGAAACAACGACATCACAAACATGTAGACCTGGGGTTTTTTTTGTCTCCAGTCAGGGTTCGAACCCGGGATCTCTTGCATGGCAGGCAGATGCACTACCGCTGCGCGATAGTGGACGACAATGATTGTTAAAACATTGAGTACTTTTGAAAATTCTTTTGACTTCCGCAAAGTGTTCTGTCGATCATTCTTGTTGTTCTGTTCGTATGTGATGTGATTAATGCCTAAAACGCTCTTGAAATGCAGTTTAAATAAAAAAGTTAAAGTCTGTCAAAGGCTTTTACCACAGACTATTATTAATACTGCCTTTGAGGAGTGTTTCAAGAAATCAAGTTTTTAATGTAGTTTTTTGTTGAAGAAAAATGACGCAAGTACATAATTTTTCTTTATTAGAAAAATTATGTGATTAGTGATTACACAAAATGATAAATTGACTACAATATGTCTTGAACACCCGTCTAGTACTGCCATATATACCTACTATATCTCAAAAATTACAATGTCTACAATCCGCTGTGGGCACGCGTGGTAATTAAGTGCAGTCTCTGCAGTGGATGATTTTTAGGCTACATCATCATTAAAAACGTCCGAACGTGTGATCGAGAGGGATGCCAGAAGTCAAAGCGGCCTTAACAGCTATTTAACAGAATATTAACTAATGACACGTTTCAGCTCCGAATCCTCGGAACATCGATCCCTTAGTGGAGTTTTGTGGAAAAAGCTGCAAGCGTTTGGGTTAGTCATTCCATTCCCTACAAACCACAGTCTCTGCCTACATGGTGTTTTGAAAAGCTCCGGTGAAACATAAGGCGGTTACTTTAGTGAACAATACAAACTACTTTTATTATATGACCAACACCGAGATACGGAAAGAGGAATAAGCCATTATTTTAATTCTTTATTGCTCTAATTACGCGAGTAAATGTACAAGGGCGTGCTTAATGCAAGGAGTCTCTCGTCAGACTTGCATTATTCTCGTCACACCCTTCCAGCAAACCTTTGGTATTGAAGGGACTGGCAAAAATAAAGGTGAAATACAAAAGCAGCCGTTCCGCATTCAATTTATATATTTGCTCTAGCGAATGTATGAAAGAGATATTCGGAGTTGCTATCATAATACCTAAAAGTGGTTTGTATTGATGAATAGAATAACCCCCTTAAATTACAGCGGGCTGTTTAGAAACACACTGTACATCCGTAAACTGTGACGTCAGCACTTCAAGCGTAACAACCATTGGAGCCTTAATTCCTTCGTCAAACCAATTCATTACAAACAACAACTCTACACTATTAGAGTTAAGGCTCTCTTTCGAATTTCATTTATTACGGGTACTGTACTAAAAGCACCAATACTGGTGTTACATTTGACGTGCCTTCCGAGCACGCGGTCTTTAAGAACTATCAACATTACAGACGGCGTAGTGACACAAACGAAAATAGAACTTAAATACTTACAAGTTAGACTACATTGGAACTGCAAAAAGGCCTGTCCCCCGTGATGGCCCGTCAGCCGTAAGCGTACGGAATTTGTTTTCGCTGGTATTGTAGTCTCTATGTTAAATTAAGGGTTTATTTTAGTTTGTATGTACGCGGCCCGTAGTACTGTGGATAGACTTTTTATGACGTCAGAACACAGCTGAAATAATTTCAGAGCGCACGTCGAATTGCTAAATTGATTTAGTACATAAATACAGTTGTGACGTCACCGTGGCGTCTCATGCCGGTGGCCTGAATTTAAATGTTCAATCAACTAGATGTGTACCAGATGACGCTTTTAAGTCGGATCAATTTATAACCTTCATTCCATAATCGACTTGGATCAAAGTCAGAATTCTAGTAAGAAAATTTACGAAAAACTCGATAAGGCCAATGAGGTAGTGTTTCCGAATCAGAATCATAAAATATACTGTTTAGATATAGAGAATGTAATTAAATAAAATTATTTGGAAGAAGTCATTCAGAAATTTAGAGAAAATGTGGCAGAATCGTTGAATGGCAATTATTCCATTTAGACTACAAACCTACCCAATACTGAAAGATATTGACACAGCTTTCAAAAACTTCATAGAACATATAAAAAAAGATAGAATGTAATTTTCCAGTCCTCTTAATCAAATTATTTATCTATTTTACACTTACTCGTGACAGAAACAAATTTTTGCATTTAAGTCGCATTTGTCATTGCATTTTTGAAAATAAACACCATTTAAAACCATTTAACTGAAAACCACGAGCCAATCTCATAAAGAAAGATCTTCAACAGGCCTATAACCGGTTAGAACTGGTACCTGGGGACGGACTGCTAGAAGCCAAATTGGAAATGGTGGTAAAGGAACCTGCACTGTCTCTATGTGGGAGTTAGGTGAATTACGATGGATAGTGTAGCCTTGTTTTTCAAAGACCTTCATAAACATTATAATAATGCCTGTAGCGACATCTAGTACAAAAAAAATTAGAAAATCTATCCAAAGACTCAATAGCACATTCCAGTGTCTCACTAACAGCTTCTTGAAACAGAACCACGGGCCGATCATTTAGAGCAAAGACAACGCCACAACAGCCCATTATTTGGTTCTATGGGGATTGCCAGCTCAGGGCCAAACTGCAACTGGCCTGTAATGGAGCTACTGTCTTAATTCGGGAAATAGACACAATAGATAACCCTCGAAGGAGTCAAATAAAGCAACAAAGCACCATGAGGTATCGAAAATAATTTAGAAAACCTAGCTAAGCGACAATAGCGCCATCTAGTGCACACACCTATACACTTCAAGACCATCTGAACTCAGAAACACGGGCCGATCCCATATAGCAAGGCCGGGCGGTGCCGCAATAGACCTATAACCGTTAAAAGTAGTGTATCCAAGGGATGGCTTAATTCGGGCCACACTAGAACTGACCTGAGATGGAGCTACTGCGTTAATTCGCTAGACACATCAAATAGAGTAGCACTGCTTATGAAAGGCACTATCGAGAGCCGAGACGTAGAAAACTTAGCCTGCGCATCAATAGCGCCATCTAGTGCACACACCGACACATTTCAAGAGCATCTGAACTCAGAACCACAAGCAGCTCTCATAGAGCAAGGCCAGGCGGCGCCCCAACTAGCCTATAACCGGTTAAAACGAGTGTGCCTAAGGGACGGCCTATACAGGGCGAAACTGGAACTGGCCTATGATGGCGTTCGCTAGAGTGAGAACACGAATAAAGCAGCACTGCTCATGAAAGAGTTAAATAAAGCAACAAGGCACTATCGAGTGCCGAGAAGTAGAAAACTTATCCTGCGCCTCAATAGCGCCATCTAGTGCACACACCGACACACTTCAAGAGCATCTGAACTCAGAACCATGATGGCGTTCGCTAGAGTGAGAACACGAATAAAGCAGCACTGCTCATGAAAGAGTTAAATAAAGCAACAAGGCACTATCGAGTGCCGAGACGTAGAAAACTTATCCTGCGCCTAATAGCGCCATCTAGTGCACACACCAACACATATCAAGAGCATCTGAACTCAGAACCACGGGCCGATCTCATAGAGCAAGGCCAGGCGGCGCCGCAACTGGTCGACAACCGGTTAGAACTGGTAACCGCCCATAGGGACGGACTGCTCGGTATCGAACTGGAACTGGTCGGTGGTCGATGAGACGGTCGGGGCGAGCCGCCCGTCTTCCTCTTCGGACCCGAAGTAGTTCTCGATGATCTCGAACGACTTGTGGTAGATCTCGAGATTCTCGTGCGACTGGAGGAACTCGATCTTGTCGAGGCCTGCGGGCAAAATGGTTGGATAGAGAGAGTACTCTTTATTGTACACATAAATTATATAAAAATATTATGCAATAGTAGGTAATAAGGTACGTTCAGAAACGAAAGAATTCCTCGATTCGCTCGGGACGTGGTGGTGAAAGTCACGGGCCTAATATCATGACTTTGTTGTCCAACTCTGGTAAATTTCAGAAGGTCCTTAGAATGGTTATATGGTGGCCCGGACGCTTTGTGATTTTTGGGAGTGTTTTCACTGCCGTTTTCTACATTACATTTGACGCGAGGACAGCTCACATTATGTATCCTTTCCTATGTAGCTTTGTAAAGTTACAGTAGCAATAACACTTTCTTAAAGTCAAGGAAAACGTCGTGAGGAAACCCAAGGATCTGAAGTGTTATCATACCTTGCTTGCTACATACAGTGGCCCAACTATGCGGCTAAGTGTGGAAATCTCAGGTCTGCCAAACTAGTGGTTGCCAATACTCAAAGAAGCAACAAGTCAATGAGCACAGTGAAGGATTTTGTATATGGTTGGTCTGCTGGGCCAACTATGAGGCTACTCGCGGAAATCTCAGGTCTAACACAGTGAGCACAGCGTAAGGCTTGTGCGTCTGATCGTCTGCTGACCCAACTATAAAGCTATTTTTGTGGTTGTAATTTTGTTTCAATAGTAGGAGGAGGAGTAAAAGCTGAATTTTCCCCACTTTATTTATATAAAGTGGGGTAATCTCGGCTCCAACTAGCGGTTGCAACTACTTAACGAAGCAACAACTCACGGATGCAAACCTCGATGGCCTAACTATGGGGTTACGTGCGGGTAATCTCAGGTCTAACACAGCACAGCGTAAGTCTCGCGCGTCTGATCGTCTGCTGACCCAACTATGAAGGTATATTCGTGGTTATAATTTTGTTTGAATAGTAACGAAGCAAATATAATTAAAGTGGGGAACTCTCAGCTCTAACTAGTTGCCACTACTCAAAAGTGGTTGCTTAACAACTCACCGAAGCAATCCTCGATGAGAACAGCGTAAGGGTTATGCGTCTGATCGGTTTGCTGGCCCGCCTTGAGGATGTTCTCGAGTCCGTTGAGCGCCACTTGCACCGTCCTCACGTCGGTCAGGGTCAACAGGTCGCACAGCGGCGGGATGCAGTCCTGCTCCACTAGGTAGCTGGGGGGGGGGGGCAAACGGTGGTTCGTACAGGCCCTAGACTCTAACCCCCTTATTCATAATGGTCCGCTAACTTAAAACAGCTGCTAAAGAGTGTACTTTTGCATTCTGACTTAGGTCATTAGAAGAAGACAGAGCGAGAATTAGTAATGCTTTAAGTTAGCAGACTATTACGAATAAGGGGGTAAGGCTCTTACTAATAAACACCGTATAAGCCTGGTATAGTTACACAGTGTTTTGTTCACGTCATTCGAATGTAATTTTCAGTTGAAAGAAAAGAGACAAAACACTGCATAGTTATTATTATTATTATTTGTAATTCAGGCAGGCAGTTATAGAACTGGTGAAGCCTGTATCCAGATCTACATTTGTGTTTAACTCCTTGTCTGTTTTGTTTCCTTTAGATATTTATCCAAGACTAGATAGTTATACAAGACTTACACCAAGTTTATTAAGGCTGTAATACTTACATAGATAGATAGAATATTCTTTATTGCATGTACACCAGGGATTATATAGGAGACTTCAAAAATAACAGTACAGTACAAGTGGCGGCCTTATTCCTAAAAGTAATTTCTTCCAGACAACCATTGACGGAAAAGAAGAAACGGAAAGTGTTTGAGGCGTAGTCAGCGCAACTAAACAATATTAGACACATATCTCAACGGTACATAAATATAAAATTGATACACATACACACATACAGTACATAAATATAAAATTGATACACATACATAAACAGTACATAAATGTGAAATAAATAAAAATAAACATACATAAAAAAAACATAGGACATAAACGAAAAATATACCTACATAATACTAGAAAGGGATTCCATAACAAACTTACATTTTGGAAAAATAGTGGTTTTGCACTCTGCTCTTAAATATTGGCAGGGACGGTGAAAATCTTACGGCCAGGGGACAATGGTTGTTATAAGCAATAGCAGTACATGTCTTTCCAGGGGTAAAACCCGCGCAAATTTAACAGGCATCTCACGCGAAGATCGAATCGCGCGAGGCGCCAAGTTAAGTAGCACGGTTATACCATTGCAATGCGATTGGTTACCAGACTACCGATAGTGTGACTGAAACGATCATTACCGGACTAATACGACTCTATTCAACAACTATGCATTTTAGAGACTCACCCCTGAGGTACTGTTTGAAATAGCACACTCGAAATTCTAAATTAAAAAAAACTTGATTGTGATTTGACAACGTGCAATCGATAACTTGAACCAATTATGTGTTTTTGGAAAGCTTCTTTCTTCATCATACCTTTTTTTATAATTATAACATACTACTTAAACACATAACCCTCCTCTTGGGCTCCGGGTAATGAAGTCAAACATATTCTTAACGAATCTTGCCCATCAAAAAAAAATACATACATACCTTTCGGACACAAACCAGGGGGTGGGCAGCAGCGCCCCCTGCAGTACAATTCCACCAAACTGCGATCCCCAATTCGCATGCCCAGCGTGGGGATTATGGGCATTACCCCCCAATGATGGCATTATGTTGCGCTATGGACATTAGGGGACGGCTATGTCCAGCAATGGACTAATACAGCGTGAAGAAGAACCACTTCTTTTTGGGCCCCGGGCAATGAAGTTGTGTAATGAAGTCGAGCACATTCTCACCGTATCTGGCTGAGGCTGCCTCCGCTGGTGGCATTGGTGACAGCCCACGCGGCCTCCTTGCGAGTCTTGAACTCGGCCTGCCGGAGAATCTCCACAAGTGCCGGGAATATGTTCGCGTCTATTATCGCCTGCAACAACATAACATAACATTTACATAAATTGCTTCTGGCCCCACACTAGGATAGCCTGTGTCGTGGGAACCAGAAACAACGACACCGCAAATATGTAAACATCCAAGGCCTGGGTTTTTTTTTGACAAATGTTTGACTCCGGACTTGCGGTCTTTGCATATTATGGTTTCGCGCACTATTTCTTCACTACAATACGGCCGGAAGGCAACGGCTCACATCTTAAATTGTACATTACACATTGATATTGAGCAAACAGCATGTAAATTCTTAACTTTAAAATACCCTTTAAAAACCTATTTAGAGGCTAAAAAATCCACCCATGCCGGGACTCGAACCCACGACCTCTGGCTAACTGTGCCAGCGCTCTCCCAACTGAGCTAATGGGCGGCTTACCGGCATCAGTGAAATTTCGAACCTCTTTTCACATCTGGCTGTAGTAATTTGCATCACCTGCAGCCCCGAACTTCATGTTCGAGCCTCATGTTTTTGAACTGAAACTTTCGTTAGCACTACACATAATTATTATTGAAAAGTAAGCGGATAAACGAGCGAGCTGAGTATCTACTCATACGTACCATGATTAAGCATTGCGAATCAAACCTGTTCGGACTCATCCGACAAAAAGTCAAGTACATACTAAGTTTTTCCGGTTACAAATTAATAAAATTTATATTTTTTATTTCGATTATATTAGGTTAGATTATTACGATTATGCGACGGATATCGCAAACGTGGCCGACCCAAGCGGAGATGGCGGGACGACCTTACAACCTTTCTGCCGGACTGGCAGGAAGTGGCCATGAACAGGGAGGAGTGGAAGACAAAAGGGGAGGCCTTTGCCCAGCAGTGGGACACAATCGAGGCTACATAAAAAAAAATTAGGTACGTAAATACCTAATTTATACAGAGTCCTGTGGTACCATTAACGGTTAAGGAAAACATCGTAAGAAAACTTTACTGTCTGCAGTGTTAACATACCTCACTCCACCTAACACCATACCTGGCTCTCGACTCCATCAGACAGCACCAAAAAACCAGTCCAAAGCCCACATACTCTTACACGTACAATGACCTTGGTGAGCTTCACTGCGGCCAATGTAACTGAGTGCTTAGTGCGAGTTTGACAGATCCAATCGAATAACTTTACTACCGCGTTAATCGAGCATTGAGTAAGTGAGTATGAGTAAGTTAACCGTTCGAACTGACAAAACGCTGTCACAGTATAACTCGCACTCGCGTTTATTTGTGTTTTGGCTGGTAAACTTGTTCACTTCTCAACGTAAACCATTACAACTCGCACTCAGCAATTTTAATTTCCATACTTGTCGCTAGCATGTTTTCTTACAAGAGAGCGGTCGGATCGCCCCGCCTTACCGACAGACTTCGTGGCAAGGCAGATCGAACAGAGCGCAGCCCAGCGGCGAGACACCGAACCACCGAGAGCATTATTGGAAATCATTGTTCGGCATCTCCCCGCTGCGCCACTAGGTGTCGCTAGTGACAGTGGCGCTTCCTCGATGCCATAGAAATATGAGTTTACGTTTACGCGATCGAGTAGTTAAGAAACTCGCACTAAGCAAGCAGAACATTTAAAAACAAGCTGGGCTTCGCGAGTCACGTCCGAGCGCACCGCCGCAGAAGTCCTACCAACCCCTGAGGTCGCCGTCGTCGAGTTTCGATGAGGAAAACATCATCAACATAGCATTTCTTCATGATTCGCGATACTCATACATATATATATTAGCCTTTTTACATCTATGTAATGAGATGATTTATACAGCGTTCAGTGGTATCTTCACTCACACTAGATGGGTGAAGGGACCACTCCGACGCTGTAGTGCCTGGGACATGGTTTTATAGATGGTGTGGGGTTGCCCAGCACCTATACTATCCTGACAGCTTAGTCGTCCTAGCCCACAGGAAAGACTAGTCAATACGTGCGGAGCCAACCAAGCCGCGGGTTTCCTCACGATGTTTTCCTTCACCGTTAGCGTGTGGTATTGCGACTACAAATTCGCAAATTTACATAGTTATATATTAAACGGGTCAAATCGCGATTATTTATTAGGTAAAACGTAATTACCTTATTTCGCGACGTTTCGGCAGCGTTACAGTTGCCGTGGTCTCGGGTAGACTGAAGTGGCGAGTACAGTCAATTATTGTGAGTAGCCATTTTTAGTTTTTCGCAGCTGGCCGACACACAACACTCACTACGTCAACGGACCGGTCCGGTGATAAGGCGCGTGACTTGTAATTACTTAGCAATGGATTCCACGTACTTGAAAGCTTGAACCCATCCTCTCTGTTGAAATTCTTGTGTTTTTTAATTTCAATTGGTTCCCGAACGATTCTTCGGTAATACTGTCGATCGGCTGAGAGAACTTTCGATCGATGTAGCTCGATCCAGAGGTTCGTTCCGGCCTCCAATAAATGCTCAGTTTTCGCGGATTTCTTTACCTGTCTATTCTTGACTGCAGCAATGTGCTCTTTGACCCTTTCCGCGATAGACCGCGAAACGACGGGAAATAAGGTAATTACGTTTTACCTAATAAATAATCGCGATTGGACCTGTTTAATATAATATAATCATCAACATACCTCAGCGCTTGCTACAATGGCGATCTACAATGGCCCAACTATGAGGCCAAATGCGGAAATCGCAGGTCTAACTAACCTGTATCTGCGCGGCGTTGCCAGCTGTGATGTTGGAGAGGGTCCAGCAGGCCTCTTTCCGCAGGGCTTCAGTGTGCGACCGCAGTAGGGCATGCAATGCGGGCAGCGGCCGGCAGTTGAGCACGGCTTGTGTTTGCGCGTCGTCGCCCGTCACGATATTGCCCACTGCCCGCAGCGCCGCTGACACTACGGTCGATTTGTTGTGCCTGCCGACGAAGGGTTAAGTCAATATTTAAACTAACAGACCGAAGGAAGACATTTATTCATATTGCCACGGAAACACAACGTAAACTAATAGGTTAACAAGCAAAATATACGAAATAATCTCACAAGTTTTTATGTAGCCTCTTTTATTTAGAGTAATTATCGTCCATTTTTTCTACAAAATTATCTATATTTTGAAATGGACACCAGAAACCAACTTCTGTATTTTTATGTATGTTTATTTGAATAAATGTTTTCAATCAATCAAGTTTAACTTGTAACGTTCATTAAGCCGCAGTTTTTGTGCTATTTTGAATAAAACCTCATCGATTTGATTGATTTAGATTTGAGATTTTAAATGCAATCGATGTAGACATTTAGGACAATTTTGAGACTTTAGGAGTCGCGTTTTTTTCGTTTGTTAATTCATTTTCGTATCATATAAAAGCTGTCAGACGTCCGCAGTTTTGTGTTTTGTGATGTCAAATAGCCATTGTCAAATAGCCGTGTCATTGACCTCCTTTAACAAAATATTTCGCCCTTGCACGGTTACAAAGAAACATCATACACACACGCGAAAACAACAATCCATTATGTTCGCCTTTGGAAAAAAATCTGCCACCATTTAAAAAAAAAAATGGCGGACGTAAAATGTGTTTCAGTTTTATACTATTTTTATTTTTAATGCACTAACCCGTGCTAAGGACAATTTTAAAAACCTATTTAGAGGCTAAAAATTCCACCCATGCCGGGATTCGAACCCGCGACCTCTGGCTAACCGTGCCAGCGCTCTTCCAATTGAGCTAATGGGCGACTCACCGGCATCAGTGAAATTTCGAACCTCTTTACACTATTCTCTGTATTACGTACAGGCAGCGACATCTGGCTTAAGTAAATTGCATCATACAGCCCCGACTATCTACTTTCAGTTTCTTTCTTTCAGTTTTGTTAGACGTTTCACATCTTATTGATAAAAAGCACGCGAAACCGCCGTGCGCACATACAGCGCCCATTAAGTCCATAGGCCAATAAGGAAGACATAGGCCATACTCCATGAATTGGTGCAGGCTTGCAAGACTAGTGGCTGGTGTTAAGGTCAGAAGTTTTCAAGTCACTATAAGACCTCTGACTTGGCTTAGCGACTGCCATCTATCGACGGCAGCCGGCACCAATATGGAACCGCTCGGAAAAATGCCACTAGCTTTAGTCATAGACTGTCACCCATCCATGCACTGAACGTGCCCTGTGTTGCTTAACCTTCGTGATCGTTAAGATCACTCAGGCAGCAGGGGCTACGAGCAATTCAAACGATGTATGTTGCGATTTAAATTGTTCCAATTGTCTAAGCACTGGTTCACCCTGGTCTGGTTCACACCGGGCAAGAATCACCGAGTTCCTAACGCCAATTGGGAATTCCATTTGTACAATATCTAAATAACTTGTTTGGGTTTGAGACTAAACGCTCTGCATTTCCCGCGCCAATTTGGCGCGCTTCTGAATGAACGACATAGATTCGTTCACCCCACTCAGTCACTCACTCTTTTCACTTTCGCAATGCGGGGTGCACGTTAAAAACTTCTCTGTTGAATCTACTTTTCAAACTACCGATCGGCGTGTGCTAGAGACTGAAATAACCCTGTGAACTCTTGTGTGGATTGTGTCCCGGGACCTGGAGACCAGCTTCATCATCGTCTGTGAGTAGAGCACCTTTTCTCTTACCCAAGTTCTTTCCGTAGTTCCGTATCAAACACCATTTACCACGATGCCTTTCCATCGACACGCTAAGGGGAAGAATTACCCAAGAACTGTGGCCGAGCCCAACCTACTCACATAAGCAGCTCGACCAGCCGCCGGCAAACGCCCGCGTCGATGACAGCCTGTATCTTCTCGTTGGGCCCGTCTGACAGGTAGGAGAGAGCCCAGCACGCGTCGCTTAGGACGTCTGAGTCGGCGTGGTGGAGCAGACCGGCCAGGACCGGAATACCTGAAATTAAGAGGTATAGTAAATAAGAAAATAAAGAGGGTAAGAAAATAAAGAGGTATAGTCCGTTAGCTTTTAGAATATAAAATATCTCGGCTACTATCGGATAGGACCGGATATATTCGTGTAATAGAAATATCGGAACTAATCGTTCGTTATCAACCATTATATGTCCCCACTGCTGGGGCACGGGTCTCTTCTTGCATCGCAGGAACGTTAGGCCATACTCCACCACGGGGGCCAAGTCCGGGTTGGTGGAGGATTGTGAGACAGTGGCGGGCCTCACTGTCAGAAGTTATCAAGCCGCCCATAAGGCCTCTGACATGGCTTAACGACTGCCATTATATGACAGCCGGCACCAACGGCTTAACGTGCCTTGCGAAGCACGGAAGCGCTCGGAAAAATGCCACTAGCGGTAGTCACGGGACGCTCACCCATCCCGTACCTGAACGCGCCTGTTGTTGCTTAACCAAGTGATTGATTCCAATCACTCGGTTCGCCTAGGCCACGAGCGCTTCTAATATGACACTTAACTAATATGACACTTAAATTTCGAAATCAGAACTCGATCATCAGTAAGAAAATCGGCGAAAACCGAAGCATACTCTAGAGCCCGAGGTATATTCTAAAAGCTAACAGACTGTATATGTAGATGAAATCAACCCTTTGTATGTCACCACTGCTGGGGCAAGGGTTTCTTCCTAGATCCTACATGGCGACCGATATAATCGCGCGTGCGGACCGGTCGCAGCTGCAGCAAATGCGCGGGCTGACGCCCGTGTGGTGTGCCCGAATCTTCGTGTGGTGAAAACCTGCAGACCAGACTCTGCGTGAATAAATCCCAAGTAGTTGTAATTGGCGTGTAGCGGCACATTATTTTGTATGTCAGCACCTTTGTTTAGGTAGCGCGCGCGACAGTTAGTCGCTGCCCCGCCTTCCGCGCTCGTGGTGCTAGCCTAATTAGACCTAACTTTCTAATTAGGAAAATATCTACTTTACTGCTTAAATTCAGTGTTTTATTTCATATCCAGTCCTCTTCCAAAGCGTTTTACCTCCAAATCTAGAACCCTAGCCCGTAACAATACTTGGCTTACTCTAATTTAAGGTACTTACCTGGAGCAACCAATTCGAAGTTCGTCGGAGGATTCTTGCCCCTGCACAAGTTCGAGAGCGTCCATACTGCGTTCCGTGTCATGGATAGCCTTGTGTATTTGTTTAGTATTCTGCGAAAAATACAAATGGCTTTACTTATGTGACAATTGTTACACTAATTGGCTTCTGAAAAGAATTGCTAATGAGGTGAGCGTTAGAGATTTTAAAAACAACGTTTCGTTTGCCTTTAAATGGAAGGCCAGTATTACTATGACGATGTGACTAGATATTAGTCAAACCGGAGATTTCTGCACTTAGCGTCATAACAAATACCTCTGTACTTGTTATCACTTGAGACACTAGGGTTTCTTCACGATGTTTTCCTTCACAGTTAGCGAGTGGTATTGCTACTATGACATCAAAAGTTTTAGTAACTTAGAATACAAAGTACATGCCGTGATTAGAGCCCGCGACCACCCTATAGAAAATCTGGCGTTTTACCGCTCTACCACCGCTCTTGTAACTAGATATTGTTGCAAAGTAAAGACAGTAACATACATTTAATACTAATTACCAAAATAGCGCTTTAATTAAGGATGTAAGTTTTGAAAGTATGCAGGTATACAGGTGCAATGCGTCGCTAAATGCAGGTGGCTGACTCACGGGACTAATAACTGCGACTGAAGCAATTTAGTAAAGTTGCCTAACCAAACTTAAGTTTGGATACGTTTGGAATAGCCTAGCTAACATTAGACTAGCTAACACCCAAATTGCCTGCTCGCACATTTGCGATACTCAGCTATAACGTCACACATAAAATCCTAGCGCGAGTGAAATCCTAGCGCCGCAGGAATACCAAATCTCTAACAACATTCTAGGGCCCTTTGCAGACTCTCCGTATCTCCAGTGACCCACGGTGACAAACGCTATTGTGGCCGGTGCTGACTCAATTCCTCTAGTGACGCATACTACTCTATCGCTCTTGTAACATTCTAGCGACGCAAACAGACTCTATCAGTGACATTCTAGCGATGCACGCTGACTCCATCAGTCTTTTATTTTACCAGCCAACCGGTTATAACTCTAGTTACATCCTAGTGTTGCAGGTAGATTTTTTTTAGTGACATTTTAGCGACGCATGCTGACTCTTTATTACAGCTTCCAGAGGCTATCACCGCGTCGGTCTTAGCGCGGCGAGTCCCCAGCGACTTTCCCGAGAGCTCACACCACCGGCTGGCGGACACCGGGTGATTTGCCAGCGCCGCCGCGTCGCAGGCGAACTATCTTCCTAGTGACATTTGAGCTACGTACGCTGACGCATTATCACTCTAGTGACATTGTAGCGACGCAAAATGACTCTTCAGTGACGCTCTATAGCTTATTCGCACTAGAGCAGCGGCAGCAGATTTGGCGGCGACAACCACGTCGCGGCAGCGCAGTTAGTCCCCGCCGCCATTCCCGAGCGCCCATACAACCTGCTTGCAGACGTCGGCAGTGATATGCCAGCGACGAAGAATTGCTATGTTTACAGTTACATGGTAGCGTAGCAGGCGGGCTATCATTCTAGTGACATTTGAGCGACGCTGACTCATTACCACTCTCCCTGCATTCCGAGATGCGATGAAATCGAATCCGGCGAAATTTAGTAGTCCCAAAGTATCTCACACGAAATAGGCTTTTTGTACCTACTGCTCTTATATGGATTGGCACTGTAATCGATTTCATCGCATCTCGGAACGCACATTGTAGCGACGCAAACGGTGTCATTCTATACAGTCTATTTATTCTTACTTATCCAATTTAGTAAACAAGATTCTAACCTTAAAATTGAGATTAGATGCCTAAACTAGACAATTTCTCGCAAATTCATGAACTATCATGAACTATGTTTATAAAATTGGCAGTGTGTTATCTAAAAGGGTGTTCCAGGTTACTTCATTTATGGAAATATGGCAGTTTTGGACTGCTGTTATTCTATCTTGTTTACTAAATTGGACAAGTAAGAATAAATAGACTGAAGGTTATTCTCACTGTAGCAGCGGTGGCAGCACGCCCGCGGCGACCACCGCGTCGCGGCAGCGCGGCGAGTCCCCGGCGACGTTTCCGAGCGCCCACACCGCCTGCTCGCGGACGTCGTCACTGGCGTCACTCTCGAGTAGCGTCACTAGCACTTGGACGGCGCCACATTCGAGCACCACGCGAGTTTGCTCGGACGTGCCGGACGCGATGTTCGTGAGGGCCCAGGCCGCTTCGAACTGTGGAAGAGGGGCTAGTGCTAGAGAATTAAAACATAACTAAACTCATCAACTATCCCAGATGGTCTGCCATTTGCCACGGTCCTGACAGTTCTATCGTATTTCTTAATGAAGCGCGATGCTCATACATAGTTATATATCATACGGGTCTAACGGCAGGAATGAAGGTAATTACGTTTTATCTAATAACTAATCGCGATTTAATATATAACTAGATCTCTTTCACTTCATCAACATTCATTAGCTGTTGCATGCACGCACGCCGGAAAAGAAGTAATTATAATAGTTGTAAAAACCTATTTAGAGGCTAAAAATTCCACCCATGCCGGGACTCGAACCCGCGACCTCTGGCTAACCGTGCCCGAGCTCTCCCAACTGAGCCAATGGGCGACTAGCGGCATCAGTGATAATAGTTGTATTTATATAGAGCATTTAATCGTGGATCTTATACGTACATTTAGATTTGGTGTTCAGACAGGGTTTAAGGTCGCTACGTCCTGCCATAAGGGCGTATAAATAATTTTATTTGTCAGTAAACATGTCAAAACTATAACAAATGTCACATGCATTTAGATTGTTTAAATCTAAAAATGTTAAAAACTGTAAAAATATTCAAATAATTTTTATAATGAAATTGGTTTCACAATTTAAACAATTAAATAAATTGTGTTCTTGGTAAGCCACAGCATGGCACTCTAATATTATTGTAAACTATTCAGAATGACTGGTGTAAGTTCATAGAGGCGATGTATTGGAGATGAATTTGCATTTTGTCCACCTTCTTTACAGTTTATTATGTGCATTAGAGAATTAATAATAATAGCTCTGACGTTAACTTGACATGTGTATTAGTCGCAGCCAAATTATGAACATGGTTTATGTAATAAGAAACATCATATTTTAAACTAAACTTATTGCCAAGTAGCCCGCGTCGTTATGTTAGGTGGCGATTTACTGCAGAAATACAGTAAGAAATACATGTCACCACTACTTTAGCAGAATCACGACTTCGTTCGAGCTGGAGTTGTATCTTCTTGCTCGAAATTGCTTGATGAATATAACGAAACATTTGAAGCTTCTGTTTATCTCTTCTTTTCCTACTCTCTTTTTTTTCGACACTCTTGTGTTTAGACAGCGAAGAGCTAAAAAACTATAAACGTCGCAACTGCATAACTATGGAAACCGAAACTGAATTTAAAGACATTAGATATAGTTCGACTATGGGACGACTTAAATGCATTACTGCTGGGTACGTCCGAGGTGGCTGGGCACAGGAAGAGATTGAAAGCAGAGCGGGAGGTCATTGCCCAACAGTGGGACACAAAAGAGACTAAATAAAAATTAAACAGATATGGTAGACTTTTAGTCCGGATCTACTTACGGGTGTTGTTATATCGGAAGAGTCCGGCCAGGTTTCGCTCCTATTCGCAGAGCTTAATCATGTTGAGCAGAAAAGGAGCTCGCGTCGTCGGTTACTCGTCTCACAATCGTCTCGTCGTCTACAATGTGTTGTGCTTACGAAAGTTTTAGTTCAAAAATAGATATGGTACTTCAACAAAATCCTACCAAAATCTCTGCACGTCTTCGTAGCCACTACATAAAAGCCAAAAACGGTTACCTGCAACGTTGGGTTACTGGAGTTGGTGAGGAACTCGACGAACTTGGGCACGATGCCGGTGCGTATGACCTCGTCAATGGGCGGGTTCGGTTCCCGGCTCAGCAGCTTGCGGAACTTCTGGGTGGCGGTGACCTGGTCTTGAGGGTCGTCGCTGTACAGAGCTGCCACCATCGCGGGCGTGATGTCGTCCGACTGGACGTTCAGCTCCACCTGCAATTTGTCGGAGTTAGGAGAGGAGATTTTGATCGCAAACGGTCCGTGGATGCTATTACCGGGGGTGAAGTGAAGGCATTTGGGCAAGGAATAGTTAGAACAGAATAGGAATAGTACCCAATTCTTCCCGCGGGTGTCGTAAAAGGCGACTAAGGGACACAAACCGGGGGGAGGGCAGCAGCGCCCCCTGCAGTACAATGCCATCGAACTGCGATCCGCAACCCGCATGCCCAGCGTGGGGATTATGGGCATTACCCCCTATGATAGCACAACGTGGCGCTCTTTAGGGGAGGGCTATGTCCTACAGTGGACTAGTATAGCCTGACGACGACGCACTATGAGAAAAAGTACGAAAAACTTGGCCAAAAATAGTTGCGTATCAAAAACGCCTCGTAATAAATTACTTAATAGTAAGTCAGGCAGTCTCCTTAGTGAATTTTATTAACAGAAAATTAATTGTGAATTAAAACTAAAAAACGAACTATTATGTACATGATAAATTGATATTGTACGATTTAAATTATGAAAATGTTTACCTATATAGGTTTTGAAAGTAAATTTAATAATTCTAAACTTAAACTAAAAAAAATATGAATTCTACTTCGCCATAAAAAAATATATAAAAATACGAGCAAAAAATAGCAGTTTTTGTAAGATTATACACAAATCACAATGTGTTATGGCCTATAAAAAAATAAATTTATGGTTGGGGAGTGATGGGAAACATATTAACACTCAACAAAATGCCAATTCATCCAACAATGTTAAAGCTTTTTAAATTATGTCGTCTAATTCAAAAGTTTATTCTATAATACATTAAATGATTATCACTTGCCTTCAGTTGGAACCTCCATTGTTAGAATAAATCAAAATTTCACAAAAAATCAATGTTAGCTGCATAAATTTTCGTAATTACGTATCTCACTCAAAACAATCGCCTTTGGACTGGTGGTGCGCGGTTATACGTCATACTATAAAATTATTACGTGCAACATCAGAAAATATAGTTATCTCTTTCTCTCTAAGCTACGATTATTGGCCAGGTTTTGTCAACCTTTTCCTATAGTGCGACGAAGGAATAGTTGATGCCTGCGCGACTAATTCTGGAGCCTAACAACTAGTGTTTACATATTAATACATAGAGCCTAGAACTATAACATCTAGACTAGAGTACAGGCCATTCGCCAGTCGGCGACGACATAGGCCGGTCACTTAGCCGGAGTGTGACGTCAGGCGCATTTGCCGGCAGCAATTTAAAATTACAGCAATTTAATAGATACTGCTAAAAGCAGCTCCCGGAGCTGAAGTCACTCCTCTGCATACATAAATAAATAGAACTGAAATGTTGAATTCGTGGCCTTTGCAACTACGTAATGAGATGATTTATACAGCGTTGATGATGATTTGAAGCGCTCGTGGCCTAGGCGAACCGAGTGATTGGAATCAATCACTTGGTTAAGCAACAACAGGCGCGGTTAGGTACGGGATGAGTGAGCGTCCCGTGACTACCGCTAGTGGCATTTTTCTGAGCGCTTCCGTGCTTCGCAAGGCATGTTAAGCCGTTGGTGCCGGCTGTCATATAATGGCAGTCGTTAAGCCATGTCAGAGGCCTTATGGGCGGCTTGATAACTTCTGACAGAAAGGCCCGCCACTGTCTTACAATCCTCTACCAACCCAGACTTGGCCCCCGTGGTGGAGTATGGCCTAACCTTCCTGCGATGCAGGAAGATACCCGTGCCCCAGCAGTGAGGACATACAAGGGTTGATTACGATACAGCGTCCAGAAGCGTCTTCACTCACACTAGAAGGGTGAAGAGATATTAGATGAGGTTAGATGGTGTTGAAATGTTGAAACTGTTAAGGGAAACGTCACTTGCCTCACTGACCTGGAGCGTGACGTCAGGCGCATTGGCCAGCGGCAGGTTGACGTTGCGGCGTTTGAATAGTTGCTGTTCCCGCTTCTGCTTCCGCAGCTGCACCCCTTCCTCCTCGCGCCGGCGGCGGAGCTCGTCAGCGCTGAGGCCGGCGTTTTTGTAGCGATGCTTGTGGCCTCCAGACATCTAGAACGTGCGGAAAGTGAAGGGATTCAAATCGAGTGTCAAGGGTATACTTGAATAATAATATAACACAACACAAACACTTGTCCACGCCCTGGAGTCTAATTCTTACATAGTTTTTCAATAGAATGAAATAAGCACGACAATGGTTGATATTTTCCTCAATTTGGAAAATATCAACCATTTTCTACACTAGAAAGCAATAGTAGTACAATGTCATTCCAGGAGTATAACCCGCGCAAATTAAATAGTCATCTCTCACGAAGAAGATTGAGTCACGCGAGGCGCCGAGAGAAGTAGCATGAGCTGTACCATTGCAATGCAATTAGTTTTTAGACTGTGAATGACACTATCGGTAGTGTGAATGACACTATCGGTAGACATTACCTGACTAATATGACTCTATTGAACAACTATGCACTATCACAAACTAAAATACCCTCTGTAGTATCAGTATCTCTATAGTAACCAGGCAAGGACATCACAAACTTAGAACTTTGTTGAAATGTATGGCACCCCCCAGTGAGAATGGAGCCCACAACCTCTGCGATGGTAATCAGACATGATACCGCTAGACCAACAAGGCAGTCATTAGGCAGTGTATAATTTATTGAACTGAAGATGTAGCTAATTTTGTTTAAAATAATTTCCAAAACCACAGTACAATTATTTATCTAAGATATAAAAATCTTGTTTGTTATTGAATTCCACAGAAACGGTGTCTCCAATTTTTATAAAATGTTTTGTGTTTCTTTGGTGTATCTAAGAATAGATAGATAGGTGAATTAATGATGCAAAACTGATTTATTAAATGAATAGAGTGCACATATGTGCCGTCGTATCTACGAAGGAATTTTTAACAATTTACTTTGTCCGTTATGATGTTTCTTTTAATTTTTTTTTTTACATTTCTGTTTGTTTCGTGGTTGTAAAATGTTTATGTCATGTTTTGTACTGTGCTGCTAAATAAATGTTTTATCTGTCTTTTAAAAAGATTATATTGTAGAGAGATAGATAGAGATAGAGAACACTTTATTGTACATAAAAAAAGGAAATTACACAGGTATTTCTTAACCTAAGAGTACAGACCGATATTAAATATGAGGAATAAGTAGGTCACTAATTAAGTAAAGGCCTCAAAGTAACGGCTCAAGAGTGCAGCAAATGGGCTTTTTTTTATAAAGGCTCTAAAGTAGGGACTTTAGAGCCTTTATAAAAGCCCATTGCGATGAGGGGCCACAGGATATAAACTATGTACTTAAGTAGCTCCCTAATATTCCGATAAGGCCTGATAAACAAACTTGAACTTCTAATACCAGGGGGTTTAAATTCAGTTTACATGAACAATCTTTTATTAAAATTTAACCTTTTGCTAACATATTTTGAAACCGATCATCAACTAAGATTTAAAAGCCAGCACTTGACAGTGCACAGGGTTTGCAATATGATCAAAAAGTTACTGAAAAATAAACCTCCTCTGGTGATCACACAGATGGATGGAAAAATAGCAAATTACAGCCAAGACAGACTACATTCTAATGTTCTGCTGCCACTCTCTTAGAACATTGAAAAAAACAGCATGTGGGATGAACCATAATAAGTATTGCACAAAAGTTCACATTTCCCATTTTCTAATAAGTATAACTGTGAGTTCACAATTATACTTATTAGAAATTATATTTTGTTGTTATTTGTTTGATCCAATACTTAGTATTGATATCATATAATAGGGTGCATGAAGCCTTCTTTCGAAGATTCTTGCTGTAAATTTAATCAAATATGAAATAAATAATGGTCTGATAATGGTCTAGATTTTTTTAAGCTTCAAGGTCATGTGTGTAACCAAACTAACAATCATTTAGGTTACATAGCTGCTAACTGTAGGGAGAACATAACACTAGAAGGAAACCACGGCTTGACCACAGTCTCAGTATGAAAAGCTTAAAATCAAAACAATTCTTTAGAGAAGATACTAATGTATATTTTATCATTGTAATGAAAAATATCATATGCCAATAATGGAGCCCAACCTATTAGTTTATAAAAATAATTTAACCACTGCTCGTGCTTACGGCACGGAACCAAGAATGAATCATCACTGCAAGCCAGATGGCAACCACTGTGTATTGAACATTTTACAAGTTTAGAAGCAAATAATAATAAAGTACAAAATTGCGAAGACTTGTGGTAGTAATGCTATTTCTATGGTGTAAAAGTCTGGGAAGATACCGGCAACGAGGTATAAACGCAATCGAAGGGCTGAAATCAATGAATTTTCAAGTAGTCTGCTCAGCTGTGTGTCCTGACAAGATTGCGATATCATGGGTCGTGTGCTATATTTTCAGTACTCACGTTGGAAGCTTTGTGAAATATGTACAACAGCTAATGGTCCTCGCTCTTTCAATTGAAACGCACCATTGAAACTAAAATTATTGTGATTTTCACAATCCGATCACGACGACATCAAAAGGAAAACGCAAAACGTCAAATTTCCATAGACAATCAATTTATCTATCCCCAGATTTTTTTGGTGCGTTTCCAAATCTGTTTTCGAATTGACTCTGTGGTTTATGTGCATTATTTGACACTGACAAAGGATTGGTAAGATTGGTCTGTGGGTAAAATAAAAATCACAAAGGTTATGAATCAAAAATATATTACTGAAGAATTTAAACCTCCCAAAAACTCATGATGAAGAAAAGAAAGAAATGACGTGGCAGCATGGTCTACGACCTTAGCCGGTTCCTTGCGGAATGAATTAAAAAAAAAAACACAAAGGCCCCAGTACACATTGATCAAAAATGGGCGAGGCTTTGCAATGCACGCAAAACTGTAGGCCACGATCACTTGGTGTTTACACAATGGCGCATGGCTTATTACTGTCTGGCAAACCACTTGCGATGGACGTGGAAGTAATTCCGGCCGCAGCTATTTATTTATTTACTATTTATGTACAGAAGTATGTACAACATCAAAGTTATTAAAAAAAATTGCGCAAAAGGCGCAAACCTCATGGTGGTCGTCTGCTGCTATACACAAACTCTCATTTTCATTCACTTCATCTCTTGTCAATGGCTGCTGATTCTCTTCTTGTAAAGGAATATTAGCTTGCTCAGTATCGACTCTACGATGCTGTGTTTCTTAGTCTGCTGAAATATCTTGATTTGTTTCATGTTTGATTCATTACTAACTTCTAAAGGAGCCTCCTTTGGTCCTAAAAACGGTTCGCGGGAACTTACGGAACTTACGGACACGAATAGCTGTAATTTTTGCATCCCATTTCTTCCTCTTTTGATTCGGAATATGCATGAAATGAAAGCCTTTCATCCAAAAGTTTTGATCATGCTCAGATCACACTTTCTTCCAGTCCAAGCTTCGGTACAGCTTGGCAAAATAGAGTGTGACGCGGTGACAGGTGCAACTAAATATTTTGTTTGATGGCAACACCTATGTAACTAAGAAGCACTACAGTCTATTTATTCTTACTTGTCCAATTTAGTAAACAAAATTCTAACCTTAAAATTGAGATTAGATGCCTAAACTAGACATTTTCTCACAAATTCATGAACTATCATGAACTACGTTTATAAAATTGGCAGCGTGTTATCTAAAAGAGTGTTCCAAGTATGGCAGTTTTGGACTAAAAAGTTACAGTTTACGGGTAGAATCTTGTTTACTTAATTGGACAAGTAAGAATAAATAGACTGTAGTGCTTGAATTACTTAATTCATTCGACGCTATTACGGTTTTTCGTTTATTCTAAATAAAACGTGCATTCCTTCTGTTATTTCACTATTTCAGAATGATCAAGACTATTCGGAGTGGTGCTAGAGCAGTGATTTATAAAGTTTTCTTGCGATGCTTAGCAGAAAATGAGGCTGGACAAATTTTGTCCTCGTTTGACAATGTTTATCAGAGAACCGCTGATATGACAGGTATTTAGTCATGTTTCCGAAATAAAATAATGTGTTTTTATTGTGATATTATTGTGGCTAGCTTAGCACAAACATATTAACTCGAGTTTGAGGCTAAAGTTAGGCTAAAATATTTTTAGGTTATGCCTTGCAATTTTACGGGAGGCGTATACAAAACTGACCAAACTTGATACTTGAAATAAAAAATTATAAACATTTTGTTGCTTTTCAGGTGTAAGCGTCAACACCGTGAGAAAGATTGCGCAAGAAGGAGAAACTAATGAAAGGAAATTTTCCACCCCAGGAAAACATAAGAAAGGTCGACCACGGAAGGAATTGGACGACTTCTATTTGTGTGCCATTAGGCAAAAAGTACACTTCTTCTATGTTGTGAAAAAACAGGTGAGAATTACGTAACATGTTGGAGGCTAACTCATATCTTATGTGTCGACTTTTTGTACCTACTGTGAAAAAACCTATAGGTAATGTTTTTTTATTTTCTTTTTAGGTGCCTACTCTCAGAGGCTTACCTGAGAACCTGTCCTTAGAGAAGATTTGGGTTTCGATGAAAGTCGTGAACATTTAAGAAAGATTTTGCTGGCACTGGGTTTCTCATACAAAGAATGTCAGACAGATCGTTCTGCATTAATGGAAAAAAACAATATAGCTGTCAAACGCGAGAGATACCTCAAAGTAATTATGGATAACCGAAATTTGCCTGAGGAACTGAAGAAAAACATAGTGTACTTAGATGAAAGCTATGTAGTACATTCGTCGCACAAACTCAAAAAGAGCTGGCAATCGATCGACGTAAGTGAAGTGAAACACAATGTGAAACACAGCAGCAGCAGTAGTGATGCGTCCGAATTCGAAGATGATGAAGTTGGCTTTGCTGGAAGATCAAACCAAGAAGAAGTCCTTTCAGGAGTGGAATATCTAGACGAAGAGGTTTTACAGTCAGATTAACTTTTTGATATAAAATATCATGAATTGGTTTGGTTTTTGTATTAATCATTAATATTGGTTTGTATTAAAGATACTGATTTGTATAAAAGATATTGATTTGTATTAAACCGGTCTTTACTGATTTCATTGTTCCTTTTTCGTGGTCATTTCAAGTCGATATTAATACTTAAACCTTGAGACGATAAATAAAACCTTAAATTAATGAATAATAATATTAGTTAAAAATCGATGCTGACGCCTGAAAACGACCACATACAAAAGACGGTAAAAACTTTACCCTCAAAGTAATGGTCAGTTTATTTTATTCACTTCTTTTTACCTTAATGCGTAGTTAAGCTAGTTTACAGATCGAATTTAAATTATTCTACTCTTTTACTTTTGATGGGCCTGCAGAGAATAACTTGCTCTGATTATTTTGAATCTATTTTTAACACGTTAAATTTGGCCACTGTTGTCTGACGTTATGCAATGAGTCAAAAAAATTGCAATCGCAATAGACGTTATCCAAACAAGTAGCAGTAGTTTCAGTAATCCTGGTTGGCTCTACGAAAATATTGACTAAATTGAAGGATTTAAAAATAATTTGTAATTTTGTGTTTAAAGGGGAATCTACTCGCATGTCTATATGAAAGTAACCGAAGTCTATTACTTTCCTTTTACTATTGGAAGCTACTATTCTTCTCCTCCAGCAGTCTGCTAAGATTATACAATGAAATAAAAGTATCAAACTTATTTAGTCACATTACGGAAAGTTTTCATTCATCGACTCGATTTGCAAATATTTCTTATCTGTGTTGTGCTACGAATGCTATCAAAAGAGGAAAAATATTAGAAAAGGATGTCGTAAAGGAAGTCGCGAAGATACATTTTATAAAGATAGTGGATTATGGTCTTTTTTTAAAGAATAAGTGGCCTATGATCGGTGCCTCGCCTGACGGGCTTCCTGATGACTGCGCTATAGAAGTAAAGTGTCCAACCAAGGCAAACACTTTTATTACGTATTCTTCTTCTTCTTCTTAAAGTGCCTCTCCATTACTGGAGGTTGGCAGTCAGCTCTTTACAGCGATCTCTGTTCAGTGCAATTCTGAACAGCTCCTCCGCGGTTTCAACACCGGTCCACTCCTTGATGTTGCACAACCACGACATCCTTCTCCTGCCCGGCCTTCTCTTTCCTTCCACCTTGCCCATCAAAATAGTCTGCAGTAATTGGTATTTACTGCATCGCAGCACATGGCCTAAGTAAGCTACTTTCCGCTGCTTGATGGTGCGGACAAGATCCACCTTCGTGTCCATCCGTCTAAGGACCTCAACGTTGGTGACTTTTTCAGTCCAGCTGATCCGGAGCATTCGTCGGTAGCACCACATCTCGAAAATCGAATTACGTATTAGTAAAGGTAAACCAGGCAAAAAATCAGATACAAACACAAATGACCGGAAAAAGAAAAGCCCTATTTTGTATTGCACACGTGGACTTTGAAACCTCAAGGAATGTTGATTTGCATGAAGTAGTTTATAATAAAAATATTGTGATGATCTTTTTGAAAAATGTGTAAAGTTTGAAGAATAACATTAAGAAAATAACATTGTCCTAATGTACTTGTAATATAGTTTTATTAAAACTCTATAAATATCCATTTTTTTCGCATTTTAACGTCTTCTGGAACTATAAAAAACAACTTTTCCGGCGAATTAGTAGTTGTATTTTTACATTTAGGCACAACACATGATTTCCTAGTATTTGGATTGGACATTTTTAAAATTATTTAGGTATAATTTCGACAGCACGGGCGCGCGACTAGGAGCGGACGGACTGAGTGAGCCAGGCTGAGTGTGTTGTGCGATGACGTCACGTCACAGCGTAACCGGCGGCCCGCGTTTTACGGTTACAACTTGTTTTACTTCTAAATCGGAAACGAATTGACCTATCGAAATAATTATTTCACAAGTATTTTTTATTTTTAACAGAGAATATGGAGTGCTAATAATCAAAATTAATTTTCTTCATTGCTAGCAGTGGGCCAGAATGGGCCGTAGTGTACTGGGGGCCTTAAAAATTCTACTGTCATGTGTCATAGATCACTAGATCGATCAGCCGTGCGCAAAATAAATCATCAAGGTCATTATAGATTGGGAGGGATTTATTTTTTTAGTCAATCAAGGATCATTAACAGAGTATCATTCGCGTTCATGTTTTTCAACTATATGTTAACTTAAAATATTTTTTATTTTGAGAGATGATGAAGATATTATACTCAAGACCATGTCTTCATATAACAAGAAGACTCATGAGCTCTCAACCAGTCGGCCCTTCGCCAGGGACATCTGGCTCCATGACCGGGAGCCCGAAATATAGTCCCACTGAGTTTCAACGAACAATCCTTGTGTGGACAAAGAAATACAAATCTAAAGATGAGATCCCTAAGCTAGTTTCGTGAGTATTTGTCCTAAACAATAATTCCTTCACAAGTTCATCCCAATGTTATGCAATTTATTTATAGCTTCATGTTAATGTTTCTTATAGTGTAGATTGCCATATCTTATCATAATTGTTTGAAATAGGTATTTACAGTGACCATTTCAACCCAGCAGATGTAGCATAACGACACAAGTCGCGCATTTTCTTGTGCTAAAATGTCAGAATGAGTCGAATAGTAATAGTAAAATATTTATTTGCAATTTTTCATTTATGCACGACGCAAGTCGCGCGTTTTAATGTCAAAAATCTAGGACATTATTTGACAAATTATGACATTACAGCGCCATAAAACGTGTGACTCACGCTGATGGACTGTCTATGCCTAATACTATAATAATAATGTGTTATTATTTCAGGCCTGAGCTCATAGACCGAGCCAGGAGTGAGGCTAGAATAAAAATTGCTAACTACTTGATGGTGTTGACTGCACTGGCCAGTTTAGGGGCAATTTTTGCTGGCAAGTCTGCTGCTAAACGTGGTGAATCTATTCACAAGATCAATCAGGACTTCCATAAGCAATACAGAGAAGATTATGAAAAGAAACAGCTTGAAGCTAGCAAGTGAATGTCTAAATGAATGTTGTAATATTGTGTCAATGTGTAAAATTCATAATATTTAAAGTAGTACTTCTATTGTGATGGTAATAAATCATTGTTAAAAGTTACATTTTTGTAATAATTTTTTAAGAGCAGTTTCTAAAACCCAAAATTATTTTTAGGGCATATTGCTACAGCAAAAAACCAAAGATATACAAACACTAAATTCTATTCATATTATGTACATCCAACAAAATCCAAGTAACAAGGTGGTATTGGGTCAGTCTTCATAAAGAGTTAGGTTTGTAATAACTTCTGCATTTCTCTGTAAAAGTCTTTGTGGTCTTTTCCTTGATCACCTCCTCAACACTCAATTCTGTTTGCAGAAGACGTAACTGAAAATATAGAAAAAGAAAACCTTAAATATAACATACCTACATGAGACTTTTGATGATGTTTCATTTTAATTCCAAACCTAATGAAAATGCAAATAAAGTAAAACTAGTACATATGTATAAGTATAAATAAATTTAAAATAGAGTTTTGGAAAGTAACACTAAAAAAAATTTCATTAGCTGTCATTTTCATACTTTCAATATCCCAGTAGTTGCAAATATATAAAAGAAAGATCTACATACCTTCTTCTGCTCAGTCTTCAAATTCTTGAGCACCTCAAAATCATTAGGATTGTCCTCCTTCAGTCCCTTTAACTTTTTCACGGAGTCAGCAGTGGATAAAATGCAGTTTTTTATCACACCCTCCCTTTCAGAGTGTGCCTTTTGTATCTGAGAATAGAGATCCTGGCAAGCGGCAGTGGCATCAACTTTCTGTTTGAATGATTCAGTAGGTATAGATGTGTTCAAAGCGTAGATTATTTTATCATCCATCACTCGCATCTTTTTCAGGATGTCCTGTAAGTTTTTATATTGTGTGATAAAGTAATAGACACAAGATTATCTTATCTTTGGATGAACTTTACTAACCTGAAATTCTAGATAGTCCGGGCAAATCATTATGATGGATAATGCAACTGATTAATTTGATTCTCTTTCAATTCGAAATTTATTTTAGATTGGTTTTGGTCTTATGTGTTCGGTAGAGCGCAATCTAAAATTATATTAAGTTCTTTGTTATCGAAACAAGAGGTTATAAATTAAATCCGTTCTGAAGTTAGTCCACCAAAAAGGATCCTTCCTTGGTTGAATACAAAAACGAACAAAAAAAAATCAGAATTTTCGAACGGATTTAAGTGGATGACATTTATACACAGAACAATTAGACCAACATTTATAAAGACTTTCTTGCCAGCACGAAAATATTCAAAGGATTTGGTAGAATGAATTCTTGCTTTATTAAGTATTTTACTAGTACTACAATTCCAATTAGCTTGAGAAAGAATATAATAAAGACATTGTTACATAATTATTTATATGTTTAAATAATAACTTTATATATTTGAAGCTTGAAAAATCTTAATTTCACGATTGACAATTTTTTGTGGTATATTTTGTAATACCAATTATAGCAACATCAATTAATTCTTTTCGGTTTTCGACAAGTCAAAATGAAGTACGTTTTGTTGAATTTCTTTTTATCCTGATTAATCCTTGCCATGAAATGTTACTTTAAAGTGTTGTGAGATATATCTCCTCGTATATGGGTATCTTTACACGGTGTGTGGTTTATTTTCAGGATCGGACTTTGCGCTTACAGCGGCTACAAGATCTACCCTGGCCATGGGAAGACCATGGTTAAGGTGGACGGCAAGGTAAATAGACCTTTTATTAACCACTGAAGTCTCTTCCCATTATGTTCCTATTGAAAATTGACTATCTACCTTAATTATTAAACAATTTACTTCAAACAACCTAACCAAAACATAACCTAACTTCTCTAATATTTCTAGTTATAAACATATTTTATGATGTTTTGGAGAATTTTTGAATCTCGCAGTTACAAGGCGTATGCTGCTGTTTAAAGTATGTAATTCAATCTTTTCATAAAATTAAACATTCTTGTATCTTCACATTTCAGTCCTACACTTTTTTGAATTCCAAGTGTGAGGCGGCTCACTTGATGAGGAGGAATCCTCGCAAGGTGACATGGACCGTCTTGTACAGGTAAGTCCCATTGTATTTTGGAAACCTGTTAGCTTTACATGGCAAAAAACATTTATTTACATGAATATTGTAACGTAACAGTAAAATTACACCAAAGCGTTACAATTATTATTTTAGAGCACTATGTTTCATACATCTTCTAGCATTTTCTTACATACCTTCACCACACTTTCAATCGCATATTAATGATGACAGATTAGTAATGTAAAAATTTACATAATTCAAGTGAACTTATTTTATTAAGGTTAAATATGTCCCACTGCAGAGCTAGATATTTATTTAAATTTAATTTATATAGTTAAAGACCCAAATATAAAATAAAATCAAATAAGCCCTGCAACGCAGGAAGAAGCTTGTGTGAACCATTGGGACACACAAGGGTTGAAATCGAAACCCAGCCTAGACTACCACACTGGATGAGAACAAAGTTACATAGCCAGTAATACACCAAATAAAATACATGAATTCTATTCTATTTGTTGGTGAAATGGCAACTAGCAAATGGGCAACAACTAGCCAACAAGGAAATGGGCGAAATATTTTTTTTTTTTTATTCAATTTAGTATTTTGTGATGCACTCATTCAATGTATAAGTGAGTCAGAATGCTCACTTATACCTTGAACGGGTCTTATTGCGATTATATTGTGCTTCTACCTTTCAATGACACAATTGCGAGAGTTTGTTCCCTCTTCATCAGGCGCAAGTTCAAGAAGGGCCAGGAGGAGGAGCAGACCAAGAAACGTACCCGCAGGACGCAGAAGTACCAGCGTGCCATTGTAGGTGCCTCCCTTAGCGACATCATGGCCAAACGGAACATGAAACCTGAAGTGAGGAAGGCACAGCGCGAGCAGGCTATCAAGTGAGTGGTGAATTGGGTGTGTCCGTTCCCAGTAATTGATTTCCTCTGTAATTGCTATTACTTTTTTGTAATTCCACTAAGGAATTGGGTTTATTTCTGGTGATTTAATTCTACTTTAATTTCAGCTAAAAGTATCGGTTCAATGTTCCCGATTTCATACAAAATTTAAAGTGAAAATTAAAACTAGTCAGTCATTTTATCTGAAATCAAAGTAGAAATTAGAATAAAAAAAAAATTATTACCAATACCAATTAAGATAGGATCAGAATATTCTTTGTTTGTACCCACCAGAAAATAATTACAGAGATAAGAGCTGCGAAAAGAGGTACAATTGGCGGCCTTATTGCTGATACCAATTTCTTCTGGGCAACCCCAATTAAGTACATCTGTATCTGCTATCAATTCCTTTAGAGAATCCTTTATTCCTTTATTGCAGTTCCTTTTTGGAGTAAAGTAAAAAAAATTGCTCAACACTGGGTGTTTTATGTGGGATTACCCACTTAAGGCGCTTCGCATTGCTAACTAGCGCCAACAAAGGAATAAAAATCGTAATGTTTTATAAATGGTTTTTCTAGAAGTAAACATACAGCCCAGAGTGCTTAGTGCGAGTTTTTTAACTACTCGATCGCGTTAACGTAAACTCATATTTCTATGGCATCGAGGAAGCGCCACCTAGCGACAAGTATGGAAATTAAAATTGCTGAGTGCGAGTTGTAATGGTTTACGTTGAGAAGTGAACACGTTTACCAGCCAAAACACAAATAAACGCGAGTGCAAGTTGTACTGTGACAGCGTTTTGCCAGTTCGAACGGTTAACTTACTCATACTCACTACTCAATACTCGATTAACGCGGTAGTAAAGTTATTCAATTGGATCTGTCAAACTCGCACTAAGCACTCAGAATGTGACTTCTTGGACTTTAATTGAGAAACGGCTGGTTTTGGCGGAAATCGACTAAAGTACCTACTAGGTTGTCTATCCTAGGTTTTAGACTGTAGGTTCTAAAAGTAGTTATCACAGGTATTAAGATTTTTTATGTTTAATTTTTTTTTAAAAAAGTATTATAAATAAATTATGATTTTTATTCCATTGGTGGCGCTAGTTAGCATCCCAAAGCGCCTTAAATATCGCCAAGCTTTCTGAAATATGCTGTAATTTACATTAGATATACAGAAACAATATTTTTTTTTTATATAAAATCATATTTATATGCTGTGCCCAGTTCTTATCATGTGGCTTTGTTTTTAACTGAGCATTAATTGATTTAATTTGTGGAGTGAGTAACCTTCTTCTTCTTCAGGCTATATTATGTAGTCCACTGCTGGACATAGCCCTCCCCTAATGAGCGCCATAACGCCGTCTTCAGCTTGCCGCTTGAGTAACCTAACCTACCCTAAATATTAAACATTGTTGAAAGATGCATCCTTTTCAAACTAACCAGGTTTATAAAAGTCCTCTCCAACTGAAAGAAAAAAAGAGGAAAGAAAGTATATATTTGATGTATAATGCCCAGCATAGAATAAGTCTGCATAGATGTGAGTTTGCAATGGACACTTAGTTATTTTTAATTTGGCTAATCTGAAGTCCGAAGAGTGTTAACTCCTACACATCCGACAGTCCCGTCCAATAAGACTCTAAATACCTACATTCTCTGTATTTAAAGTAATTAATTCAAGCTTATGTTTATATAAAGAAAATGGTGAAAGAAATACTTTGCAGAGCTCCTAAAGTTATTTCTAACACTCTTGTAGTAAAGCTGGTTCTCTTTCATCCCCAGGGCTGCCAAGGAACAGAAAAAGAGCACCAAGGCTTCCAAGAAGACCACGGCGCCCCCCACTAAAGTAAAGGCTCCCCCCAAGGCGAAGGCCGCAAAAGTGAGTCAGAAGGCTGCCCCGAGGGTAGGAGGAAAACGATAAACCTTTACAAATAAATATTGATAAATAAGCCACAATACTGGTTTTCCTGAGTGCGGTCTACAGTCTTAACATTTTTGATTCATCAAAATACATAGCCTGTGCATTACATAATTAAGATTGACATAATCATAAAGGTTTATGCTGTCGACTGTATTACTTTCTCTCCTTACCTCCACTAATTTTGACTGCAGAGGCGACCTTGTTGCATCAAGTTGCCTAAGTGCCTATTCACATGCATCCGGCCGCCGGCCGGGCCGGTTAAAGTACTAAATTTCAGCTCTCTGAGTTTATGGGAAGTACTAGTTCTATTTTGATGATCATGAGTGAGTGAGTGTCATAAATGCGAACCTACAGACTTGAAATTTTGGATGTTTAAGTATGTGATTATAGTTTACTGGATGACAAAATTTCTGCGTTCTGGTCTTATCCAGAGGTTCTCAAATAGGGTCCTGAAAATAGTTTGGTTGTGCTCTTTCAGGGTCACCATGTTCTTCGATTGTCCTAGGTTTTATAGTTTTCCCTTTATGTAGCACACCCTAACTCTGTACCAAATTTCAGCTCTCTGAGTTTATGGGAAGTACTAGTTCTATTTTGATGATCATCAGTTCATCAGTCAGTGTCATAAATGCGAAACTTTGCTTTCGCTTAACTTCGGAACTAACCAGTAACCTGTATGTGATTTTAAAAACCTATTTAGAGGCTAAAAGTTCCACCCATGCCGGAATTCGAACCCGCGACTCTGGCTATCCGTGCCAGCGCTCTTACCAACTGAGCTAATGGGCGACTCACCGGCATCAGTGAATCCCGGCATGGGTGGAATTTTTAGCCTCTAAATAGTTTTTTTTTTTAAATTGTCCTTAGCACGGGCTAGTGCATTAAAAATAATATAACTATATGTGATTATAGGTTACTGGATGACGAAAATTTCTGCGTTCAGGTCTTATGCAGAGGTTTTCAAATAGGGGCCTGAAAATGCGGCGAAATGGTTCCAGTAAAGATGGTACGGCGGCAGTGTTTGCTTCGCGCTTGACTTTGCGGGGTCACTGCTGCCGTGCCCCCCGATTCTGTATGATACCAGTTACGAACAAAGCGTTATTTCTCCTCATACACAGTTTCGACGCAGGAATTTCTTCGAAAATAAATTCTATTCTTCATTCATACGTAAATGGCTCGAAACAGTTTTATTTGTTTGATCAAAATATGGATTGAGGCCTGCGCAGACGAGGGTCTATCCGTCGGATACTTGACCGTCTATATGTAGATCTCTTATAAATTGTATCGAATAACGCACACGAAGGACTAAAAGTACCCCGTTAAAAAAACTTACTCAAGTTACAGAGTCAAGAGACCGGACTGTACAAAAGTTCGGTGTTTTCTTTTAAAACACCTTTTCTTTTTCAACTTAAATTACAACACAATGTAATCTCAGAATATTTGCTTCCATATCGTACGCTTCACTCAAATTCCGGGGAACAAATGTCCGCACACCGTAGGCGTTGAGTTTGCGACAAGTACTCGGAGGACATTTTTTACGATTCAGGGACTTTTGCCCCGTGGGGAAAAAAGTCCCTCGTCTGCGCAGGTCTTAAACGTCCCGCTGCAGGGCACAGGCGTTCTCTCAGAGAGAGAGCATGTAGGCTTAATTGCCACGCGTGCCCACTGTTATTTTCTATTGGCAATTTCAAGCGCTGAGGTATGAAAGTTAAATGTTATGTATAAATGACATGTAATATCTATCTATATATTTATGCTAAGTTTTTAATCATAACTTATAAATCTTGCCTTAAGAGGCGCACGCACTTGTGAAAAAAATGCGCTATAATAGTTCCCCAGCCAAATCAGTACGCAATTTAAATCAGTCAGAAAAAAATACTGGGAACCCCGAGCCGATGTTACATACATACTTTATAGTTAACCCTTAAGTGGGCAAGGGGAAAATAGTTCCCACTTGAAATTGAACTTTATCACCTTGAAATAGAGTCCAAAACCAATAAAAAAATCATACTACCCATGCCTTACTAAGGGTTAAAAGCAATATTTCTTCATATACCTAGGTAGTTACGAAGTCAGACACGATGATGTGCGAATTATATAATTGGCCTTTTTGCATCTACTCAATGAGATGATCCATACAGCGCCCAGTGGCAACCTCACCCACACTAGATGGGTGAAGGGACCACTCCGACGCTATAGTGCCTGGGACATGGCTTTATAGATGGTGTAGGCTTGCCCAGCACCCAAACCACCCTGACAGCCTAGTCGGCCCAGCGAACAGGAAAGACCAGTCAATACGTGCGGAGCCAACCAAGCCGCGGGTTTCCTCACGATGTTTTCCTTCACCGTTAGCGTGTGGTATTGCGACTACAAATTCGCAAATGTACGTAATTTTGAAATTAAACAAAGTCATTGGTACATGCCCGCACTCGGGATCGAACCTGGGGCTCTAGCTTGCCAGTCTATGGTTCTACCCACTGAGCTACCACCGCTTGTGCGAATTACGTATGGGGCAAATAACGCTACGGTCGTATCTTGTTTCGTACAAAATATTTCTCAAAATACCAGTTGCAGTTACAAAAGCTTATACAAGGGCGGCCGCAAGGGATTTTCGGGTCCTGTAACAAATCCTATCAAGGGGCCCTTGGCTTGCCTTAGATGATCAAGTTTTCTGGACTTCATGTGTGCAAATTTAAAAATCATTAATAAGATTTAGCGCAAAGTCTATATAGACTTCTTTACTCTAAATCTTATTAAATATTCAACAAAAGTGACGTTAATAATCTATCCGAAAGAACGTCCACCACTACAGTTGACGATTACAAGAGACAAATAAATGCGCTGAAAGCTGTTTTTTTACGGTCATATAAAGCATTGGTCCGTAGTATTTGCTACTCTTGCTATGTGGGGTTAAATCAGGTACTCATGGTGACTATCTACCGGAGCAAGTGCAGTAGATAGTAGTCTAGGGTCTGCAATCAATCACTGATGTCTCCACTGCAGACCAATACAGGGTTATTTTTGAGGCACCACAATTAGAGTGTCTTTGACAACAAATTTTGTTTTATGACATTTCTCGAAATTACTATGTGATATTTTAATAATTTTATTGTATTCGCGCTTCATTGGTCGAACAATGTCGCAACCTTAATTAAATCGTTGGTCTACATCAAAGAATACATATATTTTATTAACACGTACGGTTTTAAACTTTAGCTCCGCCATAAACCCTATAAGGTATAAAATCTAAAATAATATATCATTAAATTGTAACATAACATTTTTAAATTAATGTCTTTGATTAAAAGTTGTTCAAAGATACAAAATCGAACTGAAATATTTCAGTAATTGGGTATATTAGAAATAACCCTGTATTACTAGGAAGCGATTGCACCTTCATGTGTTTCATTTAGGCACATAGGATAGTACTTGATACCTGCTCCACGCTGTCGAATGAGGAGAGAGGAGATCCGCAGAAGAACCAGAGTCACTAATTATATAACTCTAAAAAAGTTGCTCAGTTGAAGCGACCGCGGAAGTTACGTAATATCCACCGAGTTGAGTGACGTTGATTTTTACTTTTTTTATGCTACTCCGGCTGTCCAGCGGCAAATGCATACATGTTTTGACACTTAGGAGTCGTCTAAATGCTTCACTCGATAGAGTGGAACGCTACGTAATAGGTAGGAGGGCAGAGCCGATTCGACTTGCACAAAACTAAACCTACAATTTGTAGTTTATTATGACAATTCGAGGTACATTGCATAGCAGTCTACCTTGTAATATAGTCGTAGGTTATTTGACTTTGCAGCGTGCATTGAATTGGCATAGTAAACTATTAATTGTAATAATTATATGAAACAGGCGGTAGGTCTGACGACTTGGTTTCGGTGGTCAAGATGAGTCGCTGGATTCCGGCGGCACGAAAACTGGGATGCTTGGGAAACCATGAGAGACGCCTACAAGCCTGTGGGGGGCGACGATGACACCTCTAAGTTACACAAAACGCGTGACTCGCCCCATCGTACTACTCACCCATGCTGTATTCCAGATGTTCTTGCATGGGCGACTTGTGTACATAAATAAAGGTTTTAATTGTGATGTGTACAATAAAGAGAAAGGTCTTGTCTACCTAATACTTCTTATTCACATACGTGTTAAACGCCTATGCAGTGTATGTACATAGGGTACTTAATTATCCATGAATTGAAGTGGTAAGTAATTGCGTCCCGTATTCAGGAGTTTGTTTTATAATAATTTTAAAGTATACACTATTTTATTGGATGATCAATTCACAAATGAAGTTTATTAAAGCATGCTGCGCATGTATACCTGACAGTGTAAAAATACAATATTCTAAAAGATAGAGAGTTGCAAAGAAATTCTTGCGACTCTATAGACGAGAAATCGCTTCCTACAACATACAAAGACACTTTAAAAGAGCTGCGGGATTCAGTATTGGACTAAAGGTGATC
Source organism: Yponomeuta sedellus (assembly GCA_934045075.1). NCBI lineage: Eukaryota > Metazoa > Arthropoda > Insecta > Lepidoptera > Yponomeutidae > Yponomeuta > Yponomeuta sedellus. The sequence continues at coordinate 3,817,720 of OW203727.1, read as the reverse complement.
TATAAGGATACAAATGCAGGTGACTTCGTATGTATTAGCTACCTATCTGAAAAGTTCGTTGTAAAGCACGTAACCCTCTTTCTACGGAACCCTGCACTGCGCGTGACCCGACACACACTTGGCATATTCTTTTTGTCACATGCGAAATATAATCAACATATTTTTTATGTAGGTAGCTACAGATAAACGTCCCACTGCAGGGCGCAGACCTTTCAGTGAGAGTATGGGTTTAATTACCACGGGTGCCCACTGCGGATTGGCGTTTTATCCCATTACCGACGACCGCCATCTTGATTTATTTCACCGCGTAAAGCGAGATGCCGCTATCCGATAATAGGATAAAACATTTATCTTGGACCTTGTGCTCCCTAGTAGGCGAACATGATGAATAAAAAGAGCATATTTTGTAAACGATAGTATAATTTAACTTGTTGCACTATACATGATTAGTATTACTCCCATGGTGCTCTTGCAACATCATAGTTTTAATTCGACAAAACTTTTTGTATGCTGCCAGTAACATGTATCACATTCCTAAACTACTGCTTCACCTTAATGCTAACTTTTTTATGTGCTCTTGGCGAGAGTTTCGGCCTTAGCGACTACCTCCTCGATGGGTCCGACCATGTAGAAGGCAATCTCGGGCAGATGGTCGTACTCGCCTTGCAGGATCTTGGAGAAGCCCTTGATGGTCTCTTCTAGTGGCACCAGCTTGCCAGGGTGGCCTGTGAACACCTCCGCAACCTGCAAAAGATAATCAGGTTAGAACAGTACTGCTCTTTAGGGTTCCCATATGATTCTACTACAGTTTCAGTTAGGGAGGGTTACATACCTGGAAAGGTTGTGAGAGGAAACGCTGGATCTTGCGCGCGCGCGACACAGTCAGTTTGTCCTCTTCAGACAACTCGTCCATACCCAGGATAGCGATGATGTCCTGTGAAGAGGGAGTAGGTATTAGTGCTGTGTACATTGCAACTAATTGTAACCGTTCTAACTACGGAATGATCACTTGCTCAGATACCTACCTGGAGTGATTTGTAGTCCTGCAGGATCTTCTGCACACCACGAGCTACATTGTAGTGCTCAGCACCAATGACGTTGGGGTCCATGATACGGGATGTGGAGTCGAGAGGGTCCACGGCCGGGTAGATGCCCAGCTCGGCGATGGCGCGGGAGAGCACGGTGGTGGCGTCCAAGTGAGCGAAAGTGGTGGCAGGGGCAGGGTCAGTCAAGTCATCGGCTGGCACATAGATGGCCTGCACTGATGTGATGGAACCCTTCTTGGTGGTGGTAATTCGCTCCTGCATGGTACCCATGTCAGTGGCCAGAGTGGGCTGGTAACCCACGGCAGAGGGAATGCGGCCCAGCAGAGCAGACACCTCAGAGCCGGCCTGTGTGAAGCGGAAGATATTGTCAATGAAGAGTAGCACGTCCTGCCCCTCCTGGTCACGGAAGTACTCCGCCACGGTGAGGCCGGTGAGAGCCACACGCGCGCGCGCGCCGGGCGGCTCGTTCATCTGGCCGTACACCAGCGCCACCTTGGAGGTCTTGTCGGTGAGCGAGATGACGCCGGACTCGATCATCTCGTGGTACAGATCGTTACCCTCGCGGGTGCGCTCACCCACGCCGGCGAACACTGAGTAGCCTCCGTGAGCCTTGGCCACGTTATTGATCAGCTCCATGATGAGTACGGTCTTGCCGACGCCCGCGCCGCCGAAGAGACCAATCTTGCCGCCCTTGACGTAGGGAGCCAGCAGGTCCACGACCTTGATACCGGTGGCCAGAATCTCCTGCTCCACACTCATGTCCACGAAGGCGGGCGCCTCGGCGTGGATGGCGGCCGTCTTATCGGTGGGCACGGGGCCGCGCTCGTCGATGGGCTCGCCGATCACGTTGATGATGCGGCCGAGCGTCTCCACTCCCACGGGGATGCGGATGGGTGAGCCGGAGTCGAGCACGGGCTGCCCGCGCACCAGCCCCTCTGTGCCGTCCATGGCGATCGTGCGCACTGTGTTCTCGCCCAAGTGCTGCGCCACCTCCAGCACGAGCCGCGGCTGTCGGTTCTGCACCTCCAGCGCATTCAGGATGGGCGGCAGGTCGTCGTCGAATTGCACGTCCACCACGGCGCCGATAACAGCCACCACCTTACCCTTGGCTGATCCCGCTGCCGCCGCTTTGGCCGCATAGTCTCGCTTGTTCACCAGGGCCCCGGCGCTCGAAGGGGTTACGTCGGCGAGGGTCTTCTCCGCTACCGTCTTTGCGGCCAAACGGCCAGCTCTGGCGACGGTAGAGAACATCTTTTCAGATAAGAATTTCGTTCGGAGGCACAGTAGATTTTTGGAATGGATCACGAATTTTCGATTTACGTAAGAGGGGCAGGGGAACGAAGTATTGCCAGTGCCAGTGATTGCGGAAAAAAAAAACGACCTATTAGAACGCTACAGAAATAAAATACGATAATGTTTACTTCTTTAATTTCTTAGATGCAATGATAATTACTCAAGTTTTACTGGATTTTCCGAATAATCAGTACAGAAAGGAAAATAATGTTTTTAAAGATCAAAAACATTTTTGAACGCACCACTATTTTGACAGCGGACCATATGACTATCAAAGCGAAGGTCATTGTGTTGGAGTTCAATATTAGTATCGGGTTCCGTCGGAAATTCGGTTAAATATTTAAAGGAATTCCCGACGGCCGCCGAGATTTCATCATTGGAATACAATAATTTAAGCCAAAGTGTACTTTCTAAATTTTGATTGAGGGGAGCAGGAAAAACTAATGACATAAAAAAAGCATTAGTCAAAAATGTGGTTTCCTGTAGAATATGGGGACACTGAATTAAGATTCAAAATTAAAACCACAAATACAGCTCTTGATAATATGCTAATCAATAAAAATAAATTTTCTCGGAGGAAATTCGTATTATGTTTTTCTGCAATAGCCTAAAGCCACTCAGAGTGCCTTTTTAATGCTCGGATTCTCTTCATTACACATCAAAACTAGACAACTAAAAAAGGTTTCTTTATTGGTTTCGCCCACCGAAACAAACACGGGGGTATAGCAGCCTCCGCTGCAAAAAAAAAATTACACCCCAGAACCTTACTTATGTATGTCAAGCAGATTGCCTTTGAACTCACGTAGCGCAGCACCATAATAATGAAGTTAAAAACTGAAAGCTCATTGTAGGTGGCAGCACTGTTGAGTGTTCCTAAGGATCGCCATATTGTATAAATTTCGTTGTTTGGTTTCGCTTTAGAAAATTAAAATATAGTGGGCACAGCTGTTCGGTGATGAATCTCTACACAATACTTTGTGGAGAGATTCATCACCGTACATGAATTGCGTCCATGGTAATCTTCAATTTGAAAATGGGCAGCACATAGTCTTGACGAAGTACTAGCTCTCGCAATTTTCTACGAAGAGCGTTCCCACAGTATTCTTTTTTTAGGTTCCTTGGGAATTAATTCCCGTATTTTTGCAACCAACGGATTTGCAAAAAATCGTATGATATTATTCACAAAACAATTAATTTGTTTGCAAAAATACTATGGACAACTGTCAAATCAATGGTACACACAACAGCGGTGACATCTGTAGTGAACATTAAGCAGTTTTTTTTAAGCCCATTACTATTATATACTACTGTGTCGTAATAAAAGACAGTAATGATAAAATGATAATTTGATTCAGCTACCTCCAGTCCCTCCGAAAAAGTAAATTATTACAGTACGTACTAAAACTCTGACAAGAGTTTAAAAAAGGGTGACTACGTAGAATTCCGTAGCCCGAAAGTGGTTTAGATTTAGTTGCCAACTAACCCAATTTGCAAACGTCAAATGAAATCTACGAGCAAGTCGTCCTTTTCAGCCACATGTGTTGTTTTGACGATTAGTGTTTAGAAAATTGAATAATTACACTTGCCTAAGGATAAAAGCACATCTAAAATGGAATATATAAATCCTGAAACCAGCTTGAATCCCGGTACACGGGTGTAAGTACCAAAAACTTTACTCATCATTATAGGTTATGTTTAGTATTGTTAAATTCAATATTTTTTGTTATTTTACAGTTTATGCTGCCAATGTGCTGTTCCGATAGAGGCGAATCCTTCCAACATGTGTGTGGCGTGCCTTAGAGCTAATGTAGACATCACCGAGGGTGTCCCCAAGCAAGCTACACTGTTCTTCTGTAGAGGATGCGAAAGGTATTAGAAGCCCTCTACTTTACCCACCAACCAATTTCGTGTCAAGACTTGACTTTGGCAGAATTTGTCGACATCGGCTGGTTGCCATATCAATAAGAACAAAAAAAAAAACTTTTGAGTATTTGTAGTAAAATCTTTAGCACAAATTTAGTATTTTGAACTCAAATAACATTGGATGTATCATATTAGCACAAGTATTGAGCTCGCCTTTATACAAATTTGTTTTTAGTGCAATAAAGAATTTTCATTCATTCATACTGACAGCAATGCCCCCCCCCCCTCCATAAGACCCTATTTGTTAAGTGGCAGCAACTTGTCTTGTGTTTTTTATTTAGTACAAAGAATATTTAACCACCATCACAAAAAACCACTAAAACTTAATGACAAAGGTCTTTTGCAACTATAGAAATAAAATACATAAAATACACATCTATACCTTATCTTATTGAAACCTGTTGGTCTAATATTCCCTATAGTTCTAAAAACACTATTTCTGCATACATCCACCTAGACTGTGGCTGAAATCTCTTGTCCTCAGAAGGGTTGGTTTTTCTTCATTATGTCTCAGGCTAAGCTATGTTTGCTTAAATTCAGGTACCTTCAGCCTCCTTCAGAATGGGTGGTGGCAGCACTGGAGTCCCGTGAGCTGCTCGCTCTCTGTCTTAAGAGACTGAAAGGCTTAAACCGGGTGAAACTGATTGATGCTGGCTTCGGCTGGACCGAGCCCCACTCCAAGAGAATCAAGGTAGATTCCACACAGTTTATTTTTAAGCAGTTGCAAACTCAAACATGTTATGCTGCCAATCTGGACAAAATAGCGTTTATTTAATTCAACTTCACTGCCACTACATGACAGCCGGCACCCACGGCTTAACATGCCTTGCGAAGCACGGAATTGTTCGGAAAAATGCCACTAGCAGTAGTAACGGGACGGTCACCCATCCAACACCTGACCGCGCCTGTTGTTGCTTAACTCGAGTGATTGATTCCAATCACTCGGTTCGACTAGGCCACGATCGCTTCACTAGGCCATGAGTGCTTCAAGTGCACTCCTGTATTCCAGAAGGGTAAGCCAAGGTTTGCAGGAATCATCATTGGCAATCCATAGTCATCCGATCAGACACTTCATCATGCTCACAATGCTAACAAAGAAATTTTTAGTTTTCCAGCTCAGCACAAAGAAATTAATAAATATGAAGTATTGCTCAATAAAATAGCACAACAGTATAAATTATTATTTAATGTTGCGCAATATTGTTTTTGAACATTGAGTAGCTGTTTTGTGGACCGGTTCTAAGAAAACCGGTGTTTTCTTCACAATTGATCAATAATTTTTTGTAGTACAATTTATTGGGTTGCTACAGATGGTCAAGAGAAGACTCATAATGATTTTTTTATTGACTTCACATCTTCTTATCTTAAGCTCCATGTATCTGCATGGAGATCTACAGATCTCGATCCAGCTGTACAAAAACCAATCTAAGAAACAGTGTTATGTATTTATATTGTCGCGGTCCTATCCCGAACCATCTAGAATAGTCGCCGCATGCTGCGTTTTAGTAAACAATAAACGCTGCAAGCAATAATGACTCGTATGTCCACTAGCGTAAGGTGCAAAACTCTTTAAATGAGTAACTGTTCGAGCGACCTTGCCGCGTGTACCGAGTGTAGGTACGTAGTTACGGGAATGTTCTAGAACCCTGGCCGGCGGATATAAATAGCGGCCGCCGCGGCGCGCTGTCAGTTCCGTTTGGAATAGCGAAGAGTGAACTTCGAGCGAACATACCTGCGATACGAGCGATAACCTACGACCTCAGCGATACTATTGGACTTCGATTGAACCTGCGATTGGAATCTACGTGTGGACTTCGTGTCGTGAAGACCTGCAGCCCAGACCCTGCGTGAATAAATCCTAAGAAGCTGTCATTGGTGTTTTACATCCAAATCCAGAACCCTAGCCCGTAACATTTGGTGTCAGAAGTGGGATTTGGAGATGCCACTGACTCCGAGAGAGGATACTTCTGGAGTGAGGACCAGGTCCAGAAGTGCTGCGGAGGCCACGCCCACTGCCCCTCAGGCCACGCCCACTGGCCATAGGGACACGCCCACTGGCCCCGCCCACCAGGCCACGCCCACCGACCAAGCCACGCCCCCTGGCCCCGCCCACCAGGCCACGCGCGTAGTGGAGACACAGCATACCTGCCCAGCGGCTCCGCCTACTGGCCACGCCTACCAGGCCACGCCCACCGCCCCCGTGCACCAGGCTCCGCCCACCGGCCTTGACCACCAGGTTTCACCAACCGACCAACAGGCTCCGCCTCGTAGCCACGCCCACCTGGCCACGCCCACCGAAGACATTAAACCTCAGTCACGTACAATGGAGGTTTTGGATATGTCGTGCCTGATGGCAATGCTGAAGGGCATGCGAGAAGAACAGAGCAAGCAGATGCAGTGCCTGCAAGAAGAACAGAGAGGCCTGCGAGAAGAACAGAGCAAGCAGATGCAGTGCCTGCAAGAAGAACAGAGAGGCCTGCGAGAAGAACAAAGAGGCCTGCGAGAAGAACAGAAGGCAGATCAACAGGTGATCCTTTCTGCCGTTACAAAGTTCAGTGATACGGTCGCTAAGCTACATGAAGATGTAGAGGTAGTGAACGAACGGGTTTCCGAATTAGAGGATGACCTAAAAAATGTGAAAACCAGCCTCACTGGACTAGAGCAGGAAGTTCGGCGTATTAAAGCTGCTGGAGTTACATCGAGCGGAGTTGTCAGCATAAACCACGGGCCTAAAGTGAAGGTGCCTCCGTACGATGGTACTACGTCTTGGGTCGCTTACCGCCAACAGTTCCAGACTGTCGCTGCTTCAAACGGGTGGACGGACGAACAGAGCCTGACAGCCCTCACCGTCGCGCTCAGAGGTTCGGCTTTATCTGTCCTGGAGGCACTGCCCACCTCAGGCAGCGAGTTCAAAGACCTGCTGGAGGCACTTGAGGCTAGATACGGGGAACGACACCTGGAACACGTTTTTCGTGCTCAGCTGCGCGACAGGACTCAGCGCCTGGGTGAAGGACTTCAACAATGGGCGTTGGAAATTGAGAAGCTGGTTCGAAAGGCGTACCCTTCTGCTGATAGTAAGATGGTGGACACGAATATTTTACAAGCCTTCGTCGACGGGATCAAGGATCTTGAAATTAGGGCTGCAGTAAAGCTTCGCCACCATTCTTCATTAAAAGAAGCTCTGGCACACGCCCTGGAAGTAGAAGCTGTGCGTCATGATATCCGGCAAGGGTATAAACTTCGAGAAGTTACGGAGGAGGTTAAAGAGATCAAGACACCTCCCAAGAGAAACTCCGGGCGCATGTGTTACAAGTGTGGGGAAAGAGGGCATCTGCAATTCACGTGTCCTAAGAAAGAAAGGCAACCGACCAAAACAGATGACAGACTGGATGCGTGTCTCAACAAAATAGAGCAGCGTTTTGAAGAGTTTGTGAAGAAGCATAACGCTGCGCCCTCCGCCGTGAATCAGGGAAACGAGTAAAAGCCAGGACTGCGGGGCGGGTACTGGCTGGAGCGGAGGAAGCCCCAGTAACCAGAATCTCACAAGCATGGAATGGGAACAGTCTACTAATATGCGGTGCAGTGAATAAAATAGAGTGCAAAATCACCCTAGATACAGGAGCCTCTAGAACAATAGTGAGACCAGACCTGGTGAAAGCTGTAGGGAGACACAAAGGCACCAGTTTATGCAGACTTCTCTCCGCTTCTGGCCAGCAGATACCCGTCCTGGGTGAAAGGTCGGTTACGATATGCGTTGGGGAGGCGTCATATATTCACAACGTAATCGTAGCCGAAATTATGGATGATTGCATTCTGGGCCTAGATTTTATGAAAAAACACAACTGTCACATCGATGTCACTAACGGTGTCTTTAAATGTGGTGATGAGGAGAACTTCATACTTGGCGGTCCCGATGGAAATGTCACGTGCCTGAAGAAAATCGTAATACCTAGACGAGCACAAACTGAAGTAAAGGTGAAGCTGCCTTCAAGTCAGAAGAATCAGCGGAATAGGTGTGTGCTGATTGAAGATACACGAGACAGTGCAGCCAGTCAGAAATTGCTGACAGCAAGAACTCTCGTCTATGGAGGCAAGACCGCTGTAGTAAGGGTTGTGAATATAGGCGATCGTGAGATTACCCTTAGCAAAGGTGACGTTATTGGAAGGTGTGAGGAAGCCGTTTGGATGAGAAGCTGCCAATCATCTCCAAGCTCAAACACATCGAATACCAGGAGTGAAATTATAGTCACTAAGCTCCTTGAGGATTCTAAGAGTAATCTGAGCTATTCGCAAAGCATGAAAGCTAAGAGGTTGCTACTGCGCTTTAGGGATATCTTCTCTGACGAAGGAAATCCTGGAAGAACATCGTTAGTTCAGCACAAAATTGACACCGGACAGGAGCGACCTATTCGTCAGCGAGCGAGGCGCATACCGATTGCCAAAGAAAAGGAAGTACAAGACATGTTGGACGACATGAAGAGAAACAAGATTATAGAACCTTCTGCTAGCCCATGGTGTTCTCCCGTTGTGTTGGTAAAGAAGAAAGATGGTAGCACAAGGTTCTGTGTAGACTATCGACGGCTTAACGATGTGACCAAGAAGGATAGTTATCCACTGCCACGAATAGACGATACCCTGGACACATTGAGTGGTATGAAATGGTTCTCGACATTAGATCTGAAATCGGGCTATTGGCAAGTGGAAATTGATCCGAAGGATAAAGAGAAGACAGCCTTTTCAACTGGCAAAGGTCTATGGCAATTTAACGTGATGCCTTTTGGATTGTGCAACGCGCCAGCTACATTCGAACGACTTATGGAGTGCGTACTGGCCGGATTAGTTGGGGAAGCCTGCCTTGTCTACTTGGATGACGTCATAATCATGGGTACGGATTTTGAGGACCACTTACAAAATCTAGAGCAAGTTTTTAAGAAGATAATGGGAGCAAACTTAAAGTTAAATCCGAAGAAATGCAGTTTATTTAAGAACAAGGTTAGCTATCTCGGCCATGTGATAACCAGCGAAGGCATACAGACAGATCCAGCCAAAATCGAAGCAGTGCAAAAATGGCCTACTCCCAAAGACAAGACTGAAGTGCGAGCATTTTTAGGGCTATGCTCATATTATAGACGGTTTGTTAAGGGGTTCTCTGAAATTGCCAAGCCTTTACACAGACTGACTGAAGACAAGCAGTCATTTCATTGGGATGACACATGTGAGAGTTCCTTTCAAAAATTAAGAAAATGTCTTTGCGAGACTCCAATTTTGGGATTTCCGCAACCTAACGGCCAATTCATTGTAGACACTGACGCCAGTAACACAGCGATCGGAGGAGTGTTATCGCAGAAACAAGGCGACAGAGAGGTTGTGATGGCCTATTTTAGTAAATCGCTATCGAAACCTGAAAGGAACTATTGTGTGACAAGAAGGGAGCTCTTGGCTGTGGTAAAGACAGTACAGCACTTCAGCAAATATCTCCTTGGCATGCGGTTTACGCTTCGCACTGACCACGCCGCCCTGAAGTGGCTGTTACAATTTAAAAATCCAGAGGGGCAAGTTGCTCGATGGATCGAACAACTGCAGGAGTACGACTTTATTATTGAACACCGCAGCGGAAAGGCGCATGGAAATGCTGACGCACTGTCAAGAAGGCCGTGTCCGGAAGACTGCAAGCACTGTGCCAAACAAGAGACAAAGGAACTGCCATTGAGATTGACAAAAATGAGTCCATCGAGATCTTGGGAAGATGAGGCGATGAAAGAAGCACAGGAAGATGACGAAGATGTACGGCTCATTGTCGCATGGAAGAAACGAGGCGAGGACAAGCCAAGATGGTGCGAAGTCGCTCCTACTAGTGCTGTCACCAAGGCATACTGGGCTCAATGGGACAGTTTTATTCTTAGGAACGGAATACTTTACCGAAAATGGGAGAAACCTAACGGCAGAGAGTTCCATCTTCAGATAGTTGTCCCAAGAGATAAGGTACAAGATGTCCTTCGTGAAGTACATGACGGCGTGTCAGGTGGACATTTGGGCGTAAAAAGGACTTTAACAAAGATTCGAGAAAGGTTTTACTGGCTCCATTGTCGAGAAGATGTGCAAGATTGGTGCCGCAAGTGTGTTACTTGCGCCGCGGTGAAAGGCCCACCAACTAGAAGCCGAGGAAATCTGCAACTTTATAACGTTGGTGCGCCATGGGAACGCATTGCAGTTGATGTGGCTGGACCGTTCCCAGTAACGGAATCAGGAAATAAGTATTTCATGGTAGTTATGGATTACTTCACTAAATGGCCAGAGGTATTCGCCATACCCAATCAAGAAGCCACGACTGTTGCCTCCAAGTTGTTTGAGGAAGTAGTTTGCCGGTTTGGTGTGCCCTTGGAAATACACTCCGACCAAGGCAGGAACTTTGAGTCTCAAGTATTTCAAGAACTCTGCAAAATATTGGGAATGCATAAGACTAGGACCACCCCATATCATCCTCAATCTGACGGCATGGTAGAAAGATTTAACCAAACACTTGAGAGACATTTAGCAAAAGTCGTTGACAGGCACCAGAGAGACTGGGACAAATACATACCGCCATTTCTTCTGGCCTACAGAACGGCAGAACATGAAAGCACGAAGGTAACCCCGGCGCGTGTAAATTTTGGCCGAGAACTGAGAATACCAGTAGATCTGCTGACTGGAGGCCCTCCTGACGACTCACGTTCTCTACACGACTACATTTCCGAGTTACGTGAGAAAATGCGAGAGATTCATGCCATAGTACGGGAAAACGGATTGGAGTCGAGTGAAAAGATGAAGACTAGGTATGACCGCCGAGCAAATACAAGCAGCTTCGAAGAAGGAGCACTAGTCTGGCTTCACAATGTAACTCGACGAAAAGGAAAATCTCCGAAATTGCAGACAAGATGGGAGGGACCGTACAAAGTGGTAACTCGGTTAAATGACGTGACGTACCGAATTCAACGGCAGCCAAGAGGTGCACAAAAAGTGGTTCACATCGACCGCTTAGCTCCTTATCACGGCAGTAATGAAGATGCTCGGGACGAGCATCTCTAAGAGGGGAGCAGTGTCGCGGTCCTATCCCGAACCATCTAGAATAGTCGCCGCATGCTGCGTTTTAGTAAACAATAAACGCTGCAAGCAATAATGACTCGTATGTCCACTAGCGTAAGGTGCAAAACTCTTTAAATGAGTAACTGTTCGAGCGACCTTGCCGCGTGTACCGAGTGTAGGTACGTAGTTACGGGAATGTTCTAGAACCCTGGCCGGCGGATATAAATAGCGGCCGCCGCGGCGCGCTGTCAGTTCCGTTTGGAATAGCGAAGAGTGAACTTCGAGCGAACATACCTGCGATACGAGCGATAACCTACGACCTCAGCGATACTATTGGACTTCGATTGAACCTGCGATTGGAATCTACGTGTGGACTTCGTGTCGTGAAGACCTGCAGCCCAGACCCTGCGTGAATAAATCCTAAGAAGCTGTCATTGGTGTTTTACATCCAAATCCAGAACCCTAGCCCGTAACAATATTAAACATTTATTATGTGTAATTGAGTTTTAATTGATTTTAAATGAACTATGGTTACGCCTTTCCCTTTGCCAATGACTGCTTAAACTGTCTGTGAGGCATATTTTAGGAAATAGTGTTTTTTATACGGATTTCACTTGTTTTATTATATTTTAATCATAATTAACTTTTGTAATTTTTGCCGAGGGTAGTACACTAACGGTTAATGCCTTCAAAAAGATGCCTGTCACCTCAGTCATCCGAGACCACGGCACCTGTAAAAGTGCCAAAACGTCGAAAAATTGTAAAAATATAATAAAACGAGCGAAATTCGTATAAAAACAGTTTTAATTATGTCTAGTGCTCGTGTTAACCTTAGAAAATACTATACACTGTAGTCCATTTATTTAGGTAATTAAATAAATCATTAGTCTTTGTCTTCAAATATACACTTTATAAATAAAAATATTTACATTTCACTTCAATTTCATGAACTTACATTAAAGTTCCGATTGAATTGGTAAAGTGTAAAGATTTTGATTGTGTGTTTCGATAAAAAGACTTCTCAAGAATGTTGGCATTTTTTAAGCACCTAAACAAATGGACTATAAGTTCGCAAATCTCAGATCTAATCACGCGCTCAAAACCCGCCCGCAGGTGAAACTTACAGTCCAAGGCGAGGTGATGGGAGGGGCGGTACTCCAGCAAACCTTCGTGGTTGAGTTCACCATACAGCACCAGATGTGCGACGAATGCCACCGGTCCGAGGCCAAGGACTATTGGCGCGCAATGGTGCAGATACGGCAGCGCGCGAACAATCGCAAGACGTTTTACTACCTAGAGCAGCTGATCTTGAAGCATAAAGCGCACGAGAACACGCTAGGGATCAAGGCTAAACACGGTGAGATATCAGGATTACCCACTTTTTAAAATTTATTTCCTCGGCCTCGGTGGCGCAGCGGTTTGGCACGCTGACTGTGCCACCGAAGGTCTCGGGTTCGATCCCCGGCCGGGTCAAACTAGGAAACGAACTTTTCTAGTTTGTCTTGGATCTTTGATGTTATCTATGTATTTATTGTATTAAATATATCGTCGAGTTAGCACCTATAACACAAGTCATTTAGTTGTACTTAATATAGGGCTAACGAGATCTGTGTAATATGTCCATGAATATTATTATTTATTTATTTATTTATTTATTTATTTATTTATTTATTTATTTATTTATTTATTTATTTATTTATTTATTTATTTATTTATTTATTTATTTATTTATTTATTTATTTATTTATTTATTTATTTATTTATTTATTTATTTATTTATTTATTTATTTATTTATTTATTTATTTATTTATTTATTTATTTATTTATTTATTTATTTATTTATTTATTTATTTATTTATTTAGTTAGTTAGTTAGTTAGTTAGTTAGTTAGTTAGTTAGTTAGTTAGTTAGTTAGTTAGTTAGTTAGTTAGTTAGTTAGTTAGTTAGTTAGTTAGTTAGTTAGTTAGTTAGTTAGTTAGTTAGTTAGTTAGTTAGTTAGTTAGTTAGTTAGTTAGTTAGTTAGTTAGTTAGTTAGTTAGTTAGTTAGTTAGTTAGTTAGTTAGTTAGTTAGTTAGTTAGTTAGTTAGTTAGTTAGTTAGTTAGTTAGTTAGTTAGTTAGTTAGTTAGTTAGTTAGTTAGTTAGTTAGTTAGTTAGTTAGTTAGTTAGTTAGTTAGTTAGTTAGTTAGTTAGTTAGTTAGTTAGTTAGTTAGTTAGTTAGTTAGTTAGTTAGTTAGTTAGTTAGTTAGTTAGTTAGTTAGTTAGTTAGTTAGTTAGTTAGTTAGTTAGTTAGTTAGTTAGTTAGTTAGTTAGTTAGTTAGTTAGTTAGTTAGTTAGTTAGTTAGTTAGTTAGTTAGTTAGTTAGTTAGTTAGTTAGTTAGTTAGTTAGTTAGTTAGTTAGTTAGTTAGTTAGTTAGTTAGTTAGTTAGTTAGTTAGTTAGTTAGTTAGTTAGTTAGTTAGTTAGTTAGTTAGTTAGTTAGTTAGTTAGTTAGTTAGTTAGTTAGTTAGTTAGTTAGTTAGTTAGTTAGTTAGTTAGTTAGTTAGTTAGTTAGTTAGTTAGTTAGTTAGTTAGTTAGTTAGTTAGTTAGTTAGTTAGTTAGTTAGTTAGTTAGTTAGTTAGTTAGTTAGTTAGTTAGTTAGTTAGTTAGTTAGTTAGTTAGTTAGTTAGTTAGTTAGTTAGTTAGTTATTTATTTATTTATTTATTTATTTATTTATTTATTATATTTCGGCCTAAGGCTGACTGTCTTACAATCTTCCACCAACCCGGTATTGGGCCCCGTGGTGGAGTATGACCAACGTAAGTATGGTCTACGTGAGGTCGTCCTGCGATGCAGGAAGAGACCCGTGCCCCAGCAGTGAGAACATACAAGGGTTGATATCATATCTCATTGTATTCAAAAAATACATAAAAAAAAACATATTTACATCATCAACCAGTCATCAAACACCATCGTCAATTACTTTTAATTACGCAACCTTTGTGGCCATAAGGCCTCTGACATGGCTTAACGACTGCCATTACACGACAGCGGGCACCAACGGCTTAGCGTGCCTTGTGAAGCACGGAAGCGACCGGAAAAAATGCCGCTAGCTGTAATCACTGGGCGGTCAGCCATCCTTCACCTGACAGCGCCTGTTGTTGCTTGATTGATTACAATCACTTGGTTCGTCTAGGCCACGCTTCTATTGCTCGAGCCTATTCAAGCCTATACAAACTTAAAGAAAATCTGAACCCAACTGAAACCTTTCCTCAGACGGCCTCGACTTCTTCTACACGAACGAGAGTCAAGCGCGCAAAATGGTCGACTTCGTCCAATCAGTTCTGCCCGTAAAGAGCCAGCATTCCAAGAAGCTCATATCGCACGATATTCATAGCAACATCTACAACTACAAGTTCACGTTCAGCGTGGAAATAGTCCCGCTCTCGAAGGACAGTTTGGTGTGTCTACCGAAGAAACTGAGGCAGCAACTGGGGTCGATATCTCCGATCTGCCTCGTGAATCGAGTGACGAGTACGATACATCTGATTGACGCTAACACTGGCCAAGGTAAGAGGCAAGCATCGTTTTCTTTTAGGCTATGACAGGTATTAATTTACTTAATGATAGCGAAGTTTACAGCGAAGTCGATAATACAATGCATAATCATTTGAGATTGAAAGTAGAACTATAGTCAATTGTATATTTCCACGTAATTACTTGCCTACTGTATTAATTGTCTAGCTAGATCTTAGTAAAGGTATTGTGTCGGAAAAAGAGGAACCGTTTTATTTTGAGAAAAAAAACGGTTCCTTAAAAATTACGATCTGCGAAAAACTGCCGGCAGATGCTGGATGCGGCAAGCTGAAGACAGGGCGCTATGGCGCTCATTAGGGGAGGGCTATGTCCAGCAGTGGACTACATAATATAGCCTGAAGAAGAAAAGAGTCTCTAAATGCAGTTTAAATTGACCTTTCTCTTCACGGTAGACTTGTTTACTCTTGCCCAGCAGTTGATGATTGAAATAGATTTATTGACTGACTGAACAAGCAATGGACACGATTCACGAATATTATAAATATCACAGACAATTACCGTTAAACTGTCTGATATCAAGAATATGGCTAAACATCCTTGCTAAAATATTTTTTAGCACACGCACTAAAAGTCTTATATTAAAAAATCGGTACTTATTTTTTACCCGACTGTGGTGGAGGCTACAAGGAGCGTAATGTGTTTGGCTCGTATATATTTAACTCCTTAAACTCTGTTCTTCTCCAGTATGCGACATCTCAGCGACAGTGTATTACAGAAACCCATTCAACCCAATATGTAACCCGAAACAGCTGGTCGAATATATCATCATGGATATTGATATCTTGAAAGAGCATGTAAGTATTACGAACTCATAATTAGCTTCCAATAATGTTTGAAGATAAACGCTGGGTTGAAAGAAATAAAAAAAAAAAACTAATTTAATTTGTGAGTAAAATTAACAAAAATATTTTATTTTAATAAGTGGTTCTTGTTTTTTAAAAAGTGTCATATGTATTTGCCTTATTTTACTAAACTGTTATGAACTGTTCAAGAATGAAAAAGTTATTCCAAAGCTCAATATTTTTATCAAAGACCCAATCATATTTCTCATATGTGGCAAAGATGAAGAAGGAAAATTAAATAGACTATAAATTAATGAATGATCAATAAACATAATTTGGTATTTACCGCAGCCACAGGCAATTTGTTATTGTTAGTCTTATTAACTTTGTAGGTAAATAAGCATTGGATACATGTGTCGTGTGTGGACCGTAGTTTAATGTATCTTGCCAGTTTTCGCCAGTTTTGGTCGCGTAAACATGTAAAAAGTCAAGTAATTTATTTAACTATTGATTTAAATTATTTTTATTTATGCAACAGACATCCTCGATATTAAAAAAAAACTCTTGATTTTAATCGTGATTTTAATCACTAATATTGAAAAACTCTTGATTTTAATCGTGATTTTAATCACTAAAATTCACTAATAATAAAGTGATTTAAATAATATCAACCCTGATTGTACGAAAATTAGGTCAAGAACCCCTTCAAATTTATTGCTACACAAATATTCTTCACTACACACATTAGCTGATGCATGCCATGGTCTTGACAAATCTTATGGCATTCTTGACCTATATCTCCCATAATTTTTATTAATTACTAGCTGACCCAGCGAACTTCGTACCGCCTAACTGTCGATTCTTTAATTTTTTTCTTTTTCTCTCCGTAAGAACCTTCAGGAATATTCTAAAAAAGGAATCAGCGAAATCGGTTCAGCTGCTCTCGAGATTTGCGCTTACCCACACATTCAGCGATTAATTTTTATATTATAAAAGATTGGTCCTTGTTTATCCAGTCCCCCTTTTAGGTTACCCTTGCTATGGTGACCATGCCTTACGTACGTAAAGATTTATACAGCGTCCAGTGGCATCCTCACTCACACTAGATGGGTGAAGGGACCACTCGGATGCTGCAGTGCCTAGGACTTTTAGATGGTTTAAGCTTGCCCAGCACCTATACCATCTTGACAGGTTAGTCGGCCTAGCCCACAGGACAGACTAATCAATACATGCGGAGCCAACCAAGCCGCGGGTGTCCTCACGATGTTTTCCTTCACCGGTCTTCTTTCTTCTTCTTCTTCGTCGTATCCTCATGTCTGAGAGACGTGACTATGGGGCAGCTTCCGCCACCAACTCTCTCCATTCGTTCCGATTATGCGCCAAATGTATGGCTGCTTGCTTCTTCACAGTTAGCGTGTGGTATTGCGACTACAAAATCGTAATGGATCAAAAAGCGTATTCTAAATGGGGACAGTTGCACTGCGATGAAGCTATCCCTATTACGTTTTAGATAATGAAATGAAATGAAAAGGTTTTATTCAAAGTAGCGCAGAAACTGCGACTTAATGAACGTTACAATTCAAACTAAGTGTTCATTTTAAAATCTAGATCATTTTGAAGAAAAAATGGACCAAAAAACTCCAACACGATAACATGAGAGTTAGCAATTTAGTTACACAAGAAGTCCTTTATCCAGCAGTGGCCAGCGGTGGACTCATGATGACGATGAGTTCGATATGAGTTAAGATAATATAAGAATATTGTTTATTGTACACCAGGAAAAAACAAACAAAAAATAATTAAAAAGATACGTGTACAATTGGCGGCCTTATTGCTTAGAGCAATTTCTTCCAGACAACCCACGATGGAGAGTTAATTGTTTATTTCCTTATTCGCGGCAGGAGAAGAAGTCTTTCCCCGGGCAAGGGCAAGTGTCCAACCGCCACATCGTGGCCGACGCGTGGGTGGTGAAGGCGAGCGAGCTCGGCTCCGACGTGAGTCCCGTTCACGTGCGCACGCATTTGGGCCACGTGCTGAAGCCTGGAGACTCGGCGCTGGGGTTAGTATAATTATGTGGCGAGCACATATCAACTCCAACATTCCTGCATCGCGCAATCAAAGTGTTTCATGACATACCATAAATACAACGTCCGACTAACAATAGCGGGAATTGCCGTCCCCAAACATACGATCTGCCTGGCGGGAAATTTCTCTTTATAGTGGAAGGGCACGATCTCCCGCTCGTCCCTATAGTATATCACGCTAATAAAGTACAAATATAGTCGTATATCACTTAATCCAAGCCAAGGCCTAAGGGCGGCTTGAAAACTGCTGACAGCGAGACCAGTCTTGCAAGTCTCCATCAATCCGGGTTAGGCCCCCGTAGTGGAGTGCCTATACTTTCCTTAGGGAAGAGACCTAAGCCCCTCGGTGGGGACATAATGGGTTGATGATGATGAGTATATCACTTTGGCCGTTGCATCTACGAAACGAGATGATTTATACAGGGTCCAGTGCCACCTTAACTCATACTGGAAGGGTAAAAGTACCACTCGGACGCTGCAATGCCTGGGACATTATTTTAGATGGAGTAGGCTTCCTCAGCTCCTATACCATCTTCACAGCCTAGTCGGTCTATACACGTCAATACAGGATAGACAAGTCAATTCGTGCAGAGCCAACCAAGAATCACGCTGACCGTGAACGAAAACATCGTGAGGAAAACCGAGTGTTGAGGTGTTCACCTACCTCAGCGCTTAAAATTGCTAATCCTTAGTGGGCACGCGTGCTAATCAAGCCTACACTCTCTCTGCTAGAAGCCCTGTGCCCTGCAGTGGGACATATACAGGTACATAAACGTAGTGTCTACGCTACTCATATTATACTGATTGCCTCCCTCTCAACAGTAACAACCTAAGCGAGTCCAACGTTAACGAATATGGACTACATAAAAAAATGTGTTCTACTCTAAACCCTCCTGCTATGCAGAAAGAGACTCGTGCCTCAGGAGTGGGGACATATAAACACTCAGATATTTCTTAACCTAAGAGTAGGTACAGACGGCGGCCTTAACAATAAAACTGATACTGATCGCCTCAACAGTAACAACCTAAGCGAGTCCAACGTTAACGAATATATAACTACTACATAAAAAGAAAGTGTTCTACTCTTAACCTTCCTGCTATACAGGAAGAGACTCGTGCCTCAGGAGTGGGGACTTATAAAGTTTGATATCGACACAAATATTTCAACCTAATAAATAAATAAATAAATAAATAAATAATAAATAAATATTCATGGACATATTACACAGATCTCGTTAGCCCTATACTATGTACAACTAAATGACTTGTGCTATAGGTGCTAACTCGACGATAAATTTAATACAATAAATACATAGATAACATCCAAGACCCGAGACAAACTAGAAAAGTTCGTTTCCTAGTTTGACCCGACCGGGGATCGAACCCGAGACCTTTGGTTTTACAGTCAGCGTGCCAAACCGCTGCGCCACCGAGGCCGTCAAGTAGGTACAGATGGCGGCCTTAACACTAAAACTTGTAACGGCGCAAACCTCTTTACACCATTTTTTATATTTCTTTTTCTATTTATATGTTCAAATATTTAAATTATGTCATACCTTTCGAAATTTCCCCCATTTTCATCATTACCCCCAAAGAGTATATAACCACTAATTACCCCCTCACACATTGAATAGATCTGACTATGTTACCTGCTTATCAGTTTTTATCCAGTTTTCTGTTTTATTATAAAGTACCAGTATCTACTAATAAAGCAACAGTTGAAGTCGTTCCAGTTTTATTATTTACAAAAGTTATACAACATTACAAACTGATACTGATCGCCTCCCTCTCAACAATAACAACCTAAGCGAGTCCAATGTTAACAAATATAGACAACATAAAAAAAATTATGTTCGACTCTTAACCTTTCTGCCATGCAGACTCACGCCTCAGGAGTGGGGACATAAACACTCAGATATTTCTTAACCTAAGAGTGGTACAGACGGCGGCCTTAACACTAAAACTGATACTGATCGCCTCCCTCTTAACAATAACAACCTAAGCAAGTCCAACGTTAACGAATATAGACTACATAAAAAAATAGTGTTCTACTCTTAACCTTCCTGCCATGCAGAAAGAGACTCACGCCTCAGGAGTGGGGACATAAACACTGAGATATTTCTTAACCGAAGAGTGGTACAGACGGCGGCCTTAACACAAACTGATACTGATCGCCTCCCTCTCAACAGTTACAACCTAAGCGAGTCCAACGTTAACGAATATAGACTACGTAAAAAATAGTGTTCTACTCTAAACCATCCTGCCATGCAGAAAGAGACTCGTGCCTCATGAGTGGGGGCATTATACAGGTTGATATCGACACAGATATTTCATAGACACTCAGATATTTCTTAACCTTAAGAGTAGGTACAGACGACGGCCTAAACACTAAAACTGATGCTGATCGCCTCCCTCTCAACAGTTACAACCTAAGCGAGTCCAACGTTAACGACGACAACCTCGACAAGCTGTCTCGCGAGCAGATCCCCGACGTGTTTCTCGTGAAGAAGCACTACGGCGAGCGATCGGCGCGGCGGCGCGCGCGCGCCTGGAAACTCAAGCGCATGGCCGACGACCTTCACGACGGAGGCAGCTCCACCAACGAGTGAGTGCGATGACTAACCAATTTGTAGGGTCCCCTGCGTCAAAAGGAAAAAAAGACGGAATCGTGCATTAAAGAGAATATAAAAATGACTCTATTAAATTTTCACATTCTTTTTAATGCACTAACCAAAATAAATTGTCTATACACAATTAAATGTATAATTAATCACACAAACACTTCCCTAAATTAATAAATGCTGATCATAAAGGATAAATCTATTGCAATATAATAAGTACCTACTCATCATTGATAAATAATTCCAAAAAATATACTTAAGAATTTATTTCTGAATTCCGGATTAGGTTCCGGTTTGTACTTTGAATTAAGTTAATTCGTAGTAATGAATGAATGAATGAATAATAAGGACAATTTTAAACACCTATTTAAAGGCTAAAAATTCCACCCATGCCGGGACTCGAACCCGTGACCTCTGGTAATCACTTGCAGCCCCGAGTACCTCTTTGCAGTTAGGCCATTAGCTCAGTTGGGAGAGCGCTGGCACGGTTAGCCGGAGGTCGCGGGTTCGAGTCTAATAGGTGGAATTTTTAGCCTCTAAATAGGTTTTCAAAACTCATTTTTCTATATTGAACGGGTCTAATCGCGATTATTTATTAGGTAAAACGTAATTACCTTATTTCCCGACGTTTCGGCAACGTCACTGTGGTCGTGGTCACGGGTAGACTGAAGTGGCGAGTACAGTCAATTATTGTGGGCAGTCACTTTTTTGCCCGCGGACAGGTCCGGTGAGAAGGCGCGTGATTTGTATTTATTTAGTACTGGATTCCTCGTAGGTACTTGCAAGCTTGAAACCATCCTTACGTAATTACGTTTTACGTAATAAATAATCGTGATTAGACATGTTTAATATAGCTAGAGTCACTTTGTTGTTTGTCTATATACGTTCCCGAGATCAAGGATCCCGTCAAGACCCTTGATCTAGGGAACGTATATACTCAGGTCTACTGTCCCCTTAAGCTGTGAAATGGAGATCTGGTGACCTAAACATAAGCATAATAAAGTACTCAAGGTTCCAACACAATAAATTCATTTCATGACACTTAATTTTAATCGGTGTTTATCAAGTGTTTTAAAGAATTGTACGTCTATAAATAATACTGTTACGGCCTTATTTAAAAAAAAGGTACCACTAAACATAAAATGGTTTTATTCGAACGTTACAAGTCAAACTAGGTATATATTTGAAAATCTAGATCATTTTGGAGAAAAAATGGACATAAATATACCAAACTTTGTTTTTTCAAAGTTTTTAATTAACAGAGTTTACATTGTTACATATTAATCGGGTATAATCGCAGTATTTTTTTATTTAAAACGTAAATACCTTACTTTCCGACGTTTCGGCAGCGTTACAGTTGCCGTCATCTCAGGTAGACAGTGTAAGAGTATTATGAGTATCATTAATACTAGAGTTTACATAATTATTATAACACATAGAACTCACGACTGGCTTTCATTCCAGAGATAATTCCTCCTCATTCCGCACATCATACGAGCGTGGCACCAAACTGACCTCTCCTTTCCCCGCAGCGACTACAACGACTTCCTAGATGACCTGGAGGAGGAGCCAGCGCTGCGTCAGAACATCAACATCTTCCGCGACTCCTCGAGGATGGTCGCCGTGGACACAGACGAGCTCGACCCCACCATCCCGAAGATCACGCTCGCCGAGATGCTGGATGACCTCGTGATTGAGGACGAAGAGATGACTGAGGTTTAAGCATTGGCGCATCGTCCCCCTGCATGGGTAGTCCATGGCAGGAGTCGCCCGCTTTGTGTCGCTAAGATAATTATAATTATATTTCTTTGAAAATTTTATAGTGTTTTAAAAACCTATTTAGAGGCTAAAAATTGCACCCATGCCGGGACTCGAGCCCGCGACCTCTGGCTAACTGTGCCAGCGCTCTCCCAACTGAGCTAATGGGCGACTTACCGGCGTCAGTGAAATTTGGAACCTCTTTACAATACTCTCTGTATTACGTACATGCCGCAACATCTGGCTGAAGTAATTTGCATCACTTGCAGCCCCGAGTACCTTACTTTGCAGTTAGGTTTTACATCGGAATGATGGCGCTGTGTGTTTTATAAATAGCGGTTTGTTTAAATTTTTTAGAAGGTATTACTTACAATATTTGAGACAAGGACTGCATAATTATAAAGAATTCTCTTCGGTGCCTGAACTAGATTTTAGACCTCTATCTCAAGCGACAGTGCTCTTCAACGTTCAATACAGTGGGTATGTAGCTTAGACATGTGTAAGTTGAAAACAGTACAATACCAGTTAACGATAAGGATTAGAGTATTCTTACTATCTATAATCTATCTATAATCAGCCCACATCAACCCACTGCTGGGCATAGGCCTCCTTTTTATTGCGCCATTCCTCACGGTCCTGTGCTAACCTGATCCATCTCTGACCATTCTTATAATTATTGTACTGGAAAGGTGCGAATTCGACACTTAAAACGAAGCACAAGCGTCGTCGTACTATCCATGCAGGCGGGAAGGGTTGGGAGTCTATCTGGGTCTGCTCAGTATGGCTCATATTCTTTGGCTCATATGGCCCTAGAGTCTAATTACATAGTTTTCAATAGAATGAAATAAGCACGACAATGGTTGATATTTGCCTCAATTTGGTAGTCTATAAAGCAATAGCAGTACAATGTCACTCCAGGGGGTATAACCCGCGCAAATTAAATAGGCATCTCTCGCGAATCGAATCGCGAGAGGCGCCGAGTTAAGTAGCGCGGGTTATACCATTGCAATGCGATTGGTTACTAGACTACCAATAGTGTGAATGAAACGACCATTACCGGACTAGTATAACTCTATTGAACAACTATTTAAGAGACTCACACCCGTGGTCTACCTCACTCAGTCCCTGTGCATGCATGTAGTTAATATCCTGCATGGGGTGGAAACTAAACCATTCTGCAGTCGGCGTGCCCCCCATCTATATACGCCAATGGGTCCAAGACGTCTTCTATATTGAAACCACGCTAATTTATGTTTCATAAAACAATAAACGGAATCTATAATAGAAATTGAGTTTAGTCTAACCGCGTTGTATTTTAACGTACTCACCTCAGTCGTCTTCCAGTCCTGACTTTGAAAATGAATGAATGAATTTATTTATTGCTGATTATATGCCAAGTTACAATTGTATGTATTTACCAACAACAAGGGTTTTCTGTTATTGTTCTCTAGGCGAGGTGAATTAAATTCTGTAGGTATTCGTTTTCTAATCGTATATTGATGGATACTGTTATAAATATTGTTCCTTGCCCAACGACGATTCGCCCAAAACGTTGGCTTTACCTAATGCAATGATTAGTGGTTAGACGACCTCTGTGGCGCAGCGGTAACGCATCTGGCTGCCATGCGAGAGGTCCCGGGTTCGAATCCCGGGTAGGTCAATAAAAAACCCAGGTTTTGGATTTTTACATGTTTCTGGTTCCTCCGACAGAGGGTATCCTAGTGTGGGGCCAGAAGCAATGTTAGTGCCTGTATGTAAATGTTATATTATTTGACCCTAAACATGTTTATCTGTTGTCTAGCTACAAAACTATCATATTTGGTTTCTCGCTTTTTATCACTTTTTTCATTATTGGCGCTGGTGTTACTGCATGAACCCTCTTAACAGCTATCTATTTGAGAGTTTGTACAACCAAAACAACTGACAGCTGTTATCAGTAAATAAAGATGTTTAAGTGTACGATAAACCGGGGGTAACATTTAGTTATGGATTTTTTCGAGGAGTGTAACGGTATAAGTTACCGAACTTGATATGGAAAATTTTCTAGCACAAGCAAGATCAAAAATAACTTAAGTAATTGATTTTGCTGAACGATCGTGCTGCATGCTCTATATTTTCAATATCAACCCTTGTATGTCCCTTCCTGCATCGCAGGAAGGTTAGGCCATACTCCACCACGGGGGCCAAGTCCGGGTTGGTGGAGGAGTGTAAGACAGTGGCGGGCCTTACTGTCAAAAGTTATTAAGCCGCCCATAAGGCCTCTGACATGGCTTAACGACTGCCATTACATGAAAGCCGGCACCGACCGCTTAGCGGGCCCTGCGAAGCACAGAAGCGCTCGGAAAAATGCCACTAGCGGTGGTCACGTGACGGGTGACCGTCATTATATTATATTATGTTAACAAAGAAATATCATAAATCATAAGTGATTGCAAAATTCAAGAGGTGCGAAATCTTATTCTCATCAATAATGACATGTACAATCGCTGTACGTAATAAAAATTTACTCAATGCTCGAGAAACGTAATTATTTACTAATTCCTCGGACTAAAAAACTTGATCCGAAGATAAAACACAGATAAACGCGCTAACAATGATCGATTGACCGATTAAGCCATCGAAAGTACTTGAAAAATATAAATTAAACTTCTCACTTGCATTTTCCTGCGACTTTGCTTATACTCGTAAGAAGGATTTTAGCCACAAAACACCACGCTGGCCATGAAAGCGGCTGGGAAACGTTGGATGAGACTAGCAAAGGACCGGATGGGTGAGAAAAAGCCTATGCCCAACCGTGGGCTCTGCTTATGGTCTAATGAGATAGATTGCCTATGACAACGAAGCTTGAAGATGTAGAGTCATTCTTATATTCACTTAGGAAGTGTTTCAGAACTATTAAACAATTGTCGTTGACTTGACCACTCCCTTAACACGCCTGTTTTGATTTCCTCACCCATCGTTGTCCATCACCAATTGATTAATGACATGTGTATAAAATCCGCTCCGGACCTTCCTTTCGTTATCATTGACATACAAACGTTCCCTCTTTCTTTATACTTGAGTAGACTATGTCAGTTACATGCAGAAAACAATTTCTAGCACACGTGTGGCCGTTCAAATAGTCGTCGATTTTATCAGTCACACAACAAACACCCGCATGGTACACCGCAAGTAATTCAAACTATTTGAATTGTTAGGTATATGGCGATATAAGAGGCGTTTTTTGTAGGCACCATCAGTCGAGGCGGTGCAATGAGAGTGATTTTGTTTGTTACCTTATTCGCGGCAGTTTCCACGGGAAAGAAGCTGATTTCTCAAGGTAAGCTTATTATAATGTTACACATTCGATCCTTATGCTTTAAAGTTAGGTAGGTTTATGGAGGAAGGTTATAGACGTTAATACAAACTTTATAATCTATCTATCTATCTATCTATCCA
Source organism: Yponomeuta sedellus (assembly GCA_934045075.1). NCBI lineage: Eukaryota > Metazoa > Arthropoda > Insecta > Lepidoptera > Yponomeutidae > Yponomeuta > Yponomeuta sedellus. The sequence continues at coordinate 3,792,137 of OW203727.1, read as the reverse complement.
GCCCATGAATGAAGCCCACTGCTGGGTATAGGCCTCTTCCATTTCACGCCAACTCTCCCGGTCCCTAGCCAATCTCGACCACTTACCCCCGGCCGCTTTTTTAATGTCATCCCTCCAACGGGCAAGTGGTCTACCCACCGAACGACGACCGGTTCTTGGCCACCACTCCGTGACTGCCCTTGTCCACCTTCCGTCATCCCGTCTCATCAGGTGTCCCGCCCATCTCCACTTCAACTTTGTGATCCGTGTGCCCACATCTTCGACTCTGGTCTTTTGTCGGATTGCAACGTTGCGCACTCGATCAAGAAGTGAAATGCCTAACATGGCTCGCTCCATGGCTCTCTGTGCGACTTGGATTTTTTCCATGTTAGCCTTTGTGAGCGTCCACGTTTCGGCACCGTACGTGAGGATGGGTAGAATGCATTGGTTAAATGCCTTGGTCTTTAGGCATTGTGGGATTTTCGCTTTAAAGATGTCGTCCAGCTTCTTAAAGGCAGCCCATCCCAACTGGATTCGTCTAGCGATCTCTTTCTCCTGAGAGCATTGGCTGAATGACAAAGTATGGCCAAGATAGACGTACTCATCGACTACTTCTAACACAGAATTACCGATCTTTATGACCGGAGCCTGTACTTCAGTGGGATGATTTGCGTCTTAGCCATATTCATCCTCAAGCCAACCCTCAGGGAATGGTCTGGAGGTCATTAGCGTCCTCAGCTAAGATGATTAGGTCGTCAGCAAAACGCAGGTGCGACAAGCGAGCCCCGTTGATGTTGATGCCTCTTTCACCCCAGTCGATCGTCTTTACGACGTCTTCAAGGACATTGGTAAAGAGCTTGGGTGAAAGAGTGTCACCTTGTCGGACGCCTCGCTGCAAAGGCACGGGGTCGGTGAGCGAGTGCATGCGCACCTGCATTGTGGCGGCTCTATACAGTTCCCGGAGTAGGTCCACATACCGTTTGTCAATGCCACAGCGATGGAGAGAGTGGAACACAGCCCAGTGTTCGACACTGTCGAAAGCCTTTTCGTAGTCAACGAAAGCGAAACATAAGGGCTGGTTGTATTCTTTGCACTTCTCCATCAACTGTTTGACACTATGGATATGGTCCATGGTAGAAAACCCACTCCGAAACCCTGCTTGCTCGACCGGCTGGTATTCGTCGAACAGTTTGGTCAGTCTGTTGCATAGGGTCTTTGCGAACAGCTTATAGACCTGGGAGAGAAGACTAATAGGACGGTAGTTAGACAGCTTCGTTCTGTCTCCTTTCTTATGCAGGATCGTGACGATAGCATTGTTCCATGCCTTGGGTGTTATGCATCCGTTCAAAACTTTGTTGAAGAGCTCTGTCAGCACCTCCAGTACGGCGAGACCACCTCTCTGCATCATCTCTACGTACACACCATCTTCGCCAGATGCCTTACCACGTTTCATCTTACTAAGAGCAAAGGCAACTTCGTCCTCTATGACGGGCGGTAGAGGTTCGTCTTCTAGGTGCTCTATGGGCTCTGCTCGGATGTCCGCAGCATCTGGCGAGTTTGGTTCGGCAGTTTTTGATGCATAAAGCTCTGCGTAAAACTCTTCTACTGTTTTGAGAATGCGGTCACGATCTGAGGTAATAAGACCAGTGTTAGTCGTTAATTTGTTGATTTCAGATCTACCCTTGTTCAATTTTCTTTGGAAGACTTTGGGCCCTCTGTTGTCTGATATGGTCTTTTTTATTATTTGGGTATTGTATGCCCTGGTGTCTCGTCTGATAGATTTATAAATGAGTTTATTGATCTGTTGCAGTTCTTTCAAGTCTGTGGCTGAATGATTTTCCATGGCCCTTCTTTGTGTCATTAAAGAGAGCGTGGCAGGTGTTAATTTTTGCTCGTGAGGTCTTATTCCACCGATGTGCTTTTTGGTTGTATCAACCAGGATTTGACAAAGAGCATCGCTCAGAAAGTCCACATCCAGATTTTGTTCCTTAAGCCCATCAAACTGGTTTTTCAGCTCCAGTTGGAATTCTTTCTGTAAGAACATATAGTCCTCATGTTCATACTTCCTGCTGGTTTGCATCAACTTCCACCTCTCTTTGGGAAGGTTGCACCTGAATGTGGCTCTTACTAAGCGATGGTCGCTGCCAGTCCTGAAGTGATTTAAGACGGTCACGTCAGTGATGTTGCGTTTATCGGGGCTCAGTATGTAATCGATTTCATTTTTCGTCTTGCTGTCGGCACTCGCCCAAGTCCACTTCCTCGAAGGTCGCTTTTGAAAGAAGGTATTCATTGCGTAGAGGTGGTGTTTTTCGAGGAAGTTTACTAGATTTTGCCCGCGAGGATTTCGACTACCGATCCCGAATGGTCCCACAGATTCTTCATTGGATAGTTGGGGTCCGACTTTAGCATTGAAGTCACCCATAATCACTGTATAGTGACATGGGTTGTCTTGCCACGCTTTCTCTATCTCTTCGTAGAAAATATCTACTTCATCATCAGTGTGATTCGGTCCCGAGGTAGGTGCATATACTTGAATTAATTTTAAGGCATATCTAGCATTGAGCTTAATGTTAACGTAACACACTCGTGTAGATACACTGTTAACATTTTGCACCGCTTGAGATAACCTTTTGTTAATCAAGAAGCCGACGCCTCCGTAAGCAGAGTTTTCTTCCCCCCTGTAGTAGAATAATTCTCCAGAGGGGAGCTTTACCAGGTCTTCACCTTGACGTCTAACCTCTGAGAGCCCCACCACGTCCCAAGTGATATTCTCTAGTTCTTGCATGAGCTCTTCAAAACGCGCGCTGTCTCTCAATGTCCTTGTGTTAAACGTAGCTAGGGTCAGGTTTGTTTGGCAGCCGAATCTCTTCCGGAGATTTTTAGCACCCTCTGCCCCGCCGGAAACTTTATAATTATTAGGTTTATTTTCTAGATACGTAACAAATGACATTGTTAACTTTTTATATGCATGTAGGTATGTATATAATTTATAAAAAATAAAAAAACTAATGTTTTTTGTTCAAAACTTTTTAGATTTTAAGATTTTTAAGTTAATATTATTTTTATGTTTCTCGTTGTAAAATTGCAGTGCCCTTGCAGGGCTCTTGTTAAGGATTTACCTTATTGTTTAACAACTATTGTACCTACCACATAAGGCAATAAACAGATTGATTGATTGATTGATTGATAGACCTGAGATTTCCGCACCTAGCTTTATAGTTGGGGCCATTGTACGTACCAAGCACTGAGGTAGGTTAACACTTCAGACACTAGGGTTTCCTCACGATGTTCTCCTTTACGGTTAGCGAGCGGTGGTGTAGCTACTATAACTTCACAAATGTAGGTTATTTGTGAATTACTTAGAAAATAAAGTCTGGTACATGCCGGGATTCGAACGTACGACCTCCCGATTGAGGAGCCGGCGTTCTGCCGCTGTGCTACGACCGCTCAACAGTGATTTGGTTGCCTTATTAACGGTAGATTCCGCGATCAGGGCTGATATGTCAAGTTAAGTAATTTTTGAACTAAAACTTTCGTAAGCACAACAATACCCGTAAGTAGATCCGGACTAAAAGTCGGACTAAAGGTAAGTAATGATTGGCATGCGTGCACGCAACGACTTCTGAACGTTGATGAAGCGAAGGTGATCTGTCAGGATCGTGGCAAGTGGCAGTCTCTGGCGTCTGCCTACCCCTCTGGGATACAGGCGCGAGGTTATGTATCTAGGTAATGTTACAGATTTTATGCTTTCGTTCTGCGCAGTCGAGATGAGTTTGCGTAAACTGCAGAGAAATTCGAAGCATTCCCCTTATGAGTCGTAGCAGAGTACATACGAGTACACCAGTTGCTTGAGATACGTGAGGTCCGGGTTCGACTCTCGTCACTTACCAATGTTCCATACTCTCTATCTCTATACATGAGCCTTCCAGTGGGACGCTTTATTCGCAATACATGTGTATAACTTGGCTACACAACCTGCGACAGTGGTTTCAACAACTCTGTTGAAACTCGTACTCACCAGTTCCTTGTTTGTTTTGGCAACCTCGAAAAGCGAGATAGGCGAATTGGATGCCAACCTCCTATAGGACATGGCACATGAAGAAGAAGTGGAAATCACCAACTTTTACAAGCTTGGAACGTACCTACTCCAGTTAGAATGCTTAGATGTCCTCTTACAGATGACCTGGACACCCTATTCACGAAGTACATTCACAACGAGATACAGACTAAGGAGGACAAGCAGACCCTGGACGATGTGTTCGAGTTATTCCGCCAACCCATCGTGGGAGCTAGGGCACTAGAGGACCACTTCGAAATTAGCTCCCCGTTTAGATCGGTATGTACCTTCGATATCAACCCTCGTATGTCCCCACTGCTGGGGCACGGGGACATACAATTCTCTTCCTGCATCGCAGGAGGGTTAGGCCAAACTCCACCACGGGGGCTAAGTCCGGGTTGGTGGAGGATTTCAAGACAGTGGCGGGCCTTAATGTCAGAATTCTGAAGGCCTTAGGAGCGGCTTGATAACTTAAGTTTCAAGCCGCTCCTAAGGCCTTAACGACTGCCATTACATGACAGCCGGCACCAATGGCTTAACGTGCCTCGGAAAAATTCCACTAGCGGTAGTAACGGGACGGTCACCCATCCTGCACCTGACCTCGCCTGTTGTTGCTTAACTCAAGTGAATGATTATCACTCGGTTCGACTAGGCCACGAGCGCTTCAATCTTCTTCGTTATGTACCTACCTACCTACGGTTGTAGTTTTGCTACTACAAATTAGCTTTGAAAATAAACAAAGTCCGCACATGCCCGCACTGGGAATCGATGACCTTGAAGGAAAGTGATGGGATCGTGAGGAAATCCGCTTGGTTAGTTTCGCACGATATTGACTTGTCTTTACTGTGGACTAGGCCGACTAGCTGTCAGGGTGGTATAGGTGCTGGGTAACGCTGTATTCCAGCGTCCCAATCACTGCAGCGTTCTTACCTCAGAACATAAAAAGAAGGTCCTTTCGGTACCATCTAGGTATAGTTAGTGAAGATAGCGCTGTGTAAATCATCTCATTACGTAGATGCAACTGCCAAAGGTACCTACGGTTGACGATTGACTGTACGCAATACGAAGTCAGAATACGACTATTATCTTCTATATGACTGACTGACTCACTCATCAACGCCCAGCCCAAGTCGTTGGATCTAGGAAACTAAAATTTTACACAGAGGGTCTATATATAATGTAGGCAAGAAATAAGACCGGATTTTTTGAAATTCAACCCCTAAAGGGGCGAAAAGGGTTGCCAAAATTTGTATGGGAGGTATAAAGAATGTTGTCTAATTTTCTTGAAACTTAAAATAAATACTATTCAACACAATTGATTGAACACGTGTTTCGCCGTATTTCTAAATTTAACCCTTAAGGGAGTGAACAGGGTTGCAAAAAAAGTCCACGCGGACGGAGTTGCGGGAAAAAGCTAGTTATTATAGATAGATAAAGAACACTTAATTGCACTTTTTAGGTTGTCTGAAAGATTTTGTCCATTACACTTTTTTCTGTTGAAACTTTCATTTACTTAAGTAGGTATGTGTGTTTTTTTATGCGCAATGAAGAATATTCTTATCAGTATGTAAAAAGAATTAAGCACAAATTATTTCATGAAATTGAGTTTGATTGGGGAACATGCATCAAACAGATTGAAGTGGCAATGTTTTTTTATTTATTTATTTGAAAGTACCATAGAAATCATAGAAAAAAATCGAGATTTTTTTGAACGGTTCAGCTGCTCTCGTGATTTGAAAGAAAGAAAGAAAGAAAGAAAGAAAGAAAGAAAGAAAGAAAGAAAGAAAGAAAGAAAGAAAGAAAGAAAGAAAGAAAGAAAGAAAGAAAGAAAGAAAGAAAGAAAGAAAGAAAGAAAGAAAGAAAGAAAGAAAGAAAGAAAGAAAGAAAGAAAGAAAGAAAGAAAGAAAGAAAGAAAGAAAGAAAGAAAGAAAGAAAGAAAGAAAGAAAGAAAGAAAGAAAGAAAGAAAGAAAGAAAGAAAGAAAGAAAGAAAGAAAAGAAAGAAAGAAAGAAAGAAAGAAAGAAAGAAAGAAAGAAAGAAAAGAAAGAAAGAAAGAAAGAAAGAAAGAAAGAAAGAAAGAAAGAAAGAAAGAAAGAAAGAAAGAAAGAAAGAAAGAAAGAAAGAAAGAAAGAAAGAAAGAAAGAAAGAAAGAAAGAAAGAAAGAAAGAGTAATTTATTCGTGAAACATGAGTATAAATAGATGTACAGTAAAATATATTTTGTTCTGCATGTTTAATTCGAGAGAGCACCGGTAATTATTTTCAAATGTCAATGATTATAAAACTAAGATAATGGATGTCAAAAATAAACTTAAACACTATTTATGTCAGATAATGCATGTCAAAATAAACTTAGCACTAATTATTCTAAGAAAGTATGTCAAACATAGAGGTATTACAATCTTTCAGACAAGTATTCGTTTACAGTGTAAAATAACACTTTTCAGATAGTATTTTCTTCAATTTATATTTGAACAAATTTAAATCAAGTTCTCTTAGGGCACTAGGTAATTTATTGTATATTGTAGGTCCCATACAAAACAGGCTCTTTTGCATTAACGCAGTGTTCGCCTTACGGATACAGACTCTACTAGTGTCCCGTTGCAATCTATTGCTAACTTGTGAGATCCTCTTAAATATATCCGGATTGCATTTTACAAATAAAGCTGATTCTAATATGTACAGTGATGGAAGTGTCAGGATATTATGTTTCTTGAAGTAAGGCTTACAACTATCGGTTTTTTTTTAGTCGGAACATGGCTCTTATGCACCTTTTCTGTGCTTTGAATGCTGTTTCTCTATCTGTAGAGTTCCCCCAAAATATCAAGCCGTATCGCAGCACGGAAGCCACAAGCCCATGGTAGGCAGTAACCACAGCATCGACGTTAGCGATAGGAGATAACACGTACAACATATATGCTGACGAGCTTAGTTTTTTTGATAGTTCAGCGATGTGAGCTTTCCAGTTAAGATGATGGTCTACAGTTAATCCCAGAAACTTCGTAGTTATTACCTCTTCAATGCATATGTCTTCGTAGTGTATATTAAGATCTGTTATCGTTTGAATTCTTTGAGCAAATTGCATGAACTTTGTTTTCGTAAGGTTAACCCGTAGGTTGTTATTATTCAGCCACTCTATAATTGAAGATAGAGATAGATTAATGTCATTTTCGTAATTACATTCCTCTTTACATTGTATAGTGACCGTACTGTCGTCGGCAAAAAGAGTCATCGGATGTTTTGTTGATTTTGGCAAGTCATTTAGGTATAAAATAAATAATAAGGGGCCAAGCACACTGCTTGCGGCACTCCGGTAGAGACACTCCGCACACGTGACACATAGGTCTCCTCTTTTTTTGACTTCGGGTTGATTTTTTTTATTTGTGTGATTTGAGTCCTGTCTTGTAAGTATGATTCTATCAGTTTCTTTACATTTCCTCGCACACCATAGGCTTCGAGCTTGTTTAATAAAATACTATGCTTCACATAATCAAACGCTTGCGTCATATCCATGTAGAGAGTGCATACAGGAATTTTGGAGTCTACACAGGTCATAACAATGTTTAAAAAGTCAAAAATTGCCATGTTAATGGTTTTATTTTGGCGGAATCCCTTTTGCTCTTTTGTTAATATATTATGTTTTTCGAAGTATGAGTTTAATTCTCTATATATATATTTCTCAAATATTTTTGCAAATATTGAAATGAGGGCTATTGGTCTATAGTATTCCATACGCTCACGATCTTCTTTTTTAAAAAGGGGTTTTATTACTGCCATTTTCAAACTGGTTGGATATTTTCCTTCAGATATACTAAGGTTAATAATGTAACTTAAGTGACAGCAAATTTCAAGTGCCACATATTTAATAATTTTTGTGCTGATACCATCATATCCGACACTATTTGTGTTTTTTAATGATTTAATAATTATCCATATATCGTAGGGCACACTAGGTGCCATAAACATAGAATTACTCTGTTTTGTAATGCCAGACTCTATCATACCTTGAGATTGTGATGTCGGTTGTATTTTGTCTATAAAAAAGTTATTAAAAGCATTTGCTATACATTGTGGATCTGTTAAAATTGTTTTGTCAGTTTTAACCATGCTTTGCGCTTACCAACACATTCAGCGATTAATTTTTATATTATAGATTATACTGAAACATTTAACAGGATATCACATAAGAAATAACATGTACAAGGGCGAGCTTATCTCTGAAAGAGATTTCTAATTTTTTATGTTGAAATAATTTTCTGATCACTGCTTTCTTCTAGGCTCTAGCATGCCTCGTATGTCGGAGCGCGTTCGCGGCGTTATTCCAAGGGGTCCATAACGGCATGGCAACCGAGGACCTGTCCTCGTCTCTGACCAACCTCTGCGCGTCATTGGGCATCGAGAGCTACGAGGTCTGCGCGGGTCTTATGCCGCTCAATGTGGTAAGTAAGTACGATGTTATAACATGGCTACGTCAGAGTGTAGTTTCAGAAAACTACAACTTGTAGTTGTTGTTGTGTTATGTTACCTCACGGATGTCAAAAATCCGTGTGTTACCTACATAGCAAAGCCAACTTGTTGAATTGTCAAAGTAAACCATGAATGGTCGTTCAATGACAATTCTATGTACATTAATTAGCAGAGACTATATTTTAATCTGTGCGTTAATCGTCTTTGCTATACCATGAATTGTGGATTATGACACTGGCAGGGGCCTGTTTCCTAAATTCTATTAATTCGGTACATTAACCATTGTGCGTCGCGTAGAATTTAGGACGGAAAGCGTCGATTAGACGTGTTATTGCCACTGCAAGTCTGCGCGTGTTTTTTTATTTATTTCATTGACAAATAGAAGTATTTATACATGAGCATGTACGAAAATACATGCGTCAATGAAATAAAAAAAATAACATTCCAGGTGATCCGACTGTTAATCTGTGATTGTATAGCAGTATATGCTTACTTGTGTTTTGTATAGCATTAGTTTGCGATAAAGTAGGTATAGGTACTATTGTGGTCGTCCAAAACTAGCCTAGAAATGCTTTGAAAGCATTTAGGTATTTACTTAGTAGTTTAGAATTTAAGTATCTACTCGGGCTCGGGTCCCAGCTGGAGACCGAAAAAATCAAAGAAAAAAAGTAATATTTGCATACGATGAAGGAAAAGGAAAGAAAACTGCGGTAGAGTCGATGCCTCAGGCGGACTTATGGCCGAATATAATTACCTACATTATTATTTTATAATAATGTATCAACGAAGGGCACGATAAAAAGTACCCAAAACCGGCGCTCGAGCACCGAGCTTTGTCAGAATACTAGTTTAGTTCCTACCACCCACTATTTCCAACGACCTAACCTAACCTTCACACTTCCAGCCAATCTTCGTGTACATAATCCAGAACCAGCCCCTAGCAACCCCTGGCGCGTTCTGCAGTCTCGTCCTTCAGAGCGCTGACAGTCCCGACAACTGCCCCATGCAGGATGAGCGGTTCAACTGGACTGTCGACCTGCCGCCGCTCATTGAACCTGTTACGGTTGGTAGTACCATTAACTTGGTACAATTATACGCCAGAGGTCAATTTGCACGCTGTTATTTATTTTACGTGAATGTTTGTTTATTAGGCCCCACTCTAGGATACGACGACATCTGTGGCGCAGCTGTAGCCTATCTGCGTACCATGCAAGAGGTCCCGGGTTCGAACCTCGGCCAGGGACAAAAAAACCGCAGGTCTTGGATGTTTACATATTTGCGGTGTCGTTGTTTCTGGTTCCTACGACACAGGGTATCCTAGTGTGGGGCCAGAAGCAATGTATGTGCCTGTATGTAAATGTTATGTTATACCCTATGTCGTGTGAACCAGAAACCGCCTGAAAGAATGTGCAAATTTCGTATTTCAACGGCGTTATACTTAGACTTAGTTTTCTTATGACGTAAACTTAACCAACCAACCTTCCCACAGCCGCAATCCAACGACACCTCTCCGCTCAAAATTGTGGTAATAACGGACGCACATATCGACCCTCTGTACGAAGCCAACGGTGTGGCAGAGTGCGACGCCCCCACCTGCTGCAGACAAGGTCAACGGCCCCGTAGCGCCTGCAACTACCATTTCGAGGCTGACGACAAGTTACTAGAGGCCAGCTTTGTCAAGAGCGATGACGATGTTCTGGTATGACTTCCTAAGTTTTCAGTTATCATTATAGACTATCTATTGTTATCTAACAGCGACAGAAAAAGCAGAAACCTATAAATCCCCATAAAATATAATTACCTAAGCTGAACGGTCTAATCTTAAAACACGATTCCTTAAAAAAATCCATATACCCCGCCTATATAAATTTACCTGTATCCCAGAATTACCAGTACTTAAAACCAGTGTTTGTAAGTATCCATTGTCTGTGAAACACCACCAGTAAAAAGCATGAAACCCGAAAATCCCGATAAAATATAATTACCTACCTATACTAACTAAATAAAACGAAGACGAGTTTTGCTGAATGGTCTTAGTCTAAAACACGATTCCTCAAAACTATCGATAAACCCCGTATTAATAGTCTGAGGTAGAGACCCTTGCGGACAAGCTAAGGGGGGCGAGTGAGCTGAAACAGCACACCTGCTAACTTTGTTATTCGCAGTTTAAAGTGGTTTTTAAGTGATGTTATGGACAGAAGATCACCATCGACAGGTGGACTTAATCGTTGCGGACAATCTAAGGAGGGCGAAGGAGCTGAAAAAGAACACCTGTTCACTTTGTTATTCGCAGTTTAAAGTGGGTATTAAGGAGTATTAAGGAAAGTAGATCATCATCCGCAGGTGGACTTAAGCTTTGTGGACAATCTAAGGCGTGCGAGGGAGCTGAAACAGAACACCTGCTAACTTTGTAATTCGCGGTTTTTTTTTTTTTAATCTTATTTATTTAGGGGCTTTGTTCGCAGAACGAGCATGTCAGCCCCATCGTAACCTAATCATACAATTATCAAACTACATAGATCTTATAACTAAGCTATCCTTAACAAATTCATAAATTATAGTGGCGTGTCCGCTACACGGTTCAGACAGAATGCTCTGAAGTATTCCCACATCCACTAAATTTAGTTGTAGCCGTGACACTACAGTCGTTCTCTGAGTTTCATTGCGGACACACACCATTAATAAATGAAATAAATCTTCCTCAGCATCACATACTGAACAATTTGGGCTGTTTATTTTTTTCATTAAAAATCCAAATTTATTGAGCGGCATGTGTCCAGAACGGAGCCGGAACGCTGTGACTAAAGTATTTCTACTCAACTTAATACTACCAAACCACGGTACTCGAGGAGGCTCACACTGCATTGTGCTGTACCATATTCCTTTTTCTTTGGACCTTTCGTCAAAGTATTTTTTCCAAAGGTCATGGCAATGCTTCTTTTGTCTAGGTAAAACCTCATTGTAGCTAGGAGCGTCATATGTTTCAATTCGCGGTTTAAAGAGGCTGTTAAGGGATATTAAGGACAGTAGGTCACTATCCACAGGTGGACGTAAGCGTTGCGGACAATCTAAGGCAGGCGAGGGCGCTGAAACAGAACACCTGCGCGAGGAATGAAGCGCCGGCCCCGGCTGGCTACTGGGGAGACTACAGGAATTGTGACACCCCGATATGGGCCTTCGAAAATGTCATCGACGAAATTGCGGCCAGACACAGGGTGAGTTTCTAAATTATGTACTACCACGGATGTTTTCTTTTACATCCGTGTGTAGGTACTACGTATCGTCTAAAACTGGGAGAGGGCACTTATCTTTGTAACTCTGATAATTTTTACGTAGCTCAGAGATCAGGGACTACACCAATATTATTCGTACAATTATTACGTGAATAAATTTTTATCTTGCTAAGTGCTTTGGGGTGCTAAGTCCATTTGTATGACCCTGAAAATAAATAGGTTTTAGTCGTAGAGACAAAACCTAGTGTTTTAGTCGTAGAGACAAAACCTAGTAGATTTTAGTCGTAGAGACAAAACCTGCGTTTTACTTATCTCTTAACACGGCCCTTCCAATTCTGAGGGCTAACCCGGGCTGAAGCAAGTGGATCTTAGGCCTCACGCACTGTCCGGTTAGTCGCACTGCGGCTGCCCGTCCGGCTGGCCGCAGGATGCGGTTGCAATCGCGGTTAACCGGGCTGCGGCTAGCCGTAAGCGCAACCAGAGAGTGGGGATAGGATAACGGTGCGGTGCCATCGAAACATTTTTAGATAGAAGAAGTATTTTATTTACAAGCGATAAACAAAAAGAAACAAAGAAAACGGTTCTGGGTGCATCCTTAGTTGCAAGCACGAATCGAGAGCAAGCATTTTGTAATATTTTTCGACGAGCTTAAAAAGTATGACGATAAGTTTTTTGGGTACACAAGAATGAGTCTGAAATGATTTTAAGAACTTTTAGAAATATTAAAAACCAGTACCTATAACAAAGATGGACACAGCGGCGAGCGACCGCAAACTAGCAAACCGGCGTACATCCGCGTAGTGCGGATAGCGACCGTCCGGCTAGCCGTCAGTCGGGCCGCAGCGCTTGTGCGAGCGAGCGACCGGAGCGGTTGGGCGGCAGCCGCATCACAGTGCGAATATAAACCATTTTTTCGTACATATTTTTGATCACGTCTAGCCGGACGGCCAACCGGACAGTGCGTAGGGGCGCTTAGAGTACAATATTTTATACTCTAAGTTTCAATTATTCTATGCAAGTTCTCCATCGAAATGAAATGAAAAGGTTTTATTCAAAGTAGCGCAGATACTGCGGCTTAATGAACGTTACAAGTCAAACTAGGTGTCCATTTCAAAATCTGGATCATTTTGGAGAAAAAATGGACAAAAAAACTCCAAAACTTAATCTTTTCAAATTCCTTAATTAACAGAATTAACACAGATTCTACAAAACTCGTGAATTTTACATGCTTGAATTCCAGACATCATTGTCATCTAAATAATCCTTAATATTGTAGTAGCTCTTTTGGCACAAAGTGTACTTAGCACATTTTTTGAACCGCGCTTCAGTCATCTCAACAACAACGTCCACAGAACATAGACGCGATCTACTACATAGGCGACACCATCGACCACGGCGTTTGGGGCACCAGCTACGAGCTCATCGAGGCGATGAACGCGCGCCTCATGGACAAGCTGCGGGCGAGCTTCCCCGGGGTGCCCATCGTGCCCGCAGTGGGGAACCACGAGGCCCAGCCCACTAACCAGTGAGATTTGACCCCTAGTCAACACTCGTCTTACACACAATACAGTCACTTGTATACTGGTCCTAAGCTAGCCCTGTGCTATGGCTTATTGCTTTTGCTAACCAGGCAAGGACACCACAGACGTTGAAATTTTTTTTTTTCCGCATTGGAGCGAGCACAGAACATAAAAAAAGAGTAGAAGTCGTAAGTGGGCGGTGCCCGCGTGCCTCACATTAGCAATGTATTGCCTATGCGTAGTCGGTGACAGTTTTGTTGACTTCAGTTGCCGTGCGCTTCTAGTAGAGAAAAAATGGTGAAAACTTTATTAAAATGCCTTGTTATGCTGTGTCAGAGAGCAAAAATAAAAGTTGGGGACCAAAATATACCGATCATGCCGTAACATTTCGTCTGTAAGACGTATTTCATTGTATTTTTAATTAAATTTGTAATGACGTGAACACGGAAACCAATCCGAAAATGAGAAAGTGAAACCACCTTTATTTACTGGTTAATAAAGTCAAATTTTCTTCGAAGAAAGTGTACATTCTCTAGAAGTTTCTGTGAAAATTTCAATTCTACTCAATTACGGATGGGGGCACACATGATAAAAATCTATCGATAATTAATTGTCTATTACGTAGTAGTCATACATACTTAACGGTACTTAGGTATTGTAAATTCCAATTCGTTTAAGTAGGTAAAATAATTATTGTTATTTTACCAATTATTGTTATTTTCGCCGTCCGGTCGCCGGGCCGGGTAAAGTAGTAATGTATGAGCTCCGGTCGCCGGCTGGTCGTTGTACATGTGAAAACTGTCATTGAAGCACAGCTAGATCGCGATATAGTTTTTCTTCACCAGTTTATCAGTGACTGAAATATCTAAGAAACTATCAAAGTAATTTTAATCAAAGACAACAGAAAACCGTGGCAATGATACAACAACCCTCTCGGAATCAAAACAATTTGGAAGTGAGTTTTCGTTTAGTTTTCCTAAGAAACTGAATACGAAAGTAAAGGGATAGATAACATAGATAACATTCTGGCCGAACAAGATAAGAGCAAAGGTACCATTCTGGGACTACTGGATTTTTCGAAGGCTTTCGATTCCTTGAATTTGGATTTATTACTGGCTAAACTGCAGTATTACGGCTCCCAATCTGAGTCACTGGCTTGGTTTCGTAGTTACCTCTCCGACCGCTACCAACAAGTTTCACTGCAGAAGCCAGATGGCTCGGTTCTTAGGTCGGATCTATGTCACGTGACCCGCGGTGTGCCACAAGCTCAATTCTGGGTCCGCTCCTCTTCACCATCTATTTAGCGGACATTGTGAGGTGTATTGTGTCTTGCAAGTATCACCTGTACGCGGATGATCTGCAAATTTATATTTCCACCGATCTTAGCTGTGTTGCTGAGTCTGTAAAAGCTTTGAACAGTGACTTAAAGGGTATCTCTAAATGGTGCAGTGATAACTGCCTACTTCTCAACAAAAAGAAATCAAAGGCGTGGCGTTAAATCCTGTTGTTATAGAGAATGAGCAACTGGATTTTGTCGATGAAGCACGGAATCTGGGTCTGATTATGGACAGTAACTTTAGGTTCGAAAGGCACGTGGTAGAAATCATGCGCAACTGCTTCTTCAGGCTCAAAATGATTTACTCACTACGCAGATTCCTGAGTACCCGAATACTTCTTTGCGACACATTGATAATGTCTAAGCTCAACTATGCTTTCACTGCTTATGGTCTAACTACTGCAGCGAGTGAAAAATGCATGTGCCCGTTTTTGTTTTAATGTACCTGCTCGAGTTCACATCACACCCTATTTAAACAGCGCCTCTTTCCTGAAAATGGCTAAAACTATTTATGGCAACACTAATGTTGGAGTTGTCAAATATGAAAAGCCAGCTTATTTATTTGATAAACTGACTTGGCGTTGGAGTGTGTATGGAGACTGTAACAGAATAAGAGCTTGCTCCAATCCCCTTGGTGTGCCTGGGCACCGAACTGCCGCATTCCGTGGTAGTTTTCGGTTCCATGCCACCAAGTGCTGGAATGACATTCCTCCGCCGATCAGGCAAATAAAATCCAAAGCAAGTTTCAAGGCTAAATTCAAGGAGTTCCTTCTGGCATCCCAGAAAAGTCAGTGAGCATTTGTTGACGTATATTATAAATTTTATTTAGAGTTTCATCCAATTTCTATTCTAAATTATTTCTTTGACATTCTTTTTTTGACATTATGCTTACAATTTTAAAATATAAATAAATTATATATTAACTACATATTATTATTATTATTACATTCTTTTGACTTGCACCTATATATCTCCGGGCTCTGCACGATGATACACGACGATGTAATAATAACGTCTTTGTCACAATATGTAACATTTTACCTGCACCTACACATCTCCAGGCTCTGCACGATGCTGTCTTACCACCAGGTACTGACAGAATAACAGCGCTGAGGAAGGTTCTGACTCAGCACATGCTGAGTCAGAACCTTTTTCCATTTGCCACACCCACAATGCTCTGTTGATTAGTATAATATGTGTTTGTTTGATTGTTATCTTCTTAAATGCTGTACATTCTGCTGATTTTGTATTATTGTTGTACATGCGTGTGTGGAAATGTTAATAAATTTTTCATCTATCTATCTATCAAAACATGGCGTACAGATAGACAAAGATCTGTATTGAGTCGTAGAATACATGATATTTCCCGTGTTATATTTTCTAACGCCCGCGAAGCAGCGGGTTAAAGGTAGTTTTAAATAAGAGAACATTTTATAATATGAAATCTACCACATTGTTTTATTTGTGCATCTATTTACCCTATTAGTGTTGAATCTTTATTGCACAAAAGATAATGTGAAAAAGATGCATTTTCTACCAGTCAACCCGCAGGCAAAAAAGAAATAGCTAAAAATTGTTCTGAGTACCAGTATTCGTATTCGGCCATAAAGGTGTTAAAGTGTTCGTACGGGTATAATTTGTCGATAGGTTCTCCCTATCGACAATCTAGAACTTGCATTGTCCCATCCCAAACTGAGAATGTACTTGTTTCTCAATTTTGACCTTTATGTCTTAGTAGGTAAAAGTTCTTTTCGGTCCGACACGGCGGTAGTTCCATCTAGTGAAGAGTAGCGTTACTACAAAATGTCAACCTTAATTTCATCATTGTCATTTGACTTTGATCATTGTTAACATTATAAAAAGGTGCATATTGTAATTGAAACTTTTATGATGTACACCTTTTCGGCATTGAATTTATTTACCAATGGCAGCTCGGCATTCGTAGTGTGCGTTTGGTTTATAAGTATCAGTTTGGTTACACTGGTTTTCGTACTAATGTGTCATGTCGCTACTTCTACTCTTTTTTTATGTTCTGTGGGAGCGAGCGAGCGCAAGCACGGTCTATAAATAAATAATATTGCCGAATACATATTACTTTCGTTGTGAATTTCGTGTGTACAACAAATGTTAGTGTGGTTAAAGTGTAGTCTTGGTGTTTGAGTTGGGTTACGCACCGGAACTGAGGCAAAAAGCCAGAATCTAGTTTCAAAGTAATTTATAAACACCGTCATCAGTGCAGCGCTAAAGTGTTTCACAAAAACGCGTAAGCGACGCGATTTTCATGGCGCTTACGCCCTTCCCGCCACAGCGTCGGTGATCCGGCCGACTAAAGGGACTTTATTAACAAAACTAATTGCCTCCTGCCCTCGCTTCGTGCTAAGTGCCAAAAAGAGCCTTTATTAGCGTGCACAGTAAATTGTTTTGAGGAAAAAAAAAAGAGTAAAAAAAAAAACACGCGTTTTTTCTTGCAATGTCTAAGCCGAAGTTTCTGTCTGGCCCTCTTCTGAAATGTGGTTCTTGTTGCGGGGACATCTCTGAGGTTAAAAGCATCGACTGTACTACCTGTCCAAACCGATTTCATAAGGAATGTGTTACAGTCTCACCAGCAAAGATATTGTCGCGGTCCTATCCCGAACCATCTGGAATAGAGCCTTCTGGAAGCCTATCGAATAGTCGCCGCATGCTGCGTTTTAGTAAACAATAAAACGCTGCAAGCAATAGTGACTCGTATGTCCACTAATATAAGGTTCAAATCTCTTTGACAAGCACTTTGTTCTAGAGTCGTTGCCACGTGCACCGAGTGTAGGTACGTACTTGAATGTTCTAGAACCCTTGCCGGCGGATATAAATAGCGGTCGCCGCGGCGCGCTGTCAGTTCCATTTGGAATAGCGAAGAGTGAACTTCAAGTGAACATACCTGCGATACGAGCGATAACCTACGACCTCAGCGATACTATTGGACTTCGATTGAACCTGCGATTGGAATCTACGTTTGGACTTCGTGTCGTGAAGACCTGCAGACCAGACCCTGCGTGAATAAATCCTAAGAAGTTGTCATTGGCGTTTTACATCCAAATCCAGAACCCTAGCCCGTAACATTTGGTGTCAGAATTGGGGATTTGGAGATGCCACTGACTCCGAGAGAGGATACTTCTGGAGTGAGGACCAGGTCCAGAGGTGCTGCGGAGACCACGCCCACTGCCCCTCAGGCCACGCCCACTGGCCATAGGGATACGCCCACTGGCCCCGCCCACCAGGCCACGCCCACCGACCAAGCCACGCCCCCTGGCCCCGCCCACCAGGCCACGCCCGTAGAGGAGACACAGCATACCTGCCCAGCGGCTCCGCCCACTGGCCACGCTCACCAGGCCACGCCCACCGTCCCCTCGCACCAGGCTCCGCCCACCGGCCTTGACCACCAGGTTTCACCAACCGACCAACAGGCTCCGCTTCGTAGCCACGCCCACCTGGCCACGCCCACCGAAGACATTAAACCTCCGTCACGTACAATGGAGGTTTTGGATATGTCGTGCCTGATGGCAATGTTGAAGGGCATGCGAGAAGAACAGAGCAAGCAGATGCAGTGCCTGCAAGAACAACAGAGCAAGCAGATACAGTGCCTGCAAGAAGAACAAAGAGGCCTGCGAGAAGAACAGAAGGCAGATCAACAGGTGATCCTTTCTGCCGTTACAAAGTTCAGTGATACGGTCGCTAAGCTACATGAAGATGTAGAGGTAGTGAACGAACGGGTTTCCGAATTAGAGGATGACCTAAAAAATGTGAAAACCGGCCTCACTGGACTAGAGCAGGAAGTTCGGCGTATTAAAGCTGCTGGAGTTACATCGAGCGGAGTTGTCAGCATAAACCACGGGCCTAAAGTGAAGGTGCCTCCGTACGATGGTACTACATCTTGGGTCGCCTACCGCCAGCAGTTCCAGACTGTCGCTGCTTCAAACGGGTGGACGGACGAACAGAGCCTGACAGCCCTCACCGTCGCGCTCAGAGGTTCGGCTTTATCTGTCCTGGAGGCACTGCCCACCTCAGGCAGCGAGTTCAAAGACTTGCTGGAGGCACTTGAGGCTAGATATGGGGAACGGCACCTGGAACACGTTTTTCGTGCCCAGCTACGCGACCGGACCCAGCGCCTGGGTGAAGGACTTCAACAATGGGCGTTGGAAATTGAGAAGCTGGTTCGAAAGGCGTACCCTTCTGCGGATAGTAAAATGGTGGATACGAATATATTGCAAGCCTTCGTCGACGGAATTAGGGATCTTGAAATTAGGGCTGCAGTGAAGCTTCGCCACCATTCTTCATTAAAAGAAGCTCTGGCACACGCCCTGGAAGTTGAAGCTGTGCGTCATGATATCCGGTATAAACTTCGAGAAGTTAAGGAGGAGGTCAAAGAGATCAAGATACCGCCCAAGAGGAACTCCAGGCCCATGTGTTACAAGTGTGGAGAAAGAGGGCATCTGCAGTTCACGTGTCCTAAGAAGGAGAGGCAACCGACCAAAACAGATGACAGACTGGGTGCGCGCCTCAACAAAATGGAGCAGCGTTTCGAGGAGTTCGTAAAGAAGCGTGACGCTCCGGCCTCCACTGTGAATCAGAGAAACGAAGCCAGGATTCCGAGGCGAGTACTGGCTGGAGCGGAGAAAGCCCCAGTAACCAAGATCTCACAAGCATGGAATGGGAACAGTCTACTAATACGCGGTGCAGTGAACAAAGTAGAGTGCAAAATTACCCTAGATACAGGAGCCTCTAGAACAATAGTGAGACCAGACCTAGTGAAAGCTGTAGGGAGACGCAAAGGCACCAGTTTATGCAGACTTCTCTCCGCTTCTGGCCAGCAGATACCCGTCCTGGGTGAAAGATCGGTTACGATATGGGTTGGGGAGGCGTCATATATTCACGACGTAATCGTAGCCGAAATTATGGATGATTGCATTCTGGGCCTAGACTTTATGAAGAAACACAACTGTCACATCGATGTCACTAACGGTGTCTTTAAATGTGGTGATGAGGAGAACTTCATACTTGGCGGTCCCGATGGAAATGTCACGTGCCTGAAAAAAATCGTAATACCTGGACGAGCACAAACTGAAGTAAAGGTGAAGCTGCCTTCGAGTCAGAAGAATCAGCGGAATAGGTGTGTGCTGATTGAAGATACACGAGACAGTGCAGCCAGTCAGAAATTGCTGACAGCAAGAACTCTCGTCTATGGAGGCAAGACCGCTGTAGTAAGGGTTGTGAATATAGGCGATCGTGAGATTACCCTTAGCAAAGGTGACGTTATTGGAAGGTGTGAGGAAGCCGTTTGGATGAGAAGCTGCCAATCATCTCCAAGCTCAAACACATCGAATACCAGGAGTGAAATTATAGTCACTAAGCTCCTTGAGGATTCTAAGAGTAATCTGAGCTATTCGCAAAGCATGAAAGCTAAGAGGTTGCTACTGCGCTTTAGGGATATCTTCTCTGACGAAGGAAATCCTGGAAGAACATCGTTAGTTCAGCACAAAATCGACACCGGACAGGAGCGACCTATTCGTCAGCGAGCGAGGCGCATACCGATTGCCAAAGAAAAGGAAGTACAAGACATGTTGGACGACATGAAGAGAAACAAGATTATAGAACCTTCTGCTAGCCCATGGTGTTCTCCCGTTGTGTTGGTAAAGAAGAAAGATGGTAGCACAAGGTTCTGTGTAGACTATCGACGGCTTAACGATGTGACCAAGAAGGATAGTTATCCACTGCCACGAATAGACGATACCCTGGACACATTGAGTGGTATGAAATGGTTCTCGACATTAGATCTGAAATCGGGCTATTGGCAAGTGGAAATTGATCCGAAGGATAAAGAGAAGACAGCCTTTTCAACTGGCAAAGGTTTATGGCAATTTAACGTGATGCCTTTTGGACTGTGCAACGCGCCAGCTACATTCGAACGACTTATGGAGTGCGTACTGGCCGGATTAGTTGGGGAAGCCTGCCTTGTCTACTTGGATGACGTCATAATCATGGGTACAGATTTTGAGGACCACTTACATAATCTAGAGCAAGTTTTAAAGAAGATAATGGGAGCAAACTTAAAGTTAAATCCGAAGAAATGCAGTTTATTTAAGAACAAGGTTAGCTATCTCGGCCATGTGATAACCAGCGAAGGCATACAGACCGATCCAGCCAAAATCGAAGCAGTGCAGAAGGCATACAGACCGATCCAGCCAAAATCGAAGCAGTGCAAAAATGGCCTACTCCCAAAGACAAGACTGAAGTGCGAGCATTTTTAGGGCTATGCTCATATTATAGACGGTTTGTTAAGGGGTTCTCTGAAGTTGCCAAGCCTTTACACAGACTGACTGAAGACAAGCAGTCATTTCATTGGGATGACACATGTGAGAGTTCATTTCAAAAATTAAGAAAATGTCTTTGCGAGACCCCAATCTTAGGATTTCCACAGCCTAACGGCCAATTCATTGTTGACACTGACGCCAGTAACACAGCGATCGGAGGAGTGTTATCGCAGAAACAGGGCGACAGAGAGGTTGTGATGGCATATTTCAGTAAATCGCTATCGAAACCTGAAAGGAACTATTGTGTGACAAGAAGGGAGCTCTTGGCTGTGGTAAGGACAGTACAGCACTTCAGCAAATATCTCCTCGGCGTGCGGTTTACGCTTCGCACTGACCACGCCGCCCTGAAGTGGCTGTTACAATTTAAAAATCCAGAGGGGCAAGTTGCTCGATGGATCGAACAACTGCAGGAGTACGACTTTATTATTGAGCACCGCAGCGGAAACGCGCATGGAAATGCTGACGCATTGTCAAGAAGGCCGTGTCCGGAAGACTGCAAGCACTGTGCCAAACAAGAGACAAAGGATTTGCCATTGAGATTGACAAGAATGAGTCCTTCGAGATCTTGGGAAGATGAGGCGATGAAAGAAGCACAGGAAGATGACGAAGATGTACGGCTCATTGTCGCATGGAAGAAACGAGGCGAGGACAAGCCAAGATGGTGCGAAGTCGCTCCTACTAGTGCTGTCACCAAGGCATACTGGGCTCAATGGGACAGTTTTATTCTTCGGAACGGAATACTTTACCGAAAATGGGAGAAACCTAACGGCAGAGAGTTCCATCTTCAGATAGTTGTCCCAAAAGATAAGGTACAAGATGTCCTTCGTGAAGTACATGACGGCGTGTCAGGTGGACATTTGGGCGTAAAAAGGACTTTAACAAAGATTCGAGAAAGGTTTTACTGGCTCCATTGTCGAGAAGATGTGCAAGATTGGTGCCGCAAGTGTGCTACTTGCGCCGCGGTGAAAGGCCCACCAACTAGAAGCCGAGGAAATCTGCAACTTTATAACGTTGGTGCGCCATGGGAACGCATTGCAGTTGATGTGGCTGGACCGTTCCCAGTAACGGAATCAGGAAATAAGTATTTCATGGTAGTTATGGATTACTTCACTAAATGGCCAGAGGTATTCGCCATACCCAATCAAGAAGCCACGACTGTTGCCTCCAAGTTGTTTGAGGAAGTAGTTTGCCGGTTTGGTGTGCCCTTGGAAATACACTCCGACCAAGGCAGGAACTTTGAGTCTCAAGTATTTCAAGAACTCTGTAAAATATTGGGAATGCATAAGACTAGGACCACCCCATATCATCCTCAATCTGACGGCATGGTAGAAAGATTTAACCAAACACTTGAGAGACATTTAGCAAAAGTCGTTGACAGGCACCAGAGAGACTGGGACAAATACATACCGCCATTTCTTCTGGCCTACCGAACTGCAGAACATGAAAGCACGAAGGTAACCCCGGCGCGTGTAAATTTTGGCCGAGAACTGAGAATACCAGTAGATCTGCTGACTGGAGGCCCTCCTGACGACTCACGTTCTCTACATGACTACATTTCCGAGTTACGTGAGAAAATGCGAGAGATTCATGCCATAGTACGGGAAAACGGATTGGAGTCGAGTGAAAAGATGAAGACTAGGTATGACCGCCGAGCAAATACAAGCGGCTTCGAAGAAGGAGCACTGGTCTGGCTTCACAATGTAACTCGACGAAAAGGAAAATCTCCGAAATTGCAGACAAGATGGGAGGGACCGTACAAAGTGGTAACTCGGTTAAATGACGTGACGTACCGAATTCAACGGCAGCCAAGAGGTGCACAAAAAGTGGTTCACATCGACCGCTTAGCTTCTTATCACGGCAGTAATGAAGATGCTCGGGACGAGCATCTCTAAGAGGGGAGCAGTGTCGCGGTCCTATCCCGAACCATCTGGAATAGAGCCTTCTGGAAGCCTATCGAATAGTCGCCGCATGCTGCGTTTTAGTAAACAATAAAACGCTGCAAGCAATAGTGACTCGTATGTCCACTAATATAAGGTTCAAATCTCTTTGACAAGCACTTTGTTCTAGAGTCGTTGCCGCGTGCACCGAGTGTAGGTACGTACTTGAATGTTCTAGAACCCTTGCCGGCGGATATAAATAGCGGTCGCCGCGGCGCGCTGTCAGTTCCATTTGGAATAGCGAAGAGTGAACTTCAAGTGAACATACCTGCGATACGAGCGATAACCTACGACCTCAGCGATACTATTGGACTTCGATTGAACCTGCGATTGGAATCTACGTTTGGACTTCGTGTCGTGAAGACCTGCAGACCAGACCCTGCGTGAATAAATCCTAAGAAGTTGTCATTGGCGTTTTACATCCAAATCCAGAACCCTAGCCCGTAACAATATCTTGCTATATATGTCCCGAGTGCAAATGCAAGAAACCGAAAGGGGACAACTCTAACACGCCCGTACGCCAAGCAGCTGCTACGGGTAACTTCTCCGCTTCCAACGCTGAAAATTCTAACGTCACATTTCGCAAAAAGAACTTGAACAAGACAACCACAAGCGCGAACCAACCGGCAGCTATGACAAAAAGCCCTCCAAAGTCAGCGGTTGGACAAAATACCAATAAAAAGATCCCTCCCGCCGCCGAGCCTTCAAAAGCACCCATAGACTCACTCACAAGGAAAGAAATAAACGAGCTTATGGATTCTAAGCTTGAAGAATTTAAAGTCACTCTCACAAATACAATCCGCTTCAAAATACTCTCTGAAATGAAAGCTATGACAGAGAACCTGAAGCAGGATTTCACCACCACGACTGATTTTATCACAAGTGAAATAGATGAAGTGAAGAGTAAACTCTTGGCTGCCGAGCGAGGCATTGATACGGTATCCAAAGAGAATAATATAATGCAAAGCAGAATTAATGAGCTCCAGATTCGCTTAGCACAGGCCGAACAAAGCTCCAGAGAGTGCAACATTGAACTCGATTGCATACCAGAGCGACGCACTGAGAATGTCGTTGGGATCGTAAAGAAACTTGCGTCTGTTGTGTCTCACGATCTGCCAGACAATAACATCCTATCCTGCTACAGAGTAGCTAAGATAAACAAGCAGTCAAGTCGTCCCAGAGCAATTGTTGCTAAGTTGCCCAGCCCCAGATGCAGAGACGAGCTGTTGGCAGCAGTTAAGATTTTCAACAAATCATCCGCTGAAAAGCTTAATTCGGGACACTTGGGGATGGACGGCGATAATGTTCCTGTATACGTATCCGAACACTTATCTCCAGCAAATAAGTCTCTTCATGCTGCTACTCGCAAAGTTGTCAAAGATAAGGGGTTCAAATTTTGCTGGGTACGTAATGGCCACATTTTTGTACGAAAGGACGTCAAAACTCCAAGTATCTTGGTGAGAAGCGAATCGGCCTTATCTTATCTTTAGTAGTCTTTATTGTTTTCTTTTTAATGTAACTTTATTAGAATGTTTTCCGTTGAACCTAAATTATTAGAAATGGCTAGCATTAAGTTATATTACCAAAATATTAGAGGCATGAGAACAAAAACTGAACAAATTAAGACTAACATAATTTCCTTAGAATATGATATAATCATCCTGACAGAAACATGGTTGAACGACTCTGTATACGACTATGAATGTTTTGACGATCGGTACCGAATTTGGAGACGTGACAGAACTTTAAACAAGCTGAATGCCAAGGCTGATGGAGGAGGCGTTCTAATCGCTGTTAGAAAAGATCTAATAGTAAAACGCAACATCAGATGGGAATGTGACTGTGAATGTCTTTGGGTCTCTGTTTCGCTTAAAGGGAACACGAGGGTAGGCAGGGGTCTAAAGGTTGTCAATATATGCGTTGCTTATCTTCCTCCACCATTGAGTAGTAATTTAGTGGAAGAGTTCTGTAATTACCTCGACAGGGCCTGCAGCGACACCAGAAAGCAAGAGTCTGTCAATATCATAGTAGGACACCTTAATCTTTCCCACATATCATGGGTGCTATCACATGATGGGAGGTCTTATAGTTCCACCACATCGACATCTTCAGTTGACGGTGCCGTTCTAGATTGTTTCGCTTATAATAATCTATCCCAGTGCAACGGTGTCGTTAACGATTATAAAAAAACCCTGGATCTTGTTCTTACAAACAGATCTGATACCATCAAAGTTTCACGTTCTGCGACACCCATCGCCCCTGAAGACAAACACCATCCGTCCTTAGATATCTCTGTAAATCTTGTGCCAATCAAGGCTCTACGACAGAAGGTTACAAATAGTTTTGATTTCTACAAAGCAGACTATGAATCCATATGTCACAAACTAAACTCAGCTAACTGGTCGTCAATTCTCGGTGCGGAAAAATGTCAGGATATCGATACTGCGGTAGACCAATTCTATTTGACCCTAAGTGAAATAATCTCTTCCCACACACCCACCCGAATCCGCAAACCGTCAAACTATCCTGTTTGGTACAGTAAGCCCCTTATTAAAGCTCTCAAAGAAAAAGCCAAATTTCACGCCAAGTACAAAAAATTTCACAATCCGCTTGATAAATTAACTTTTAACTCCCTTCGGGATCGTTGCGCTAAAATGGTGAGGTACTGTTACTCAAAATATAAGCAGAAATCGGCAGAGAACATTAAAAAGAATCCTAAGGCTTTCTGGACCTTTGTAAAAAATACAAAGAGAAACAGTCACAACATACCTCAGGAAATGACATACGGCTCTCAGAAAGCAAACGACGGCCAATCTATATGTGATTTCTTTGCTTCTTTTTTTAATTCCGTTTACAAACCTGCTAACACATATAAAGACAATAATTACGGATCTTCATTTGAAACAGTTTACAATAATACCTTAGGCTCAATCACTGTAACCGAACTTGAAGTCACCAAAGCCATTGCCAATCTTGACCCCAATAAAGGCGCTGGTCCCGACATGATCCCGCCTTATTTTATTAAATGCTGTGGTAAGAGTCTATTGGTGCCACTTCATACTTTATTTAATTTGTCTCTTCGCCTAGGACAATTCCCTAGTAGATGGAAAACAGCCCATGTAGTTCCTATACCAAAAACAGATGATCTATCTAGTATAGAAAAATATAGACCAATCTCGATTCTCTGTGCTCTGGGTAAGTTGTTTGAATGTGTGCTCGTTCGAAGACTTTACTGGCATGTGAAACCATCTCTGATCTCTGAGCAGCATGGATTCCTACCAAAGAAGTCCACTGCAACCAACTTAACCTTATTTACAGACAACATTATGCGAGCATTGGATGAAGGTCATGAGATTCACGCCATCTATACAGACTTTAGTAAGGCGTTTGATGTTGTCGATCACAGAATCCTGATTTTGAAGTTGTCTCTTCTTGGTGTTCATGGGTCGCTTCTGCGTTGGTTCGAGAGTTATCTGAAAAATAGGTCGCAAATGGTCGTCACTGCCGGGTTTAGATCAAACAAACTGTCAATATCTTCTGGCGTCGTCCAAGGCTCACATTTGGGCCCGCTCCTGTTCGTTATTTTTATTAACGATGCCCTAGAACGTGTACAACACTCAAAGGCGCTTTTCTACGCGGACGATCTGAAGTTGTACAAAGAAATAGGAAGCATTGAGGATACCCTTTTATTGCAGTCTGATATCGACAGGATTTTCGAGTGGTGTAACAAGAACTATATGTCCCTAAATATATCCAAGTGTCACCAAATGGTTTTCACCCGTAAACGTAAGCCCATCACCAAAAACTACACCATAAATAACAGAAGCCTCGAAAACGTCGAATCTATTCGAGATCTCGGTGTGGAAATGGACAAATGCGCAAAATTTGTCGTACACATTGACAAGATCACAAAAAGAGCATGTAGATCGTTGGGTTTCGTGGTACGTAAAGCTAAATTATTCCGTAATTCAAGCGTGATCAAACTGCTATACAGTTCCTATGTACGCAGCATCTTGGAATATTGCAGCACGGCGTGGAACCCTGTTTACAAGGTTCATATAGAAAGAATTGAAAGGGTACAGAAGCGATTCCTCTACCACCTTTCATTTGCTGATGGGTTGGCTCGTAAACTGAAATCGTACTCGGAGCGATTATGCCATTACCGCATGGAACCGCTGAGTACTAGGCGTGAGCGTGCAGACATGCTTTTTCTGCACAAGCTGATGAGTGGTAGCATCGAATGCCCTGAGATCTTAGAAAAGGTCAACTTCAGGGTTCCGCGTATCAACAGCAGAATTGGTAACCGCTTTCCCTTTGCGCTTCCTAAACATCGCACAAACTTGGGCACCCACGCGCCTCTTAATCGCATTATGACAGCCTATAACCGACGCAGGGACGAATTGGACATATTCTCGACTACAACGCAAACGATTAAGGAAATCTGTTTAGATCCAGTAAAATAACAATTCAAACTAAGTCTCGGTTCTTTTCTACAATCGTAAAAAATAACTTTATAAGGATATTACTTTTGTCTTAAGAAGGTTTTTCTCCTTTTCTGTTTGTTACTTATCTAGAGTACCAACACTAACGGTACTGCATAAGACTAACACTAGGTTAAGTTTGTGTTTTTAAAAAGTATGCATGTTGTGGTTATTATTTGTAGATAGTACACATTTCTTGCAATGTAATAAGTTAATAATAAGGAAATGAAAGCGTGTAACTTATCTGTCAATAACCCAAATAAATTAAAAAAAAAAAAAAAGAAATACACCGGTCCTATGCCACCAATCCAGTACGGGCGGCCTCGTCTGGGAAAACCCACGCAAGACCTGCGACGGCCTGCGATAAGTGCTTCCGTTTTATCCAGAACAAGTTTTGCGCCACCTCACTTAATGGGCTCCATGCCAGTAGTAACGTTAACAACACCAATTTTTTTTATTAATGGAAAAGACTATAATTTTTTTACAGTATACGTACTTGTAAAAAGTGTCAGCCAAATCTGGAGCCTCTTAACAGCTTAAACGACACTCACAATAAAATGATAGAAAATGATAGAATCGAAATAACGCGAAACCAGCCTCGGTAACACGACAGCGCTATTAGCTCATTTTAAATGTCATAAGTCGCGACTTTCCAGTACATTGTCAAATTCTGACATTTTAGCGCTACAAAGAGCGTACCATCATCGAAAGTACTAAGTACTCGGGCTGGAAACCGTTTCTTGTTCATGGATAAATTTTAATGATTATTAAACCATTTGAAAAAAAAAACAAATTGCACCGTGTAGTTATTTAATTTTGCTTTACTTGATTATACTTAATGAATTCTTAAAATATACGTATGCATTACTTAAATAATATTCACTGAAAATGCTAGTAACAGAGAAACGTAAAAGTTACCCAACTCCCACTTCAACTTTTGAAAAAAAGGTGGTTTGAAAGAAATATCGCGAATTCATGCTTTGAAGAGTATGAAAACCCATTTCACTCGCCGCGACCAAATCCACAGTTGATCCCAAATACTAAATGAAAGTTTCAACAATGCCACAGGTTCACCCATCTTCAGTAACCGAACTAGCCCTGAACGCCACGTGGCTGTACGAAAAAGATGCCAACACTTACTTAAATAATATAATAATATTTACTCATAATTTAAAAAAACAAAAAACGTAAAAATAAATGTTCTCCCACTTCAATTTTTACAAATTATCCACGGCAAGTTTCAGGAAAAATAAGTGGTATAAAAGAAACATCACTACGGCGCGTTCACGTTTTGAGTTGAAAACCCATTTCTCTCGCCGCAACCAAATCCACAGTTGATCCCAAGCAGCTAGATCGAATACGTTGAATAAAGGAAAGTTTCAGCAATTCCACGGGTCGCGGGTTCGATTGCCAGAGGCCGCCGTACCAGATAAGCCCATAAGGCCTGAATCTGGGTGTATTTCCATGTTTGTGATGCCCTTGCCTGGTTACTATAGCACAGGGTATCCTAGCTTGGGACCAGGACACGTGTTGTGTTGTCGAGTGTTGTGTGGAAGTTATTATTATTATTACAGGTTCGCCCCATCTTCAGTGACCGAACCAGGCCTGAATACCACGTGGCTGTACGAATCCCTCGCCCGCAAGTGGGGCGATTACCTGGAGCCAGAAGCCTTGGAGACGCTGAGGAACCAAGGCGACTTCTCGCAGCTACTTCGCCCCGGCTTGAGGGTCGTCTCGATCAATAATAACGTCGCGTACAGAGACAATTGGTGAGCTTTACTATTGAATTTTAATGGCTGCACTAAGCAAGAGCCGATCTGGCTATACGGTGAAGGTTGGTGATGGAAATTATGCTTAGGTTACGGGTACGTAATGTACAATATTATATTCTAACAAAAAAGAATTAATGAAATTTGACTACGTGGTAAAGAATGACGGTTTTATTTATAAAATCTCCATTTAAGCACACCTCAGAATCAGTTTGTTTAATTGGTGGTTACACCTTTATTTTCACCACAAACTAAGTATTTAACCGGTGCTTTAAGAAATCATGGTTTTGTAAATGAGACCGTTAGAATATACAAAAATATACGGACGAAATGACAATATCGTTAAAAAGTAACCATTTTTTGAAGAAAAAAAAAAATGAAAATGAAATATATTTATTATCGGTTCAGAAATTAAAACTTACATAACTTAAAACTAAAGACAGTAAATAAATAAATAAAACATGAATGTCAGTTAACAATTTCTTTGGACTTGTTTTGCTGGCTCTCCATCTCTGTGGAGGCCAAGTGCTTTTAAGATTCCGTACTTCCAAAGGAAGAAAACGAAACCTTTATAGAATCACTCTCTTTTTTTCGTCCGTACGTTCGCCTGTGTCTGTCAAGTCAAGACCCTTAAGGCGCTTCGAGACACTAAATTATTTTAAAACAAGATACGATGTTTTCCATTGGTGGCGCTATTTAGCACCCCGAAGTATGAAGAGAACGCCAAGAAGTATCGAGATTTAACTAAAACGTTAGGTCTTAAGTCTACAGTCTTTTGAAGCTTTGAATAACGTAAAAAAAGATACGGCCGTTTTTGCCGCAAAAACTGTATTTCGATACTCAGGGAAATCACAATTTATTAAAGGGTACTTTCCATTGACCTAGAATTACGAAACTTGGCACATAACATCGTCTTTTTCTACAAGTAATCGACACCCTGTATAATGTTTTAGGAAAGTCGCCCGTAAATTGAGTGAACTGCACGCATAGAAAAGTTGTTCTGCTGTCGGTCACCTTATGGTGGTGGTATAGCTTAGGTTTTGCTCTCAACAGGGAGGAAACAGCTCAAACAAAAAGCAACGCAGCTCCAGAGGACCAAAGAGACCCCGATCTCGTTGGAGCAAGGTTGAGGGTCATATCCCTCAACAATATCGCAGCCTATAAGTACAATTGGTACGTGCATTGCGTTGTACTTACCACCTTAAAAGTTTAAACTAACAGACGGTAGACACCTTATACACATTAATAAATACATACCTAGTAATATTCGTAAAATTGAAAAGGATTTTAAATAATCGCGATTACATTAAGACATGATTTATTTATATATCTTTGTGAACCTACTAGATATGTAATGTGTGTTTGTATGTGAGTAACTTAGCATCACGATACCCACTCATTAATTAAAGAATAAAAAGACAACTATTTGCCTCTCGCTCATACAATATTACCGTCTACCTATGGACGCGGGCGGGCGGGATTATTATTAATAAATAATAAATTATTTATTATAAATAATTTGTTTGAGTAACTATAGCTTCTGAGTAACTATGACCTTAAGCAGGGCTTATAAATTAAGCCCTGCTTAAGGGTTGCAGAGGGTGGCATCAGCCAGCAATGGAATGTAAGCAGATGGATAGAAAAATAACCTTACAAGCCTTCCTCTCATCTTCTATCCAGGTGGCTAGTATTCGACCCGGAAGACTCGAAGACTCACTTGGACTGGCTGGTCCAAGAGCTTTACAAGGCGGAGCAGGCGGGAGAGAAAGTGCACATACTGGCCCATATACCCCCTGGGGTCCATGACCTGATACACAGCTGGACCAGAGAGTACAACAGGATTGTTAACAGGTAATAGAATAACCACTGCACAGGTGTATAGTATGAGGAGCCTATACACGGCCCAGGGTGCAGGCCTTCGCTTAGAGAGAGAGAGAGAGAGAGAGAGAGAGAGTATAGATCACTACGCTTGCCCACCGCGGATTGGGAATTTTAAGCGCTAAGTAGCTCAGTGGGTAGAACCATGGACTGGCAAGCGAGATCCCCAGGTTCGATCCCGAGTGCGGGCATGTACCAATGACTTTGTTTAATTTCAAAGTTACGTACATTTGCGAATTTGTAGTCGCAATACCACCGCTAACTGTGAAAGAAAACATCGTGAGGAAACCCGCGGCTTGGTTGGCTCCGCACGTATTGACTAGTTTTTCCTGTGGGCTAGGCCAACTAAGCTGTCAGGATGGTATAGGTGCTGGGCAAGCCTACACCATCTATAAAAACCATATCCCAGGCACTACAGCGTCGGAGTGGTCCCTTCACCCATCTAGTGTGAGTGAGGATACCACTGAACGCTGTATAAATCATCTCATTACGTAGATGCAAAAAGGCCAATCATCATCACGTAAACACCCTCACAATTTTAATTTTTTTTTTCTTAATTTTTAGCCTCTAAATATATAGGTTTTTAAAATTGTCCTTAGCACGGGTTAATGCAACAAAAAGAATATAACCCTCACGGCGATTTTATTCGCAAACTCCTACATTACGACAGTCGTGGGTTTGTCACGTTCGATATCAACTCTTGTACGCCACGACCACGGGTCTCTTCCTGCATCGCAGGAAGCCGCACTCCACCACCGGTTGGTGGAGGATTGTAAGACAGTGGGGCCTTACTGTCAGAAGTTATCAAGCCGCCCACAATGTCTCTAACATGGCTTAACGTCTGCCATTACAAGACACCACGTCACAAGATAATTACATTGAAAGATTCTCCCTCAGATTCGCGTCAACGATAGCGGCGGAGTTCAACGGCCACACTCACACGGACGAGTTCAAGATCTTCTACAATCTGGACGACAACACGCCGCTTTCGGTCGCTTGGAACGGCGGCAGTGCCACCGCGTACACTTTCTACAACCTTAATTACAAGGTCGTCTCTGTCGATGGCAGTAGCTACGTAAGTGTCCGTCCAAATTATAGGGTCTTTTCATACTCTGTGGGTCTTATGTAGGTATATATTTCCTAGTCTTACCTGTGGGCTAGGCAACTAAGCTGTCAGGATGGTTTAGGTGCTGGGCAAGCCTATGCCAACCATAAAACCATGTTCCAGGCACTACAGCATCCGAGTGGTCCCTTCACCCTTCTAGTGTCAGTGAAGATGCCACTGGACGCTGCATAAATCATCTCATTACGTAGATGAAAAAGGCCAAGAATCATCATCAGCCATTTGACGCCCACTGCAGCACACAGACCCTCCCTCATTAACAACGAGTCGTTGTTTTCCGAACTTCACGGTCTTTACTCGTATAATGAAATACACTGGCCATAAATTCGAAAGAAGTTCATTCATTGGATTCTAAACAGATTTTAAAAAACCTATTTAGAGGCTAAAAATTCCACCCATGCCGGGATTTGAACCCGACAAATGTTTTAATTTGATTAGCTCAGTTGGAAGAACGCTGGCACGGTAGCCAGAGGTCGCGGGTTCGAATCCCGGCATGGGTGGAAGTTTTAGCCTCTAAATAGTTTTTTTTTAATTGTCCTTAGCACGGGTTAGAATATAATTCTATACAGATTCCACGTTTTCTCAAAATTCCACTTTTAACGCTTCTAATTCCACTTCTAAACAGGCTGTAAGCAACATCGAAAACTACGTCTACAACCTGACAGAAGCCAACCTAACGCCCCACCGCAGCCCCCAGTGGTTCCAGTTATACGATATGCGACACCGCTTCAGGTTGCCAGACTTGTCCGCCGAATCTATGCACAATCTAGTCTACAGAATGGTGACCACGGACCGACAAATGCTGGACCTTTACTCGGCATTCTTTTCCAAGCTAAGCGACAGCCGGCGGTCCTGGTGTCACAATGAGTGCAAAATAAACGATCTGTGCAAAACTGTGGTCACCGTATTATGGGAACGGGAGAGGTGCGCGGAACTGCGAAGGCTGTTCGATGAAACAAACCAACTAGTTTAACTATTTATTTACACTGTTATTTTGTACAAACGACTTAAAATAAATGACTACATTATTACTCGATATTTCTCTATAGACACTAACAAAAACGCAATTCCTTAGTAGACCACAAATATTCACCACCATTTCATTTGAGAAGTGTTTTAAGAGGAATCGTATTTTTATAAATAACATTGTTAATATATTATTAAATATCTGCTATTTTTTATCACTTATACTTAACCACGCGATTTTGGGACTCTTCCTCAGCTGTTCACTCGTTATTTTGTCCAATTCTGATAACTGTGAAGGGAAAAATGGAAGTGAATCATTTACTTTGGCCTACAGGTCAGGGAAGGTTTTTTTTATTAACGCAGCCTATATAAATACGAACCACTGCAGGGCAAAGGCAGTTCGCAGAGAAACAGTGTGGGCTTAATCACCGCACGGGCCCATCGCGGATTGGCAGTTCAAGCGCTAAGATAAGTGAAAACCACAGACACTGAGATTTCCTCACACTGTTTACCTTCAACATTAGCGACTGTTATTGCTACTGTACCTTCATTATCGTACGTAACATAAAGTCATTGATACATGTCGAAATTCGACCCCACGACCTCCCAAAGCGAAGGTATACAGAAGAATTCTTTACATTACCTACAAATGACAATATCTTTTTGGGGTACATTCTGAAAAAGTTTCATACTTAAGAAGATCGCAGGAAGTGATCACTCAGCGCCTATAATAAGGAAGCAAGGTCCGGCGGCCTCTTGGGCGCACCATAAGGTATTGGGATTTCGACTTGTGTGCTGCCAGCTCGGTGCCCATATGCCCAAAGGAATTGGCGCGGGGCATAGTCTGCCGGGAATTCCCGACGTCCCGTGTGCGCCAGACCGCGAAACCATACTCCTCGATAGTAGAATATTTTTTTGGTATTTTTATTCAAAGTCTGGACGTAGGGCGGAGTCCAACGCTCGGAAATATTAAATTTGGTGCGGCAATGTGTACTTTAAGAAGTTAAGAACCAACTATATTGCGTTTATTTGATTATGAACATGGATCTTAATGTCTCACTAGGCGATGCTTGTTTTCTCTCTAGTCCTAGGCGTTAAAGAAGGTAAAAAACCTGATTTGAATGGACCGGAGCAAACAAATAAAATCGTATAGTCTATCGCAGTAAGCTTATGCAAAGGATGGCTCGTCTAGTGAGAAATGAGATTTTAAGAGCCAATTCCACTATGTGTTACTTAAGGATCTCTGACTTAGAACAATGCATTGGAATGGCAGTGTTAGTGTATAAATAAAACTGAAGAAAAAAAGAAAAATTACCTGTTGCCGCACAAACTTTACAATCAATTCAACATGCTCTGGATTAGTCTCCGGCGAGAGGGCATAAAACCGTCTCCAGACAGCAGCAGCCAGAAGCCTGTCATCATGTAAACCTTCGTCATACCCCACCAGCGCCGCCTGGAACTGTTCTGACAGCTCTGACACTTGCTTCCGGGCTATCGAGGGGTTTGCTCCCTGAAAATTAATTTTGAAAGGTGATTTTTTTTTCCTTTTGTACATATGATTCAGGTTTCATTCAGTAAACATTCATCTTCCTAGTTTCGCCTATATTTATTGGAACAAGAACACTAGAGGTGTTTCAGGAAATCTGCATTTTTCAGTTATCCCCAACCTTATTCACTTGTGATTGTGAGTCTTCCAGTGAATCCATAAAGCAGGATTAAATTCTGTTGTGCATATGTTTGTTATACAATCTGTATAACAAATGTATGCACAACGAAATATACAACTTAGCAACTAAAACCCTAAAATCTCTCCATTCTAAGCTCTGTTAGAACAAACAGCTCTGATTACTTCAAATTATAACTGAACTTCATTTTCTTTTGATTGGCTAGTCTTGTCTTAACATAATATTGGCAAAATTGAACTGGTCTATCAGTGCAGCAAGTTTATAAGTCAGAATTAAATTGAATAGACTTGATCCCCTACTTTGGGTATCAATCCTATTTTATTTACTTTGGGGTTCCTTTACTTTTGTTCTCACCTCAAGCAACTTTATCCTGTTCGCAACATCCGCCCAGAGAGCTTCTACAATGCAGTTCCTTATAAAATATCCGTCCCCCTTCACATATTTCTCCTTCTGGGGCCCTTCCAAGGCGACGTCTTCAGCCATGCACCGCACCATCAAAATCCAGACGTGTAGTTCTGTCACATAGAACCAGGAGGAAAATGTGTCTTTTAAATGGCACTTCTGGAGCCAACTGACATAATCAACTTGCTCTGGTATGCATTCATAGAGGAAGTAGCCGGACAGTTTTAGGCGCTGGAAAATGAACAGGCAGCATAGTAGAAATCAGTGATAGTATACATAGAAAAAAATTATTTGTTACTCAGTGTAAAAGATGAAAAAGAGATTTTTAGGTTTGGAAATAAAGTTTGGAAATATCTGAATGTTGATTGAGTGAAAGTAATACTTTTAAAAGAAAACAACCAGAATAAAAAGGGATATCAGAAGAAATATTTAAATCCTAAATAGAAATTTGAAAGACTTGAGGCCCATTACAACACCTGGTTCAAATCGGTAAGATTGAGGCCTATTGTGAGCGCCACCAGAAAAAGTATATTAGGACGAAGTTACAGCAAATTTATACTTATGAAGATACATGACTCTCATTACAGTTAAAACAACAGACACTTACAGTTCTGAATTTATCCATCCATCCAATGGCTTTCATAAACTTCTTCACATAACTTTCTTCAATAGCCACGGTTCCTTGTTCCCTGGCGTTCAGTGGCCTTAACAGTAAACTGTTAACAGCTGGACGAGTGCAGTTTATCAGTTTTATTCGGTTTTGCTGATGCCATAATAGCTGAAATTTAAAACTTACAGGTTATGTCGTCCATAATATAATTGTGGCAGACTAACTATTTAGTGCAAGCAATGTTAAAAGGTTAATTACACGGGTAAGTATACGGCTTCTATTCATTTTGAGCACTATAATTCTTTTTGTTTTGTAATGTAAAGAGTCCTTAGCCAAACAAGAAATCGAAGAACGATTTGTCTTTTTAGTCTGTGAAAACAACTTTTTTAGTCTGTGAGTCTGTGACAAAAAGAGAAATTAAATGTCATATTAGGAAATCAAAACTTAAAAACTTAAAATCCTGCCTGACTGCTAAGAAGTAAAATGTTAATTTTCAAAGCAATTTAAAATTAAATCTTTTTCTTTCTAATTGTATAATTTGATAAAACTTCATTTCTTACCTTTATATTATTATTTACAATTAAGAATGTGACTTGAAATGAATGGAAGAGATGAGCTGAAGATCGAGCTAAGTGGCGTGTCTTGAGGAGGGCTTTGTCCGGCACTCAAATCGACATAATCTATCGAATCAACGACCATATAACAGAAAAGTTCACCAGCTGTCGACAGACATCGAATTGATATTCCAGCTGTCGACAAAACTATAGCACAGAATATCTGTGCTATAGTTTTATGAAACACGCATAGGCCGGCGCAATCTCTCATTCGATTTCTTGTATCTATTTTCTGTAAGATTCTTTAGTCCAACTTGCTGAGGCTTGAAATTCAAGGTTAGGTGAAAAGATAAAAACGTTTATTGCCATGTAAAAAAGTACATCATATAGGTACAGACCCCCACACTAGGCTATGCCTGTCCCGTGGGGGATGTGATTTAGTACTTTTTCGTGCTTTTATAACAAAATCCTTTTACGTGTCTTCTTTCATTTCACATCCCATTTCTCAAAATCGCTCAAGCCATTATGCCTCCGGTAGTTCGCAAAAAATTTACAGTTATACTACGCGCATAAACATAACCCTCCTATAGTTTCGTCGTCGGGTGATTGACAACTGTGTTGAAACCGTTCTGAAACTTTTCTTACATTATGTAAACAATGCGGTTTCTCGACGTATAAAAATGCAAAAGTGATCTAGGGAACATTTTCATCTGGATTTAATAGCACTTTACTGGTTTTTTTACCTGTACTTCATTATGCTGCGGTTTATTTGTGACTTCGGCCTTTTAGCTTTAAGATATTAAGATATCGGAGCGCGTCGCAGGAAAAGGAAGTAAGTAATCGATAAAAAAAATGTCATTGTCTATGACCGTCATCAGCCGTGTTCACGTTACATAAGTTTTGCTGCCTATTTTATAACCAAGTGCTTTAGGATAAAACAAAATGTTTGGGTCTATAAGTAGGGTCGGAAGCGGCCTCATCGCCGCCAAGTCGGCCGCTGCGAAAGCCCTTACCGAGGCAGGCAAAATCGCGACTGTGTCAGCTGCGAACCGACGTGACTATGCGGCCAAAGCGGCGGCAGCGGGCTCCGCCAAGGGTAAGGTGGTTGCTGTTATCGGCGCCGTGGTGGACGTGCAATTTGACGACGACCTGCCGCCTATCCTGAATGCGTTGGAGGTGCAGAACCGACAGCCGCGGCTC
The DNA here is from genome assembly GCA_934045075.1 of Yponomeuta sedellus. Taxonomy (NCBI): domain Eukaryota; kingdom Metazoa; phylum Arthropoda; class Insecta; order Lepidoptera; family Yponomeutidae; genus Yponomeuta; species Yponomeuta sedellus. Next base: position 3,754,595 of record OW203727.1, on the reverse strand, counting down.
GTGCTGGAGGTGGCGCAGCACTTGGGCGAGAACACGGTGCGCACGATCGCCATGGACGGCACAGAGGGGCTGGTGCGCGGGCAGCCCGTGCTCGACTCCGGCTCACCCATCCGCATCCCCGTGGGAGTGGAGACGCTCGGCCGCATCATCAACGTGATCGGCGAGCCCATCGACGAGCGCGGCCCCGTGCCCACCAATAAGACGGCCGCCATCCACGCCGAGGCGCCCGCCTTCGTGGACATGAGTGTGGAGCAGGAGATTCTGGCCACCGGTATCAAGGTCGTGGACCTGCTGGCTCCCTACGTCAAGGGCGGCAAGATTGGTCTCTTCGGCGGCGCGGGCGTCGGCAAGACCGTACTCATCATGGAGCTGATCAATAACGTGGCCAAGGCTCACGGAGGCTACTCAGTGTTCGCCGGCGTGGGTGAGCGCACCCGCGAGGGTAACGATCTGTACCACGAGATGATCGAGTCCGGCGTCATCTCGCTCACCGACAAGACCTCCAAGGTGGCGCTGGTGTACGGCCAGATGAACGAGCCGCCCGGCGCGCGCGCGCGTGTGGCTCTCACCGGCCTCACCGTGGCGGAGTACTTCCGTGACCAGGAGGGGCAGGACGTGCTACTCTTCATTGACAATATCTTCCGCTTCACACAGGCCGGCTCTGAGGTGTCTGCTCTGCTGGGCCGCATTCCCTCTGCCGTGGGTTACCAGCCCACTCTGGCCACTGACATGGGTACCATGCAGGAGCGAATTACCACCACCAAGAAGGGTTCCATCACATCAGTGCAGGCCATCTATGTGCCAGCCGATGACTTGACTGACCCTGCCCCTGCCACCACTTTCGCTCACTTGGACGCCACCACCGTGCTCTCCCGCGCAATCGCCGAGCTGGGCATCTACCCGGCTGTGGACCCTCTGGACTCCACATCTCGTATCATGGACCCCAACGTCATTGGAGCTGAGCACTACAATGTAGCTCGTGGTGTGCAGAAGATCCTGCAGGACTACAAATCACTCCAGGTACCTACATGACTGCAAGTGATCTATCTGTGGTTACAATGTACACAGCACTAATACCTACTCTGTTTTACAGGACATCATTGCTATCCTGGGTATGGACGAGTTGTCTGAAGAGGACAAGTTGACAGTGTCGCGCGCGCGCAAGATCCAGCGTTTCCTCTCACAACCTTTCCAGGTACCCTACCGTCTTGAACTCTAGTAGACTATAATAGGAAACCTGAAGAGCAGTACTGACCTCACCTATTTGTCTTTTGCAGGTTGCTGAGGTGTTCACAGGCCATCCTGGCAAGCTGGTGCCTCTGGAAGAGACTATCAAGGGCTTCTCCAAGATCCTGCAAGGCGAATACGACCATCTGCCTGAGATTGCCTTCTACATGGTTGGACCCATTGAGGAGGTGGTTGCCAAGGCCGAGACTCTCGCCAAGAGCACGTAAATGTAACATAAATATTCAATCAGTCAAATCAAGCGGATGGATGAAATGTAAACCGAGTTATTTCTAATTAAAACCTAGTTCTAATTAGGTTGAGGCTTTCATTCTATTTTGTAAGGACCTTGTTAATGAAAACATCAAAATATCTGAATCTCTGAAAGATTGTCTACACCCTATCGACAATCTTGTAGATTCAGATTAATAGTCTATCAATATTGTAAATTTCTAACCTGGGGTTCAAATAAAGGGGTTCTTCCACGTAGTCAAACTATTTTGTAAAACTGATTTGACCACGTGGAAAATTCGTTCCTCGTCAAATTAAAGTAATGATCCTTCCTGTATAAGATTCTAAATGCCAAAAAGTACAAACTGATTTGACCACGTGGAATTATCTTTCCGCGTAGTCAAATGTAAAATGCCCTTATTCCGTACCGACCAACTAAACGAATCAACTAGTTGTTCCGATCGGAACTCAATAGTTGGTTTTATTCCTGTCGGACTTCTCAAATCAACCATAATAAGCTTATATAAGAGTTCCCAACGGAAACACTATGAAGTTTTATTCTTCACGGAAAAACTTGTTAAAAAACAACAAAATAATAAACTTAATGCTTACGTATCTATTTAAATAAAAAAAATATCAACGGGTTCTGCCACGTAGTAGGATTTAAATTATTGGACCAACTTGGATAAAATTTTGTATACAGACCATGCCTTGGCAACATAGAATAAATCGATCACGAACGAAGTCACGGGCATTTGCAGGTCATTCATTACATAATGATTGCGTAATAATTTTGCACATCTTCTCAAGACATCTATGAGTAAAATATTGTTTAGAATGCTCAAAAGGAAAGACTAATCATAATTGTATTGGACCAATGACCAAGATAATAAAAGACAATGTTTATAGATACAGGTTTAATTCTTTAACTATCTATCTAGGCAGTCTAGTAAACCCCAAATAAAAATTTACAACTGCTGTAAACAAACTTGCTAAATCAATTTGCAGATTCTATTAGTTTCCGTTTACATGTCTAATTGGGGATGAACACACGACTATTTTTATGTTCTGTGGGGATGAACTTAGAAATAACATCATAGGTAGGTTGGTACCATCACAATCAATACAACTTCATTGGTTAGCATAAAGTATGGTTTTGTTTAATACCATTGGAACATAAATTGGTTTTTCTAACCAAACACAATCTAATACTAATAACTTCATTAAATTAAATTTATGTTTTATCAACTATGGCTTCTTGAAGATCATCCGTTTCATTTACAGGTTCTATTTTGTCGACAACCTCGATTTCTTCCTCATTTGTCTTCTTAGTAGTGTCATCGGCATTTTCATTTGATTCAATAATTTTTGAATCTGTAGTTCCGGTATTTCCATCACTATTTTCGGCGGGAGATGCGTCTTTGTTATTGACTACTGCACAATCTACATGCGGTACTTTAACTACCCTAACTTGGTCTGATTTACTCTCATTAGCATTCAGAGGGTCCTTTAGCTTTATAGTCTGGAACTTCATAGCAGAATTCAGAGTGTTCACTCCATCTTTTCTGTTGATCGGTTTTATAACTAAGATCTTAGTCTTCATACCGCTTTTGGAAAAATCGGCTATGTTTTTGTTTATCACTTCTAAACTTTGCCGACGGAATTTGACTGGCATCATGCCCGGAATATAGTCTGAGGATAGCTTCTCATTTGCATCTTTACTGACTCTTCTATCGCCTGTGATTTTAACAACTTTCTCAATTATTTTAGGCTCCGTCGGTTCTTCTTTCGGCTGCTTTAGCAGACTCGGAGTTTCCTCCGAACTGTTCGTAATCACCTTGTTTGGGCTAGTTGTTGCGTCATAACTATTTGTAGTGGTCTGCGGACTTTCTTTCTCTTCTTTAATGTCTTTTTTCGGTGACGCTTTATCTTTTGGCTGATTTTTCGGCAACATCGGCTTGGCGAATGGATATTGGTTGGCTCTTGGTTCCAGATGCGCTTTAAATACATTCATATTCGTCGGCCTCATGTGGGCGGCAGATACTTCCACAGATTTTTTAGACATGACGAGTAGAGCACAGATGAAATCTTTGTTGATTTCATAACTTACAACACTTTGTGGCGGGGTTTCGGGCGTCGGTTTCTTTTTAGCTTGTATTGATTTTGTCGCAATAGTCCCTTGTGATTCTCTGTAACCCTGAGCTTCCATCTTGAGCAAATTAGAGAGGTCGTATTCGAAGTCTTCATACTTGGGTCTGGTGCGTTTTCGGACTGGTCTGCGACTTGTCAATTGGGGTACCTCTTCATCGACGGCCGTCCGCTTTGCCAGCTTCTCATCCAGATCGTCCAAGTCTGAAGAGTTCTCTTCGAAAGCTTTCCCGTTAGAGATGGAGTTATCATTGTCACCGAAAATAACGTGGTGAATAACCTTGTCGATCGACACTTCGCTCTCTTTTTTAACTTCTGTGGTTTCATCTGCAACGAAAAAACACGATTAGCAATGTTCCTGCAACTATGCGTGAAGCTATATTACTTTGCCAAAAAATACGAAACAGAATCCTACCTTTATCTGGAATGTCTTTCTTTCTCTTAGCACGGCCTTTGCCATGTCCCATTCGTCTTTTCCTGCCAATAGTTTCAACCTTAGCAGTGCTGCTGTTGCTGTCATCTGATAGTCTACTGGAGTCGCTGGAACACCGACTAGGCCTCCTCGAGTTCGGACTCGCGTCATTGCCCTCACTCTGTTCTTCGTTCACCTTCACACTAGCTTCGAATAACTCCAGCGCTTCTGGCCCATCGAGGGCTTTGACTGTGCTATGGTAGAAATCAGAATCGCCCTTGAGTTTGTGCACGGTTTTTACGTGCTCAGAAAGATTGTCAAAGTTGTAGTTTTTATGATTGCACAGTTTGCACGCGTAGCGTAGCCATTTGTAATGCGCCGCCATGTGGTCGCATAGCTCTTGTATGTTGCGGTGCTTAGAGTCGCATCTCTTACAGATCAACTTTGTAATGTTGACCTCAGAGCTTGAATATATCTTTTGTTTTAACGCTGTGAGGTTGCTGCCGACTTTTTCTGCCTGCTCTATGAAAGGTTTGCTCAGAGATTTTGGCGGTATAGACTCAACTTGATGTTTTGGGGGTGGAGCCTCCAGTTCCAGGGTAGGTTTGCTCACAGCCGTAGGCGCAGTCTGCGTGGAAGCCGACGCGACGCTATCGTTGGATTTCTCAGGCGAATCGGACTGGATACTGTCGTCGCCGTTGGAAGTTTGACTGTGGTCAACGACGAACATTGTAGCTTCTTCTAGTACCTTCTTTTCCAGTTCTTTGTCGTTCTTGAACGAAGACTGGGCGTTTTCATCTTGCGGTAACTTGTGGCCTGCGGAGGGGCATAATAATCTTAGTGGGCATGTGCAGGTGAACAGACAGCTACCCCATTTTTGTATTTATTTTATTTTTATGTCATACAAAATCTTACAGCATTACAGTCTAAACTAATGCGCTATAAGACTTAACGTATATGATTATATACTTTATACAGTTACATATCACGATTGAAACAAATGAAAACAATATAAGTACAACAATTTAAACAAGACAGGAAACATCATGCATCCCCATCCTTCCCATCCCCATCTCTCGCAAAACCTCAGACACTCACTGCGTACAACTGACCATTCATCGTCAAACACATCACAGTCAGGTGCTGATGCGAGGAGCGCATTGAGATACAGCAAAACGCGAACAAGCGGAGAGTTACCATGCGATACAGTTACGAGTCGGTCGATACGAGTCGACGGTACCGCTAACAGATCGTTGTGACCAAACCATGGTACCCAAAGTGTAAAATCTCAACCACAGCCGTCCACGCTACGCGCCGAGAAGTTGTAACGCGTCTGTGATGTGAAAGAAATTCCCAAGTGTTTGGATTCCATGATCTGCAGGGTTGGTACTTCGAATTTGATTGACGAATTTTAAGAAAAACCTACAAACAAAATACATGTCATTACCATTGGTGTCAATGCTCTTGGTCGGTCCTTTGTTGTAGTCCTTCCTTATCTGTATCTCGATGCGTCTCGGATCCGTCGTGGTGCGTCTCGGTAGCATCGGATCGGCTGATGGCAAAGTAAAACGAGGGGTTTCATTTTAGATAACACATAAAAGTTCCGATGAAGGTAACTCTGCACGAACAAGTTGGCGATTTTAGTATGCTAATCACAATGGGGATTCTTGTTCTATTCTTATCTTGCACACAACACAATGACCAGAAGAGATTTCTGCATAAATAACATAACATTTACATACTGGCACATACATTGCTTCTGGCCCCACACTAGGAGACCCTGTGTCGTGGGAACCAGAAGCAGCGACATCACAAACATGTGAACGTCCAAGACCTGGAGTTTTTTTTGTCCCCAGCCGGGCATCGAACCCGGGACCTCTCGCATGATAGGCAGATGCGCTACCGCTGCGCCACAGAGGTCGTCCAACATTTGAACTTTGTAAAAATCATCTGAACAATAATTAACACTTAGATCGGCCAAGCGGAAACTGCTTTCGTCACATTCACTACTTGGCCTTCATTAGTTATTAAGGATCTAAATGTACCATGGTATGCTTGTCTGGTTGAAATGAATTAAGTAACAAAGAGCTGATCACACAAATCTACAAGTCCCTTTGTGCCCAGCACGGCGCCAACACTCACCAAATCAACTACAAAACGAATCCACTTTATAAAAACCTATTTAGAGGCTAAAAATTCCACCCGCGCCGGGACTCAAACCCGCGACCTCTGGCTAACCGTGCCAGCGCTCTCCCGACTGAGCTAATGGGCGACTCACTGGCATCAGTGAAATTACACTATTTTTATTTTTAATGCACTAACCCGTGCTAAGGAACAAATTTAAAAACCTATTTAGAGGCTAAAAATTTCACCCATGCCGGGATTCCGAACCTCATTACCTTTCTCTGTATTACGTACAGGCAGCAACATCTGGCTGAAGTAATTTGCATCACTTGCAGAATCCACTTTGACACATCCCTTCCATTTTTAATTCACACCACTTTCCAGCCTGCTTTTGTTTTGAGCTACCTTCACAAAGAGTTTAAATCTGGTGGAGTGCAGTCAATGTCCATTTCATTTTCAGAATCATCGGAACTCATTTTAATTTATTATCGAAATAACAACGAACTCCGCTTTACCGCCAACTTTTTTATTTTACAGTTAGTGCGGAGTGCCGAAAGGTAAACGCATCTGTGGCTATACAGCCACGAGAACGCAATGTGTACGATAGATGAAAGAGTTCTAAATTCAAACAGCACACCGTTTCATACAACATTGCCGGTGCGCTCTTCGTTCCAAATTCAAAGATTTTGGTTTTTCAGTCTACGTAAATATGATACTTCGCCTGTTCTTTATTCAAAAGTAATGATAATATTTCCGCGCATGTTTAAAGTGGGTGATCGGTCGACCGCGGTTTTAAATATCGACGAACTTGGCTCGCAGCTCGTTGGCGCTGTACGACTAGCGAGCCGAGTAAAAAATATAGCATGATGACGAGCCGCGAGCCAGGCTCGGCGGTATTTATCAACACGGTTTTGCAATAATACACCGGCGAGCTTTACCGACGAGCCATCAAACCGCGGTCTTACTCGCCCGTTGATCAACAGCTTTAGGCGGATATTAGACTATCATGAATATATTCATCATAGAAATGTGATTTCATATCTGTCACATTCTAGGATATTTTTTTTCTATGATGCTGCTCTTTAATTGCCTATTACATATAAGGTCATATCCACGTCATAGGTAATGAAAATACATACCAATTTAGCCACGTTTTCCATTGCTATGAGCGCAATTATAGTAATTGCCTTGAGGTTGAGAAAAAAGTAAAGAATAAAAAAAGGAACAATCGACGTATAAATTTGGGTTAGACCGTGGATTGCGAGGCAATCAGAGGTAGGAATCATCAACATAATACTAGAAGAACTTAGACTGGAAGACTTAAAAGTCCTACAAAATGTACTTCCGTATGGACGGAGACGTATTTAACTATTATATTGTCAATCATTTCATCATAGAAGTATGATCCTATTTGACAGCATGCGTACGATTATGATGATATTTCTAACTTCAGAGTTACTAGTAGATGATCCTTTGCACTGATTGGACATTTAAAATGAGTTTTTGTTTTGAAATGAATGACAATATAATAATACTATTTTTATTTTAATGCACTAACCCGTGCTAAGGAACAAATTTAAAAACCTATTTAGAGGCTAAAAATTTCACCCATGCCGGGATTCGAACCCGCAACCTCTGGCACGGATAGCCAGAGGTTGCGGGTTCGAATCCCGGCATGGGTGAAATTTTTAGCCTCTAAATAGGTTTTTAGACAATATAATAGTTAAATACGTCTCCGTCCGTACGGAGGTACATTTTGCAGGACTTTGTATTCCAGTCTAAGTTCTTCTAGTACTATTTTAATGACTCCTATCTCTCGCAATCCATGGTCTAACCCAAAGACGTCGATTGTTCCTTTTTTTATTCTTTAATTTTTTCTCAACCTTAGAGCTATTACTATAATTGCGCTCATAGCAATGGAAAACGTGGCTACATTGGGATAGGTATCTTTATTACCTATGACGTTAATATGAAACTCATTTGAAATGTCCAATCAGTGCAAAGGATCATCTACTAGTAACTCTATAGGCGGGAATCTGTTATTAGCTCTTAGTAACCTATTTCTTCTTCTAGCATAATTTTGTAAGCTGATGATTCTCGAAACTGTATAAATAAATAAATAAACAAACAAACAAACAAACAAACAAACAAACAAACAAACAAACAAACAAATAAATAAATAAATAAAGAAATAAATAAATAAATAAATAAATAAATAAATAAATAAATAAATAAATAAATAAATAAATAAATAAATAAATAAATAAATAAATAAATAAATAAATAAATAAATAAATAAATAAATAAATAAATAAATAAATAAATAAATAAATAAATAAATAAATAAATAAATAAATAAATAAATAAATAAATAAATAAATAAATAAATAAATAAATAAATAAATAAATAAAAATAAATATGACCTTATGTGTAATACGCAATTAAAGAGCAGCATGATAGAAAAAAAATGATCATAGAATTTGACAGATATGACATATCATATTTCTATGATGAATATTATGATAGTGTAATATCGGCCTTAGAATAGGTACCTGTGGGCGGTGGCGGGGGCTGGTGTGCGGGCGCGGGGGCGGGGCGGCGCGCGGCGGGCGGCGCGAGCGCGCGGTGCCTCGGCTGGCAGGTGTGCGTGTGCGCGGCCAGCGCGGCGCGCCGCTCGAAGGAGCGGCCGCAGCCGCCGCAGCGCGGGGCCGACCCGTCGCTCTCCATGTTGTCCATCCACGCCTGGGGACCGCGACCGGTTGCGAGTTACAGTATGTTTTTTTTTAAGTTAATGGCAACTCAGATCGGTCCCAATGTATATTTTTTATTTCTTTTTTTTGTCGCATGGAGATGTTGTCCATCCACGTCTGGGGACCGCAATCGGTTGCGAGTTACAGTAGGTATGTTTTTTTGAAGCTAATGGCAACTCAAATCGGTCCTAATGTATATTTTTTTCTTTTTTTGTCGCATGGACATGGTGTCCATCCACGCCTGGGGACCGCAATCGGTTGCGAGTTACAGTATGTTCTCAAATCGGTCCTAATATATTTTTCTTCTTTCTTTCTTATTTGTCGCTCTCCATGTTGTCCATCCACGCCTGGGGACCGCGACCGGTTGCGAGTTACAGTAGGTATGTTTTTTTGAAGCTAATGGCAACTCAAATCGGTCCTAATGTATATTATTTCTTTCTTTTTTTGTCGCATGGAGATGGTGTCTTACCACGCCTGGGGACCGCAATCAGTTTCGAGTTACAGTATCTTTTTTTTAAGTTAATGGCAACTCAAATCGGTCCTAATAATATATTTTTCTTCTTTCTTTTTTTTCGCTTTCCATATTGTCCATTCACGCCTGGAGACCGCAACCGGTTGCGAGTTAGTCTGTTGTTTTTTTTAAGTTAATGGCAACTCAATTCAATCCTAATATTTTTTCTTTCTTTTTTTGTCGCATGGAAATGGTGTCCATCCACGTCTGGGGACCGCAATCGGTTGCGAGTTACAGTATGTTCTCAAATCGGTCCTAATATATTTTTCTTCTTTCTTTCTTTTTTGTCGCTCTCCATGTTGTCCATCCACGCCTGGGGACCGCGACCGGTTGCGAGTTAGACCGTTGTTTTTTTTATTGTAAATGGCAACTCAGATCGGTCCTAATGTATATTTTTTCTTTCTTTTTTTGTCGCATGGAGATGGTGTCTATCCACGCCTGGGGACCGCGACCGGTTGCGGGTTAGACCGTTGTTTTTTTTAAAGTTAATGGCAAATCAGATCGGTCCTAATGTATATTTTTTCTTTCTTTTTTTTGTCGCATGGAGATGGTGTCTATCCACGCCTGGGGACTGCGATCGGTTGCGAGTTACAGTATGTTTTTTTAAGCTAATGGCAACTCAAATCGGTCCTAATATATTTTTTCGTTTCTTCTTTTTATCGCATGGAGATGTTGTCCATCCACGCCTGGGGACCGCAACCGGTTGCGAGTTACATTATGTTTTTTTTTTAAGTTAATAGCAACTCAAATCGGTCCTAATATATTTTTTTCTTTCTTTTTTTTGTAGCATGGAGATGTCCATCCACGCCTGGGGACCGCAACCGGTTACGAGTTACAGTCTGTTTTTTTAATCAACCCTTGTACGTACCCCTGTTGGGGCACGGGCGCTAATGGCAACTCAAATCGGTCCTAATTTGGACGACTATTTCTGCCAATGACGAGTCAGTCATGGAAGTGAAACTTCGACTTTGGTCGGTTTAAAAAATCCTTTCATGAACTGGATTCCACCGCGTGACCGCGAGTCCAATCGCGATTATTTATTAGGTAAAACATAATTACCCTTTTCGACGTTTCGGCAGCGTTACATTTGCCGTAGTCTCGGGTAGACTAAATCTTACCTAATATAAGTAATCGCGATTGGACCCGTTTAATATATGTATAACTATGTATGAGTATCGTAAATCATTAAGAAATACGATTGCGAGGTGCTGCCCATTTGAACCAGACCGCGTCAGAAGGAGGGTTATGTATTTCGAGTGTATGTATGTATGTATGTATGTATGTATGTATGTATGTATGTATGTATGTATGTATGTATGTATGTATGTATGTATGTATGTATGTATGTATGTATGTATGTATGTATGTATGTATGTATGTATGTATGTATGTATGTATGTATGTATGTATGTATGTATGTATGTATGTATGTATGTATGTATGTATGTATGTATGTATGTATGTATGTATGTATGTATGTATGTATGTATGTATGTATGTATGTATGTATGTATGTATGTATGTTAGTAAGTGGGCCAGTAACGCACTACCATCAACAAACGTGGTAGCACCATCACATACCACATCACACCAAAATAAAAATAAACAATTGTGGCTCATTTTGCTTGAAGACAAATAAACATTTTCTATCCTACTCTCATGGGAAAATCGTTAAACAATTAAACGTCTAATTAAACGTTAAACAATTAAACGTTAAAAATAAACGTCTACAAGCTGTTTCCATCATCTCTACCGTGAGGCGGAGAGTCGCACCCGCTCTCCTATCTTCTCGTCCAACTCACCTGATTCTCCTGTTCAATTCTTTCCTCCTCCGTTATTTTCCTGTCCGCCGGCGGCTTCATGTTATTCCTGCGCCGCTCGTAGAAGGCGGGCCGGTTGTTCATGCGGAAAGCCTTGGACTGGATAGACTCGCGCAGGCGACGGATCTGGGCCAGCGTTTTTCTGGGGGCAAAATGACAAGTTACGGTACCTTTACTATTATCATCAGCCATTCCACACCCACTGCAGGACATAGACCTCCCTCGTGGTTTTCCAAGCTTCCCGGTCGTGGTCTGTCCGCATACAGAGTCTCCTCGCCACCGCAACCAGGTCGTCAGACCATCTGGTGGAGGGCCTGCCCAGACTGCGTCGTCCAGTACGCGGAGGTTAGCTCAGAACTTTTTCGCCTCGACGGCCATAACTACCATTAATTAAGCACAATACATGTTTTTAATGAAATGAGTAGTTTTCATAATGCTCGTAGCGCAAGAAATTAACTAACACAGACAAAGGCATGGGTGGAATTTTTAGCCTCGAGATAGGTTTTTAAAACAGACCAAACATGTAAGCAAAACCTTACTCTATTTCTACCCTTTTTGGACAAAGTGTGAACCTAGCTTTATAGTCTAGGTATTTATACTTACTTGTCCATTTTAGTAAACTGCCATATTCCCATTAATGACGTGAACTAGCACACTAGTTGAGATAACACGCCGCCAATTTTATAAACTTCAGTAACTTGCAACACCTAGTGTTGGCATCAAATTATAACTATTTTGAGGTTAATAACAATTTAATAATCTTGTTTATCAAATTGGACAGGTAAGGATAAATAGACTGTACGCACCGGTGGACCTTGAACAGATGCCTGAATACGCTCCAGGACGTGGAGAAGATGTCTACGCAGTCCGGGCACGGGTAGACGAGCCGGCTCGCCAGATGTTTGTACTTCATGTGGAACTTCAACGTCTTCTGTGTCGAGAACTGGAGGTTGCCTGTGGAGATTGATTATTTTGTAGAGGCATAATTGTTAATTAATGGGGAACTTCCGTCAAACTTAGACTGAAATGGCACAGAAGACATAAAAACCCACAGAACATGTTCTGTGTAAAAACCCCAATACCATTTGAGCTTGTAAATCTGATAAGATATTTTCAATCATTACAATAGGTGTGACGACAGTAGCAAATCATCAAAGATTTAACGATATTAGAGAAAAGTACACATTAAAAGGATATAAAACACCGATTTAGCTTTATAAAAAAAGAGATTACCAATATTTTGGATTGTAATACTGCTTTCAGTCATTTTGATTGAAACGCCAATCACACCGCGTGACGTCACACTTAGGTAAACTTCATCCGTGCTTTCTAGTTTCTTCCAGTGATTACGATGTATGTTTATCTAGGCGCGACGTCAGATTCGACGCCATGACACTGAGAATCCCACAGATTTAAAATAATTTTAGAAAATAGCTCTAACCTTCGTTAAATTTTAGTTTATTACTGAAATATAGGTTTTTTTTAAATAATGTGTTCCCACTGATTTAAAAATCTTTCGTCATGCCTCTTCTTTGACAAATGGCCCCATTTCTGATTCGAGGAATCAGAGAGACTCGTGCATAACTTGTTCCATAGCAAAATGCTGAGCGTCGTTTTAACCCCGGAAGTCACGACCAGCAAGACGCACACGTTCTTGAATTATTCTTATTTATTTTTCTAGTCAGTAGTATTTTGGCTTTTCTAAAGACTCCGAGATAATCAACTTACAAATCTTGCACTTGGGCACGTCTCCACCTTCCACCTCGTCATCATCGCTGATCTGTATGACTCCCTCGGCGTCCTGCGAGTCTTCCGACTCCCGAGAGCTCTCGATCCTGAACGCGCCGTCGCCTTCCAACACTGCCTTGTCTTGCGCTAGCAGGTGATCCAGCTCCTGGACCTGGGATAAGTTTATCATTAAAAAGTTAAAATTACTTTGCTGAATTCCGCCAAAAATCCCAATAAATATATTTGCACAAAACAACAATAACTCATAGGCGGTTGAAACGGTTTAACGGTCACCAGTTTAACGGTTACATTGCGTCATCGGGGGGGAGGGGCGGCCTAGCCTATAAATACGGAGCGTTTTTGGCTTTTTGCTGAGACGGTCACTTGCATTTGGGAGCCTGAGGATGCCTCGTGTTAGAGGCGAAACGCGTCGCGTGTTTTCTCACACAAGTATTGGTGTTGGTGGTGGTGTGTTCGTGTCTTGCTTCTGCTTGAAAAAGTGGGAGGGAGGGCGGTGCATTAGCTAGCCGCATGGTGCTTGTGGAATTTTTGGCGGAATTCAGCAAAGTAATTTTAACTTTTTAATGCTATTATGGATTTCCGCAAAGTAACGCCTGATTCTATATAACAAGTTTATGATTATATTCTTTTTAATGCATTTACTCGTGCTAAGGACAATATTTTAATGCATTAAAAAGTTAGTGCATTAAAAAGAATATAATCATGTGGGTACAGCGATATCATTCCGATGTAAAACCTAACTGGCGGGCGACGTTGTGATGTGAGTCGGACTTCTATAGACTTAAGTTTTAGTCAAACTAACAGCAATGACTAAAATGGAATAATGTTTGCTCTTGCGCGTATATCGCAAGCTCATTCTGAGTTTGTTCAAGCTATTTGCCGAGCATAGCACTCTTATTATACTATTTCCAACAACATGTTAAGCTGGTGACTACTAAACCCATCCCCAGATAAACCTTGTCGGTTTCGGGGGGTGGGAGGCATTATATTGAATGTATTTTTTTTCTTACTTTAAATAAATAAAAAAAAACTGCAAAGTAGGTACTCTGGGCTGCAAGCGATGCAAATTACTTCAGCCAGATGTTGCTGCCTGTACGTAATACAGAGAGTATTGTAAAGATGTTCGAAATTTCACTGATGTCGGTTGTAGGGGCTAGTAGCTTTAGTTACTCCAAACTCCTACAGTAAGTGTTGATGTGGATGTTAACTGACTGGTACTCGTTCTTATAGTTGTTGAGGGTTGTTTGAACCAATCAAAAATGTTATATAAAAATCTTCACTGTTTATTGTTGAATGTTAATGTTGGTTATATGCGAGCTAAATTGTAACTAAACTTAAAAACTAATGTATCGCAAAAGTAAACTGCGCCGTCCGCTTATTTCCTGCTACTACTTGCGCAATTTACCTCGTGCGTCAATGTACTGTCAGTAGTTGCTGACCGTACATCGGTGGTCGCCCATTAGCTCAGTTGGGCTCAGAGCGCTAGCACGGTTAGCCAGAGGTCGCGGGTTCGAGTCCCGGCATGGGTGGAATTTTAGCCTCTGAATAGGTTTTTTAAAGTTTATGATATGAACGCTTTGTATGTACCCACTGCTGGGGCACGGATCTCTCCCTGCATCGCAGGAAGCTTAGGCCATACTCTACCACGGGGGCCGAGTCTGGCTTTGTAGAGGATTGTAAGGCAGTGGTGGGTCTTACTGTCAGAAGTTATGAAGCCGCCCAAAAGGCATCTGATATGACTTAACGACTGCCATTACATGACAGCCGGCACCAACGGATTAACGTGCCTTGCGAAGCTCGGAATCGCTCGGAAAAACGCCACTAGCGGTAGTCACTGGATGGTCACCCACCCAGCATCTGACCGCGCCTGTTGTTGCTTAACCTAAGAGTTGAATCAAATCACTCGGTTACACTAACCACGAGAGTAAAAATTCCACCCAGCCCGGATTCGAACCCGCGACCTCTGGCTATCCGTGCCAGCGCTCTTTCCAACTGAGCTAATGGGCGACTCACCGACATCAGTGAAATTTCGAACCTCTTAACAATATTCTCTGTATTACGTACAGCCTCTAAATAGGTTTTTAAATTGTCCTTAGCACGGGTTAGTGCATTAAAAAAATATATTTATATATATAATATATAGATCTCTCTCTGTTAGTCGAAATTCACGCAACAACAGTTATAGCAAAACATCAGAGTTACTGCTACTATTAGTTTGCATCAGAGTTACTGTTACCTACTATTGTACGACTACACCAGATTGTAAAGGAGCAGACAAAATTAAATAGATAAAAAAGCATTTTTCTCTCCTCCATCCACGCCACTGTGGAAATGTTTCGTAGGTACTTATTATAGAGGGGAAATACCAGTACAGATGAGAAATAATTGTAGATAAGGTACCTGCTAAGTTAGGATTATAGCATTGAGCCTATGTATGCATCTGATCTGCAGTTCTAAGTTTATCTTGGTCTGGATTAAATGTTTAAACTACGTGGCATATTTAACAGACTGCTTCTTTGTGATGACATGACAAAAGATATAAGATGCTTTATAAGACATACAGTGCTACCAGATAATCTATACACTCAAGAAGTATGGTGCTTACATAATATTTATAGAATGGCAAAAGAGAAAATGACACTGTAGAATCTGAGAGATCCTGTTACAAAAAAACAGTAACATGCAATCAATTCTATACTATGATTTTGTTGTTAAAACTGATAAGATTAATCTTTTTAGTTTTAATAGCTTAGTAATAATTCAGAAGTTACCTCTCTGTGAACCATTTATTTTTTTCTCCAATTCGTAGATTGCAGAGTTGGGTGCAAACCTCCGATAAGAGATGAGTAGATGACACATAAGTGTTGCTAATTGTACAATTACTTAAAATTATTATTTGTTACTTAAGATGCTGTTACCACTAATTGTACAATGATTTGTTTTCCCTAATAAAATAAAAAAGATTTCTCATAATTTTACCTGTGAACGCATGTTGTCTGTCAGTTCTTCCTCATTAAGGTTAATACTCTGGAACACAGCCACAGAGCTACTTGGAATCTTCTGGAGAGTCACCTGATCCACTTCATCGCCTTTGGCAATCACTCCCTTAGTCTTTGTCATTCTCTCTACAATGGCTGACAAATCTTTTGTTAGTGGTATACGCTCATCATCTTCCTTCTCTAATACTTCTTTCTCTTTTATGGCTTCCTGGTAGCCATCTTCCATGCGTTTTAATCTTTGTAGCTCATTTACCTGTAAAGGCACACATAATTCTTTACATTATTTACTATTACATCACACTAATATTACAAAGGCTTAAGTTTGTGAGTGTGTATGTTTGTTACTTCTTCACGTCTAAACGGCTGCAGCGATATTAATAAATTTAGTCTGGAGTTAGCTGATACCCTGTATTAACATATAGGCTACGTTTTACTGCAGAATATCTTATTCACATGGGAAAATCGATAAAAACGCGGGCGGATAAAAATACCGTGGGGCACAGCTAGTAAAACATAAGTTTAACATTTCAGCCACTAAACCGAGGCTGCTAGGTGGTCTAGCACTTAATTGCCATCACTGTCTTGTTGATATACCCTAAAGATATGCCAATTAAACATCTATACCAATGCAGCGAGTCATCATAAACATTTGTTAATTTATGTAGCATGTAACATGGTCAGTAAAAAAACCTATGTATACTTAACTAAATTAATATTCAAGTACTCATTTGTATAATTAAGAACCAAAGCATAGGTTCTTAAGAAGTACTTAAATATCTGTGTCTTGAATCGAAATGTGAGACAAAAGTTTTCTTACAAAAAGTGCACTGACCCCTTACAAGTTCAAAATTGAGACTCCTTATAAATATCCTAGACTTAGATAAACAAAGTTTGTAAATATACTTACCAGTGATGTGTTTTTGATGAAATGGCCATGTGCTGTACTGTTGAACTTCTCTTTACAGTATACACGCTTATGGGAGACAAAGTTCACCAAACTCCTAAATAAATTTCGACATACTTTGCACTCATAAAGTAGGTCACATTCATTTGAAAGCAAATCTTTGATCTGAAAACAAGAAAAATGTTAGGTAGGTTCCTCATCATCTGGGTTATTATGCAATAGGTAAAATAAGCAAACGTACAAGTATCTAAATCAATAAAAGGTATAATAATAACATATGCACAATAATAAGATATGGTATCAGTATGACATCCACATGTTATTTTTCTTAACACTTGGGTACCTACCTCCCCTGTGGCAAAATCAAATATCTTCCTTGCTTGTGCAAATCCAGTGACACTGGTCTTTATAGGTTTTCTAAGTTGTGCAAAGTCAAAATCTTCAGATTCTTCAGAGGGCTGACCTTTATTTCCTTTGCCCTTATCATCCTTCCCCTTGGTTTTCACATTCATCTTGTTGCCAGCCATGTTGACACTAGGGTTATAAGATAACAAGCTAATTAAAATCAATAAGCAGTCTGACTAAATTTAAATTTTATTACTTCACCACAAAAAATCGAGAAGTGAGAAAAATTCAAAGATAAACCTTCTTTTCATATTAGCATCTTCACGCTTGTACTTTTACGTAGGTATTTTGTATAGATAGATACTACTTATAGGTACCATCGTGCATAACGCTGTCCCCTTATGTTATGACAAGCACGATCCTATATGGATATTTTTCAACTACAACTTGCCGGAATATAGAAGTATGGCAAAATAACCCGTTCTATCTATTATTAACATTGAACGAATAATCAAACGAGTACTTTTGGATCGAGCATGGTACTACTATGTGGTAAGTACCACAATCGGGGCTCAGTCTCTCCCTCATATTATACTGAATAGAAGAGTTTTTCAGCTGCAAGCAAAAGGCCAACAGATTTTCCAACTTCCGCAGAAGGCGACGCAGTAATCAAACTACTTGTACTCACATTGAAAACCCCAGAACGACGAACGTGAAAATCCTAAAATTTTGACGATAGCGCCTTCATCTGGACTCCATTTTCAACAAATGAACGACTACTATAGAACGTAAATTTTTACTTTTCATTGCGAAGCGTAGGCGTAGAGGCGAACCGAATGAGTTATGGTTATTCCCAAGCGAGCATATCTCAAAAGTCAAATGCATCAAAAAAATAGATGTGATAGATCCCTTCTTCAAAGATATTTTTTTTTCTCTCCTCAATTTCATATCACAATATCAGCCGCAAATTCAGCTTTACTTACTATGCATGTTGCTCTATTTATGCAGGACGAGCAGGATGGCGAGCAGCTCACTCTCGGGCTCGTTCGTTCCATTTGTTCCACATGTTCAATTGTTCTTGTTGAGCCCGCCTATTTTTAAAAAGTAGCTTGCGCTTCTCATTGATCCGATCCAATGATTTGATGGATTTAACTCGTTAACGGTTGTACTATGAGAAAGAAAAGAAGGAATCACACGGTAGGTAGGTACCTAGATTTTGTTCTGTCTGTATTCGCTTTGTTATAATAACATCGTATTCACGTGAGATGTCCAGAAATATGTAGACTGGCAATATAGACAAAAAAAAAGTCAGATTGTTATTGGCACAGGTTATTGAATTTGTGGCTATTGGTCTGTGTAGTGTGGTATAAATTGGCACAAAACAAACGAATTTTGAATAATTTATCCAATAGAGCCAGCAAATCTACAATAATAAGGCTTATTAATAAGCCTAATAGAGCACCCTATTGACCAAAAAAGTTTCGCGTATATTTATAAGGTAAATATGCCTAATCTTAGATCGAAAAGGTGGAGTCGCAGGTAGCCGGTAAAATTAAACTTTCTGCTTAAATTACTGACAAGATCATCGTTCTTTTCAGAACCATGGCTACAGTAGAAACTCAGGTTTCGGAACACCAGCAGCGCAGATGGCAGAACATACTAAAACTGCTCGAAAGATCGGGTCCTTTCTCTCATCCTGACTTCGAACCCTCTGCTGATATTCTGGACTTTATCATGCACTCATGCAAGGTTCTTATCGTCGGAGCGGGTGGCCTAGGCTGCGAGCTGCTTAAAGATCTGGCTCTTATGGGCTTCAAGAAGTTGCATGTTGTAGACATGGACACTATTGAGTTGTCCAACTTGAACAGGCAGTTTCTCTTTAGAAAGGACGATATTGGGTCTTCGAAAGCCAAATGTGCTGTCGAATTTGTTAACAAAAGGTACATTATCTAATTTTGTCATCTAAAATCGCCTTTCAACCCTACAGCGACATACAGGTTGTGTTGCATTGCTCTGTTGATTGCTGGCTGTGTCTGGATGTGAACATCATATACACATTTATACAAGGGTGCAGTGTGACTTAACTGCCAAGGCCAATCATTAGAAAAACTTAATTGGTACCACAAAGCCAATATGCTCTTAATTTTGTTTACAAAGACATTTTAAAATAAACCAAACTGGGGAAACACTTGATTGCTGTGTGGTGTCAGCCTGGAGAATAGCACCAACCCAGTTCTTCCCGCGGGTGTCGTAAAAGGCGACTAAGGGACACAAGCCGGGGGGAGGGCAGCAGCGCCTCCTGCAGTACAATTCAACCTAACTGCAATCCCCAACCCGCATGCCCAGCGTGGGGATTATGGGCATTACCCCCTATGATAGCATAACGTGGTGCTCTTTAGGAGAGGGCTATGTCCAGCAGTGGACTAGCATAGCCTGACGACGGGGATACACATAGACAATTATTTTGGTTAAGAATGTTTTTTTAAGTCTTAGGTAAGCCAATTGCCCTTTCTGGTCATGATCTACTTATCTTGAACCTTCTACTAAGATGTGTATTGATAATTATCTTTCCAGGGTGCCTGGCTGTGAGGCAGTAGCCCATCATTGTCCAATTCAAGACCTGGATGATGGATTCTATCGCCAGTTTCACATAGTGGTGTGTGGCTTAGACTCCATCATAGCGAGACGCTGGTTGAATGGCATGCTGATGTCTCTATTGCAGTATAATGATGATGGTAAGCGAAATCATGAGTATGTTATCAACAAGCAATAGACTACCCCAGAGACAAGATTGGGGATGTGACAGCAGTAAGTGTGGTTGGTAGAACTACAATAATAATATCCATTTACTACAAAACTTTTACTGGGTTGGTTGTGGTAAGAAGGCAAAGCCAAACTGGAAATAACACTAGACAAGTCTTTAAATTAAAAAAGACAAGTCTGGTGTATGTACAATAAAGAATATTTTTATCTTAAATGTCCATTGAAATAAAAAAGTATGTTATGCTTGAGAAATGTTTTTATAAAATAAGGTTGTGTGGTTTAATTTCTACGAAGTGCTAGTGTGACCCCGTGCCATACAGTTGCATTAAAAACTTGCCAGTCTCAGTCATATTGTATATGTCTTGTCATTCTTACATTTCATTTGATCTTACTGTTATGCTAACCTATTCCAATTTGCAACTTTGTCAACTGAGTATATTTATTTCAACAATGTGAATACTTTAAACTTTTTATTTATCAATCCGTCGGAAGGTATCATAAGACTAGTTCCATTCCTCCCAAAAACACATAAAAAAGTTGACCGCTGTCTGGTTCCTTTTACCAAAACTTCATTCGCACAACGACAGTATAACTTTTTGGCACCTCGATTTTAATAACACACTTAATGCTTTAGGCCCAATAAAGAAACACACAAATTTTAAAATCAAGAAAATAATCAAAGACTGGCTATATCCACTTAATTATGAGGAAACTGAAGCACTTTTGCTCACTATAAAATAAAAATAAAAACAATTGTAAACTCCATACGTTGCGTCGTATGCAACAAAATATATATATACATATATAACTACTAATATCAACAATTATTTCCTAAATATCACTATTAACCTAAATAAATATTACCATTGTACGAAGGGCTTCCAAATACACACACACATACGCGCGCGCACCCACACACACACACACACACGCACACACCCTCACACACACACACACACATACACACCCTTACACACATTATTGCATACAACATAATAATAATAATTAAACTAATCATTTCATTCATTTTTAATCACTAGGTCTTTTTGAAATGTCCTAGCTCTAGCAAGTTTCTCTGTTTGCTTTGTATAAAATTTATAACTTTTTGTTTTACTTTTTTGTATGGTACATTGTTTAGCACTAATTTGCACCTGATTGTTACACTTAGTTAAGGGAAGACACTTGCTCTTGACGCACAGGTTATCCTAGTTCGAGAGCAAGGGCTTCATAAATAACTGTGGCAAATTGAATTTCTCAATAAAGATATTTCTATTTCTTACTCCACAGGTAGTCTGGACCAGACAAGTGTGATCCCGCTGGTGGACGGAGGCACTGAGGGGTTCAAAGGCAATGCTAGAGTGATTCTACCCGGCATGAGTGCTTGCATTGAGTGTACTTTGGACTTGTACCCTCCGCAGAAGACTTTCCCGCTCTGTACAATCGCTAACACTCCAAGGTTATTAGTTTGAGCTGCCATAAAAGAGTTGTTACTATTTTCTCCCTTGTAGTGGCGTTCGCTCGCAGACTGGATATATACATTATTTATTGTGTCTCTTAAATAAATAAACTGAGCCTTTATTTCCAAATTTTATATGCACATTTTAAAATTTTCATATTGGCTGAGTATATAAATTAAAAGATAGTCTTTTAGGCATTAATGACATGCAATACCAATGATATTATAATAGTGCTTCTTACTATGCTTACTGTTTTTTTCAATTGTTAAATACAATTTTTGATGGATTTTTAAAGGAAGTTAAGGAAGGAGCATATCATTAATTCAATTCAATGATCTCTAAAAGCTTCCTTTATTCCATAAATAAGGGAGGCCTATCAATGGGAGACAATCAATATATAATTTTTAACTCAATCGAGTTAATATTATAAATTGAATATAAATTAAACTGTGCTGACCACTGTTGCAATTATTACTGAGGAAAAAAGAACAGTGACCATAATATTACAAAACTATGTTATAATCACACAATGTTTTTCTGCGCTTACAATTGAAAAGATTGCCCTTCACAAGAATTACCTTCATTTCCTCACAAAGCCTTTTCTCACGACCGCAGGCTACCGGAGCATTGCATAGAGTATGTCAAAGTTATCCAGTGGGGAAAGGAGAACCCTTGGGGTGCGGAGACGGCCCTGGACGGGGATGACCCCCAACACGTGGGCTGGGTGCTGGAGAAGGCCCAGGAAAGGGCCATGAAGTATGGCATAGTGGGGGTCAACTACCGACTGACGCAGGGAGTCTTGAAGAATATTATCCCAGCTGTGGCAAGCACCAACGCGTCCATAGCTGCTGTTTGTGCGAGTGAGGTGAGTGAGAAGGGTTGGGAAAAAAACTGGCCAAGTTTATCTTTGGATACCTATAACTAGCTGTGCGCCGCGGTGTTACCCGCGGTTTATCGATTTTCCCATTGGAATAAGATATTTTCCCGCAGTAAAACGGAGCCTATGTTTTAATTCTGGGTGTCACCTTACTCCATGCCAAATTTTATTAAAATCGCTCCAGCCGTTTAGACGTGAAGAAGTAACAAACAAACACACTCACAACCATTCGCCTTGATAGTACTAGTGTAATGTGATTAGTGTGATATGAACTTATCATTTGCTTATGAGACCCGAGAACTCAGCCCTTATTAGCCTCATAGAAAGACTAAGTTTGGAGTTTTTTTGTCCATTTTTTCTCCAAAATGATCTAGATTTTGAAATGGACACCTAGTTTGAATTGTAACGTTCATTAAGCCGCATTCTGCGCTACTTTTAATAAAACCATTTCATTTTATTGTACGTAGCAAGCACTGAGGTATGCTAACACTTCAAACACAAGAGTTTTTCTGGTTTAGTCGACAAATGCCTAATTCGCGAAATGTCTACCTAGTCTCAAAAAGACGTATTCGTGAAATGCCCAATTCTCAAAAGGACCACTTCGTTAAATGCCTTATGATGAGACAAATGCCTTATTCGCGAAATGACTACCTAGTCTCAAAAAGACTTATTCGTGAAATGGCTCACTATTCTTATTCAACCGATTATGTTTTACTTGTTACTTTCAAACGGGTCGTATTATTTTTTTATACAATTGTGGATAGTTGTTATTTTTTCTGCACTTACGTAAACATGGTTTAAAACATGTAATATTGTCTTGTTGTCCAGTGCGAAGAAGTCATTCTGCGTAGTTAAAAATGGAAGAAAGTGACTTTAGGCTGGAAAAAAATCAGACGGGAAACGATACACTGCTACATAACAAAACTAATGACAATTATATAGATCATTAATATAAATGAAAAATATTGTTTTTTGGTTTACTTTGATTTATGATTATATAAAGATTTTACAACAAAGATTCTTCTTCAGGCTATATTAGTCCACTGCTGGACACAACCCTCCCCTAATGAGTGCCATAGCACAAGGTTGTGTCATCATTGGGGGGTAATGTTCATAATCCCCACGCTGGGCATGCGGGTTGGGGATCGCAGATTGGTGGAATTGTACTGCAGGGGGCGCTGCTGCCCACCCCCCGGTTTGTGTCCCTTAGTCGCCTTCCCAACAAAGATTATTATAAGTATTTTCTATTTGGGCAGTTTGTTTCATTCATATTACTAATTGATGTATGCTGTACCATTAGCGAGTGTTATTGCTACTACAACTTCACAAATGTACAATTCCCGAGGTAAAAATCAGCAATCCGCAGGTGTTCAAACTGGCCACCTCCTGCTGCGCCAATATGAACAACTACTCGATACTGAACATGTCTGACGGCGTATACAGCTACACGTTTAGCGCGGAACGGCGCGCCGGCTGCATCGCCTGCCAGAATACCGCGCGCACTCTCACCGTGCCGCAGGCGGCCACTCTGCGGCAGTTGCACGAGCAGTTGTGCGGCGAGCGAGGGTTCATGATGCAGAGCCCGGGTGAGCTTAGCCTACATGAAAGTTCTAAAAGCCTATTTAGAGGCAAAAACTCCACCCATGCCGGGACTCGCAGCAGCTTAAATATGAACAGGCTCGACAAAACAGATACAGACAACAAATCTGATCATAGTCCGAGGACTGATTGCAGATCTAAATAGAAAAGAAAGGAAAAAAATGCCGGGACTCGAACCCGCGACCTCTGGCTAACCGTGCCAGCGCTGTCCCAACTGAGCTAATGGGCGACCACCGACATCGGTGAAGTTTCGAACCTCTTTACAATATTCTCGGTATTACGTACAGGCAGCAACATCTGGCTGAAGTAATTTGCATCACTTGCAGCCCCGAGTACCTACTTTGCAGTTAGGTTTTACATGGGAATGATATCGCTGTACCTACAAGTACGCTGGCTCGGTTAGCCAGAGGTCGCGGGTTCGAGTCCCGGCATGGGTGGAATATTTAACCTATAAATAGGTTTTTAAAATTGTCCTTAGCACGGGTTAGTGCATTAAAAAGAATATAACTATATGAAAGTGTAAAAAAAATCGGTTTGAAAACTTATAATTGCATATACAAATGTACATACATTTGAATATGCAATTATGATATAACTGATACAAATGTATAAAATGCATATACATTTGTATCAGTTTTAAAACCGATTTAACGTATTTTAACTAATGGATAAGATCTGCAAAAAAGATAATCGATATCGAAAGAAGAAAATAAAACTTGATAATTTTGCATCTGTAGCAATTTTATCGAAAAACGGCCAGGATTGGTCGAATCTACAATGACGTCACACAGAAGTCAGTTTGTTAGCTTTTAGAATATACTTCGGGCTCTAGAGTAGGCTTCGGTTTTCGCCGAAATTGTAACTACTTCCTGCTCTACTGCTCTGTATAAAACTTTTCTTCACTATTTTATATATATATATATTTTATTACACCACTTTTATTACATCCCACGTATATTCTAAAAGCTAACAGTCTGTAAATACCTATAGCGATCCGAGAACCCGGGACTTCACTTAACGCTTGTTTGTTTATAGTGACGTCTCTAATTCCTGTGCGATGCCATATTGCTCAAGAGCGTATTGGCGACTTTTTTCAAAAGTGAATTATATTTACTTTTTCTAGAAAAAAATACACGAAAGATTTAAAAATATCACAAATTCTGTCGAGATGTTTTTCTGAAACAAGAAATAACTAAAGTATGTAGTAGCTGTCTATTGACTCCTTTCAAAATATGCATTTCTGACCCACCGTACCACCGCCCAGTGGTACGGTGGGTAATTATTTCAGAAACAATACCAACAATTAATAGTGATGTTTATATTTGTAGCTATAGAGTACAGATAATATAATTTACAATTAAAAAAGTAACAAAACACGAACTCTAGGATTCTAAGAACAAAACATGACACATTATTACACATTAACGTCTAGGAAACTTCTCTCCACAGGCATCAAGCCACGTAGCATAGCACAGGTGTTTAGGTCTTTCCCAAATCAGCTGGTAACAACGGAAGCCGTTATGATAAAGTAATTGATAATAAAAGAGATACATAAATTGTAATCGCAACCTGTGTCTCAGCACTATGGTGGTATCGTAGCGAAAAATAATTACCCACCGTACCACGGGGCGTATCGGCGGTGGTACGGTGGGTCAGAAGGGAAAATATGTATATACTCGTTTACAATATCTCTTATCAAAATGTATGTGGTACACACATTGTGATAGGAGATAATTATATGGTAGGGAGATATATGATATTATGTGGTACATAAATTTTGATAGGAGCCAGGAGGGCTGCTGTACATTTGTACAAATGGCCTCAGTCTGACCATAGCATAGGGAATCGTGATTGAATCGGGACAAGTTATTGTGTTGTGTGGAAGTTGAACCGAATTGTACTTCCCACGACTTCGTTCGCGAAGAAATTTATATGTATATTTACGAAAAAAAAATAGCCTATATCCTTTAACCAGACCTATATCTATATCCTATATCTATCTCTGTACCGAACTTCATCCCATACCGGTCAGCGTTATTGCGTGATTGAGTAACAAACATGTTCACAAACTTTCACATTTGTAATGTTAGTAAAAATTTATGAAAGCGGCTCAGGTAGTCGAAGTGAAGTCCTACTTAGTCTGTTTTATTATTATTTCAGGTATTACAACGAACATCAATGGTCGTAACAAGACTCTCTACATGCCTTCTGTAAAGAGCATAGAGGAGCGGACGCGGGACAACCTCAACAAGAAGCTAACAGATCTGGGACTCTTCGACGGAGCTGACATTCAAGTGGCCGATGCCACCACCCCCAATACCATCACAGTGAAGCTGAAATTCATTGAGGATGAAGACGTAGATATGATGCCCCGATAGGCGCAGTACTGACCTGGGGGGCGAGTCTCTAACATAACATTTACATACAGGCACATACTTTGCTTCGGGCCCCACACAGGATACCCTGTGTCGTGGGAACCAGAAACAACGACATCACAAACATGTAAACATCCGAGACCTGGTTTTTTTTGTCCCCAGCCGGGGATCGAACCCGGGACCTCTAGCGCATCTGCCTACCTCCATGGTAGGCAGATGCGCTAACGCTGCGCCACACTAAAATGCATAGTTGTTAAACAGAGTCGTATTAGTCCGGTAATGGTCTTTTCATTCATACTATCGGTACCTAGTTTAGTAACCAATCGCGTTGCAATGGTATAACCCGTGCTATTTAACTCGGCGCCTTCTATCTTCTTCGCCAGATATGCCTATTTAATTTTCGCGGTATACCTCTGGAATGACAGTGTAGCTAGCTATTGCTTTGTAGACTACCAAATTGAGGCAAATAACAACCATTCTCATGCTTATACCATTCTATTGAAAACTATGTAATTAGACTCTAGGGCATGTAGGCCGTCGTTTCGCGCCATTTCAGGATATAACCTCCTAAGTCCTGCCTGGGTAGCAGGGCGACGATAGAATTCTAGTCGCGTGCTTTGAATTTCAAAAGTTGCGACTTTCCAGTACATTTTCTGTCGCCACAAAACGCGTGACTCGTGCAATCGTACTACCCGAGCAAGCCTTCAAAATGACAATCGAAAATCATTGTTATTTTCAAGGCGAGGAATTAGGAGGAGAGGAATGGCGCGCGAATACCGCTCTCAATTCCGAGAGAATGAAATTCAAATGTGTATGTAATTGAGATTTTTTTTACCTCGCCTACCTACTTGACATTCGCTCTTGTGTCGTATGTGACAAAGTCAATACTGACTGTATACCAGAATACACAATAGATAGATCATATATTTTTGGGGTACAAAGGCGCGCGGCGGCTTTAAACTAAAAAGAAACAGAAACAAACGCGATAGTTTTGGGTGTGACTCAAACCTATGAACCTCCTGCAAGTACAGACGACCTGAATGACTGCAGACTATGGGTCAAAGTAAAGTAGTTAATTATACTATTTTTAATGCACTAACCCGTGCTAAGGACAATTTTACGATGTACGTAAAATTGTCCTTAATAACAATGTACGTAATACAGAGAATAGTGTAAAGAGGTTCGAAATTTTACTGATGCCGGTGAATCGCCCATTAGCTCAGTTGGAAAGAGCGCTGGCACGGTTAGCCAGAGGTCGCGGGTTCGAATCCCGGCATGGGTGGAATTTTTAGCCTCTAAATAGGTTTTAAAACATGTAATTAATGTTTAATTTTGGTCTAAGTGCCTAACCCTACGATGTATTACAGTCTGTAAATAATTCATTGCTACGAATCAGTTTTTACCGATCATAGCTGTTGTGAGATGTGACATAAGAGCGAGTGTAGCTTGAGAGCCAGATTGATTCATTCTCTGAATTCAGATAAGTGTGTGGTTGGCCTTAGGGTTTTGTTGAGTAGATTTTTACAGTTCATAATTTCCTGAAAGATGGTGTGATGGGAAAAATCCTTGTATATAGTGGGTTAATAATGATGATAGAAAACTTTCAGATAATATGGGTACCTACAGTGATATCAAGATGCTGACATAGAATGAACTGACAAACTCTACGACAATATAACTGATTTACTGGTAAACACGTAAATAAACTTTCATAATTTAAATCAAAGCAATGCGTTCCTGTTAGCTAAGTGTGTGTCTGTGCTGTTAGTGCCAGTCTAATATATCGATAAAGATTTCTGTACTTCAAGATCAACTGAACCAACTATTGTGATTTTATTTAAGAAGCAATAAACAGTAACTTTGATAAAACATGTTTCATTCTGTTTCATACCTACCTAGTTTTGCCATTACCCATTAGAAAACTCGGGTAGGTAATGTAACGAAAAAAAACCCGAAGGTAGGTCTCATAAAAAGAAAGTAACGGTGGGAAATAAAATACTGTCTAAATATGAATATGGTAAAAACTCCGATTTAATCCGAGGGTACAAAGATTGATGAGGATCACAGTTATTGTTCTGAGGTTCTGGGTAAAAAATGTACGTATGAAGGTAGGTACCTATTTCTTGGTAGAAATGGTCAAAGAGTACCTACACAACAGTGTTGCCAGATACGAAACCTGAAAATGCGGTACCTGTACTTTAAAAAAGCGGATTTTCAGAAAAAATGCCGATCTTTTAATCATTATATAATATTATACAATACCGATTGTTCTTTGTCCGTTTAAAGGTTTTATATGTCTATTCATACTAGGATATCATAATTTCTTAACAAGACTGAATATGCACAGATAACCAAGTCAAAAATTTGCGGGCGCCTCTAGCTTTGCTGTTGTGAATGGACTATAGTAACACTATAATATGTGACCTGCTGCATAGAGTACACGCACGCCCGCATGAACGCACAGTGCATTGTCTATATATCACAGATTATTGCACCAAACGGAAACCGACTTGTTGAAAGTTGAATGAACATGACATTGAACCAATTTCGAAAAAAGCGGAACCGCGTTAGTAAAAAGCGGAAAGCGGATCCACTATCTTGTCGCGTTACGGTTATTTAGAGCCCTAACGGGAACCTAACGGATCAAAATAAAAAAAGAACATAAAACATTCACTAAAACAGTATATTATATAAAACTTTGGGTGTAAAAGGCCCTAATTAGATTCATTCCGTTGCTTTACGTTTATAAGTACTTCCTTAGGCTGTTGACCGCTGTAGGCAGTGACGGCTGGGGAAGATGGCTGCTGGCTGATGTTGACCTCGGTTTTCTTGAACCACCGTGGTGTTCAACCTCGACGTAACTAGGTTCAAACGTAGCTAGGTCCAAACTTAGCTGATCCCAACTTAGTTAGGTCCAAACGTAGCTCCCTGGAAAGTGCATTATGAAAGCGTGTCAAGAGGTGCAAAGTAAAATGGCCTTTATGCCGAGCAGCGGAAGCAAAACCTAGCAGAAGCAGGAAAGTACTAATATGCAGGCTATGGTGATAAGTGACAATAACAGCAGGACGGAGTTTACATTATAAAAAGTTATTATAAAATCTAGAAGTTACAATTTAAAGCAATGAAAATTATTTAATACTTTTAAGTAGGTAGTTTATAGGGCGTGGCACAAGCCACCACAAATGATTATAATTAGCTTGCAAGGATGAGGATGACAAGGCAAATTAACACAAAGTTAAAATATATAGGTAAGCTATATCTAAAATGCATGCACTAAAACACTAGGTAACCTACAGTTGGCTAGATAAATAATAACTGTCCACAACTTACCCAAGTAGGGGAAAACACTTTGTACACGAGTATAAGTTATGTACTTCAGATTATATGTAATTTATGTACTTCAGATAATATTTATATATAGACAGACTTTTGTTGCAAAAAGATTTCGTACGCTTGATAATTTAAGAGCTCACGGAGCCTGTGAAAAGTGACGCGGCCTCTCGCGAGAACTATCTAAAACGTACTGCCGGTGGCGAGGATCCGACTAACCGCTCTGCTGCGCCGTGCGCACGCGCAGGTATCGCACACCTATAACCCCTAGTTATGGCTCTATACATCGTAGGGAGTTCCTAACGTCGATAGCCACAATTATCGGTAATATATGTCGATATCGATATTACTTGGTATAAAATAATAAGATAACGAGTTCAAGTTATAAGTATGTAGGTATATTTACTAGTGTTTAATAGTTTGTTTAGTATTGTAGTAGGTAAGCTTATTTATTAAATATGAATTCAAAATATATAGTATGTAACATATATATTTAATATGTTACATTACCCCCTCGCGACACTTACGAATTTTTGTCACTTCTAAAAAAAACAAAAATTCGTGCTTAAAAAAAAAAATATATGTGCCAAGACACTGCGTACGGCAATTATTCATCTCTTTCATACTATCACTCACTCATACATCTACATTATATCATAAATCTTAATCTCAGACATGGAGAATTTAAGATCCTAACATTCAGAGTTACCAAATAGCAATAACAATTATTTGATCGGTAGCTCAGCAGGTATCTGTATTATGAGATGGTTAAAAAATAATAATTTTGGGCAAGTGACCAATGTAAATAAATAGAATATAATTAAAATATCATGCAATTGTTAAATTTTATCATGCAATAAAATTTAAATAAAATCATGCAGTTCATTAAGTATAATTTAAAAACATGTACAACATCAATATAATAAAAATTATTGCGTACAACTTTATATAAATTTATTAATAATATTTTATTTATTGTTTGTAATTTATTATTTTAAAATCCTTTATATGCCATGCTCCTAAATCGTTATTGTTCATATCTTGCACTTCATAAACCAACGGAGATCGTTTTTTGGTAATCCTACATTTTATATATTTAGGTGCCAGTTTTTTCGTAAAATATCTATCTTTGTCACTCAAATAAAAAGTTTTCTTCCACACTATGTCTCCTACCGCAAATTCTGCAGGTTTTCGCCTCAAGTTATATTGAGTAGAATTCCTACTGTGGGCTTGGAGTAATGCTTCCTGCACTTTGTAGAATGTTTTACTCAGAGTACCAAGATTTTCGGCATAAGGATCCCGGGGTTGAAAAACAATTTGACTCACATCATCGGCATCTAAGTAGTGAGTACCGCAATCTACCAATTCTCTCCCATACACTAAAAATGACGGTGTATAGCCTGTCACTTCGTTAACTGAATTATTCAACGCGAATTGTATTTTGGGAATATTAGTGTCCCATGAGCGTTGGTCGTCCTGGATGAAAGTGGAAACGGCAGTAATTATAGTTTTATTATACCGCTCAACAGTGTTAACTTGAGGAGAATATTTGGGTGTGAAGTGCACCTGAGGAATTTTATATCTCTCTAACATATATTTTAAAACATTGCTTGTAAATTGCTTTCCATTGTCCATTAAAATGCAAGAAGGAACGCCATGAACTAAAATTACATTTTCTTCGAGTATTTTTGTAATTACATCTGCAGTTGCTCGTCTGATAGGAAACAAAAGGCAATACTTTGAAAAGCAACAAGTTATCACAAATAAGAAAGTATTTTGTTTCCTTGACACAGGCAGAGGGCCAACTAAATCGATGCTAATCATCTGAAATGGCCTGGAACAATCTTTTGGCCTACCCATTGGACCTAAGGTCATATGATTTGCATGCTTATGTGCAATACAAACGTCGCAACCTGTTACTAAATGTACAACATCATCATGCATATGTGGCCAATAATATTTCAGTGACAGACGTTTGTAAGTTTTAAATATGCCGAAATGACCTGACGTTGGTTGAGAATGGTTTTCAATCATAATTTTCTCTCTTTCATCACTAGGAATTACTTCCTTCCATTCAAATTCTGTTGTTAATGCGTTTTTATTTTTCATATACCTGAAAAGTTTATTGTTTTTAACGGTATAGTTCGGAAAACTGCTTGGATTTGAAGAGCAACCATTGAAAATGTTCAAATACCAGGTGTCAGAAGTTGTGGGTGGAGTCAAGGTAACAGCAGAGACAGGTACTGCTCGAGATAGTGCATCCGGAATCACGTTGTCTACGCCTCGCTTGTGCTTAATCTCAAAATCAAAAGCAGACAGACGGACTCCCCAACGTGCTAAGCGTCCGGTAGGGTTGCTCAGAGATAAAAACCATTTTAAGGCAGAATGATCTGTGTATACGGTGAAAGTTTTGCCATTCTCTATATAGCAACGCCAATGCTCCAAAGCTACCAAAACAGCTAGCGTCTCCCTCTCTGTGATGCTATAGTTTTTCTCCGCTCCTGTAAGAGATTTGCTCATATAGGCCACCGGGTGTTCTTTGCCATCAACCGTTTGAGTCAACATAGCGCCGACACCATAATCGCTAGCATCGGTGTGGACTTGAAACGGCAGATCATAATTTGGGCAAGAAAGAACTGGGGCAGAGACTAGACACTCTTTAAGTTTATTGAAAGCGTCTTCAGCTTCAGCCGTCCATTTGAATGGAGGGGCATTCTTTTTAGTAGAGGTAAGAGCATTTAAAGGGCCGGCAAGTGTGCTAAAATTTGGTACAAAACGTCTATACCATGTAGCAGTGCCAAGAAACCTCTTGACCTCCTTCTTTGTGGTCGGCGTCGGATAATTCAAAATAGCCTCTACCTTTTCAGGATCAGTCCGTAAACCTTGGGCATCAACAATATATCCCAGATACTTTAAACGATTACGGAAAAAATGGCACTTTTCCAAGTTGATAGTGAGATTCGCCATTTTAAGTTTTTCGAGGACGGCCAGAAGGAGAGAAACATGCTCCTCAAACGAGCTAGACACCGTGACTATATCATCCAAATACGCGAAAGCTTTTAAATCAAAATCTGATCCGAACAACATATCGACTAATCGCTGTTGGGTAGCTGGCGCATTAGTCAAACCAAAGGCAGTGACGTTAAACCGCAGAGAGCCACGCCCTGGGACATAAAATGCTGTCTTATTCCTATCCTCTTCAGCTATGGGAATCTGCCAGAATGCCTTGGATAAGTCGATAGAGCTTAAGAATTTTGCATCCCTTAAGTTGTCTAGAATCTCTGAAATGTAGGGGAGACTGTAGGCATCACGTTTCGTTACCGAGTTCAGTTTCCTGCTATCTAGACAAAAACGCGGCTGTCCGTTCTTTTTATAGACGATGAGAACGGGAGAAGACCAAGCGCTCTCACATGGCTCAACAACTTTCAGGTCTAACATTTCATCAACTTCATTTGTCAATATACGTTGCTTCTCTGGTGACATTCGATAGTATCGCTGGCGGATTGGAGGTGAATCCCCAGTATCGATGTGATGTGTAATCACTGATGTCTTACCTAAGCCTTTTCGCTCAAAGGAAACTTCTTTAAATTGGTCAATAACGTTATCAGCTATCTGACGCTGATTAGAATCCAGACTTTCATAACCGTGGATGTGAGTCTCCTTATGTTCCAAGGACAACTCCGCTACCTGAAAGTCTGGGTTCTTAGATAATGTGATTGCATCTAAGTGTTTCGGAAACAATTCAAATTTCCGCCAAAAATCAATCCCTAATATCAAAGCTGTATCAACTTGCGGTACAACAAAAGCTTTGATTAAGTGAAACTTGTCTTTAAAAGTGACTGGTAAGTTCATAACTCCCAAACATTGCATCTTTTGACCACCGGCAGCAACAACGTCAAGGCTCTCACCATCCACAATTCGCAACCCATACTTTAAAAGCAATTTGTGAGAGTCCTTGCCTAAGATTGTCACCGCAGAGCCGGAGTCAAGCAACCCGCAAGCGTCTACCTCATCAATTTTAATATTGACGTAAGGTCTAATATCATTATTAGGTTTATTATCCAGAATTGCCGAAGTTTTATATACAAAAAAATAGTTACCAACAAACTGAAGCCAATTATTCCAATCGGTCTTATCAAAATAATTAACACTGGGCACCTGGCAATTCTGACTACCTAGTTTTTTGACTGATTATTATAATGTTTAGCACAATCAGGGCAATTTTGAAACCTATAATCTGGTTTACCACACCGAAAGCAAACAATCTTTCTCTCCGCTGTACAATTCCGGAGATTGTGTGTATCGTTGCGACACCTTGGGCAATATTTAACCTTCTGATGAATGGCATTAACTTTGGGACTGGTATATTGGTTGGATTTATTGTAATTATTGTTATAATTTCTGTAATTTTGGTTATTGTTTTTGTTGTAATTACTTTGATTGTTGTTTCTGTAATTTGTATTATAATTTGATTTATTTGGCTGACTGTAATAATTTTTGTTATCAAAATTAGGCTTTGCATAAGCAAACTCGGGCGCAAGAGTCTCGGAAGAAACCCGAGGAGGCTCATGAAAAGTAGAAGTTCTCGAATGAATGCTTTCATAATTTTTGCAAAGGTCATGTAACATCGCAATATCCCGAACTTCACCTGCTGAAGCTATCACGCTGGCGTAACACGGCCTAATATTGTGAAGTAACAACTCCAATTTCTCCTCTTCTGGTAACAATTTGGAAAGACGCGAAAACATTCCTGCCATTATAGAAAGATAAATAGTGATATTTTCGTTATCACCCTGTGTCCTTGCTCTAATCTCTGACATAAATCGAAAATCAAAATCCGAAAGACCAAAATCCTTTTTTAATCTGATGCAAAGTTCCTCCCAAGTATGAATACTATCCTTTACATACCTAAACCAATGCAAGGCATCATCAGTAAATATTTCAGTTGCCATATTCAAAAGTTTATTAGAAGATATACTCCTAGCAGTAATAAACTCATCCACTCTCTGAATAAATGCACGCACACAGGTCTTGCCATTAAATTTAAGTTTAGTTAAGTCTGAAGATAGACCACGATCACAGAAAACTGATATATTAGACAACGGAGTAGAAGTACTCGCAAAATTGTCAGAATCCACAGGATTTGAGAGACCAGGTTCCCGTGTGTTGGTTTCAGAATTCTTAACTTTGTCCGTGGAATCAATAAAGTTACAGATTGTCTGAAATCTGCTTCTGCAGTCATTATACAAAAGAATAGCGTCTGTTTGAGTAGGTACGATACGGTTAAAGCGATGATAAATGTGGCTAACGAGTGCTTTCGTTCGATTTAACAAATTTCTATCAGGTCTCGACTCGTACGATTTAATATTTGCCTCAGCTTTTAAGATGCTCTCAAGAACACCTTCGATATCATCCAATACATCTATACCGGATTCCAAAATATCCTCCGATGGAAGATTAACGGCTATCTTCATTATTTGCTTTCTCAAATCAGCGACATTGTCAGCAGGGACCAAACCTCTGATTGCTACCTCATATGTTAGCTCTGCCTTTTGTAAGGACAAAAATTTTATGTCGTAAGACATTGCAACTTTAAAATTGACTAGGAATTGAATAGAGTTGTTGTGGACAATTACTATTTAAATTAATTATTTAAAATCTAATAAAATACTCCGCCTGTAACAGAGGAAAAAAAATATACGTTTGGTTTCTGTAAAAAAAAACTGGGCAAAAGCAAAAACTAAAAACAAAAAATTAAATTGCAACCAAAAAACATGAAAGCAAAATAAAAATTATAACTAAAGTTTAAGGCTGTTTATAAGCAAATACAGTTAAAATCTTACAATAATGTTGACTAGAACAAAACAACAATCGATACTTATCGATAAAAAAAATCGGGGTACAACACTAAACTTTAGTTACGAAAAAACCAAAAACGTTCACAAAAATAAAAAAAATCACACATAAACACTGCAAATAATAAAAATAAAGCAACGGAAATACATCTAAAACCACGTTTAGGGCGCCAGTGTCGCGTTACGGTTATTTAGAGCCCTAACGGGAACCTAACGGATCAAAATAAAAAAAGAACATAAAACATTCACTAAAACAGTATATTATATAAAACTTTGGGTGTAAAAGGCCCTAATTAGATTCATTCCGTTGCTTTACGTTTATAAGTACTTCCTTAGGCTGTTGACCGCTGTAGGCAGTGACGGCTGGGGAAGATGGCTGCTGGCTGATGTTGACCTCGGTTTTCTTGAACCACCGTGGTGTTCAACCTCGACGTAACTAGGTTCAAACGTAGCTAGGTCCAAACTTAGCTGATCCCAACTTAGTTAGGTCCAAACGTAGCTCCCTGGAAAGTGCATTATGAAAGCGTGTCAAGAGGTGCAAAGTAAAATGGCCTTTATGCCGAGCAGCGGAAGCAAAACCTAGCAGAAGCAGGAAAGTACTAATATGCAGGCTATGGTGATAAGTGACAATAACAGCAGGACGGAGTTTACATTATAAAAAGTTATTATAAAATCTAGAAGTTACAATTTAAAGCAATGAAAATTATTTAATACTTTTAAGTAGGTAGTTTATAGGGCGTGGCACAAGCCACCACAAATGATTATAATTAGCTTGCAAGGATGAGGATGACAAGGCAAATTAACACAAAGTTAAAATATATAGGTAAGCTATATCTAAAATGCATGCACTAAAACACTAGGTAACCTACAGTTGGCTAGATAAATAATAACTGTCCACAACTTACCCAAGTAGGGGAAAACACTTTGTACACGAGTATAAGTTATGTACTTCAGATTATATGTAATTTATGTACTTCAGATAATATTTATATATAGACAGACTTTTGTTGCAAAAAGATTTCGTACGCTTGATAATTTAAGAGCTCACGGAGCCTGTGAAAAGTGACGCGGCCTCTCGCGAGAACTATCTAAAACGTACTGCCGGTGGCGAGGATCCGACTAACCGCTCTGCTGCGCCGTGCGCACGCGCAGGTATCGCACACCTATAACCCCTAGTTATGGCTCTATACATCGTAGGGAGTTCCTAACGTCGATAGCCACAATTATCGGTAATATATGTCGATATCGATATTACTTGGTATAAAATAATAAGATAACGAGTTCAAGTTATAAGTATGTAGGTATATTTACTAGTGTTTAATAGTTTGTTTAGTATTGTAGTAGGTAAGCTTATTTATTAAATATGAATTCAAAATATATAGTATGTAACATATATATTTAATATGTTACAATCTAAAAAGCGGAAATGCGGTGCATCTGGCAACACTGACTACATTTGAAATGGTAGAAAATATTACTACAGTGCGTTCACATTAACTTGACGCGTGAGAGAATTGGTGACAAGGACATAACATGTGAATTAGCTTTTGGACCTAATCGGAAGATGGTTAAACAAGCCCTCAATCCTTTTATTTTCCCCAAGTAATGGGAATGATTTCTTATTTAACATGGTAACAGTAAACATCTCAGTGTTACCAATTCTCTCACGCGTCAAGTTAACGTGAACGCACAATACCTACTTTTTCTTTCAACATAGAACGTAAATACTGTGCGTTCACATTAACTTGACGCGTGAGAGAATTGGTAACAAGGACATAACATGTGAATTAGCTTTTGGACCTAATCGGAAGATGGTAAAACAAGCCCTCAATCCTTTTATTTTCCCCAAGTAATGGGAATGATTTCTTATTTAACATGGTAACAGTAAATATCTCAGTGCTACCAATTCTCTCACGCGTCAAGTTAATGTGAACGCACTGTAGTTGACGCCATATGTGAAAGCGGCAGTTAATTTAGAAACACGACTTTTACACAGACTAACAGAAGGAATATTTCACGAATATTTCCATTGTTTTGTTGTGTTGTTCTGTGGTATTGTTTGCTTTCGTTTTGTGTGTTTTTTTTTTTGGCGGGCTTTTGAGGAGGATAGGCGCGTTTTTTGAAAATTTTTCAAAAATATTTCTGAAAATTGTTAAAACTCGATAAACTTACGCTAAAAGTATTTAAAACATCGTCGTTAGGTTCGGCGAGATGAAAGATCGCCCGGGGGCAAAGCCCCCTGGGCTTTCCGAGGATGAACCTCCTCCCAAATTAAAGAGGGGGCGAACTGAGGACCATGGACGCGAACATCACGGCGAGCAGCAGCAGGATGATGGATTCAAGCCATATCTGAAACCAGGTTACAGGCGGCTGTACGCGGAAAATTTGGTGAGCGATGAATTCATTGTCTTTGTTGAATCCGAAAATGGCAGAATTGGTAATAAAAACCCTGACCAGCTAAACACGATCTTCAAAAATGACGTCAAGGGCGTGGTGGGCATCAAGCGCATCAATGCTAATAAAATTGGTGTGTGCTTTGGACAAGCTTCCAATGCGAACAACTTCCTGACGAATGACGAACTGCTGAAGAAACAGGGCTTTAGAGCCTATATTCCCGCGAGGTCTGTAGAGACTATTGGGGTCCTTCGCTTCGTTCCAACAAGTATCACGAATGAAGAACTGTTTAAGAAACTTGCAGCAGAATTTGAAATTGTAGGCGTAAGGCGCTTTACCCGCAAGGTCAACGGAGAAATTGTTCCGTACAGTTCAGTGTCTGTGACTTTCTTGTCACAGACACTACCGGAGTATGTATACCTAGATCTGTATAGATTTAAGGTCAATGAGTACAGAGCACCACTTCTGCAGTGCTTTAAGTGCTTCAGATTTAACCATGGAGCGAAGTTCTGTAAAGGACTGCAGAAGTGCTCTATCTGCTCTGGTGAGCACCACTTCACAAAATGCGACAAAGAGGATGAATTGAAATGTATCAACTGCCAAGGGCCTCACTTGGCAATTTCCAGAGACTGTCCAGTTAAAAAAAACAAGTTAGAAGAACATGTTAATAGGACTAACTATGCAAAAATTGCTGCTTCAGCCAAAAAACAAGACAATATTGTCAAAAACTACAACTCGAACTTCCCTCCACTGAAAGCCAAGCCTTCGCCAATGATTGCTAAGGCTCCCACAAAACCCATAGTAACAGAACCTCCACAACTTGTGATCTCAAATTCAAATTTAGTCAAAGAAATAGTCAAGAGCGACTTCATCTTAAATGGTTTGGTAGGAGCTTTGGTAACATTGGCGAATGGTAATTTGCCCAAAATCAATGCTTCCATTGTGCAGGAAGTGTTGATTAAATCACTACAGAATAATGGATAAATCATTTATTACAATAGTACAGTTTAATGTAGAAGGAGTTATTAACAAGAAGCCATTATTAATTTCATTTTTATTAAATAATGATGTAGACGTTTGTCTTTTAAATGAGACTTGGCTTAGGAACAATAGCACTTTTAATATTCCTAATTACAATATAATTCGACAAGACGGGAAAGATGGACGAGGAGGTGTAGCAATTTTAGTTAAATCCAATTTGAAATTCTCTACTGTCTCTGTTCCTTTTTACAATTTTATGCATTCTGCTGCAATAATCTTACAAACCAATGCTGGTAATTTATCAATTCTCTGTAGTTATATACCGCCTCCTAATGATAACCGTAGATTTCAGTGCAGAAGACTCAAACAGATTTTGAATATGTTACCGAAACCAATGCTTTTTTCGGGCGATCTCAACGCCCATCACGTCGCTTTTGGGTGTTTGAGGTCTAACTCTCGCGGTAATGAGATCTATAACACACTCGATGAGTATGATCTATGTATATTAAACACTGGTTTTCCTACCACTGTAGGTAGTCCTTCTAAAATGCCTTCTGCAATTGATATTTCTTCTGTCAGTCCTTCTGTTGCTCCTCTTTGCGAGTGGACAGTTCATGATGATGCGATGGGCAGCTATCATTTTCCAACAGTTATAACAATTCACACCACAATTCATAAATACGATATTGGTAATTCCGCTGATCGATATCTTTATAATAAAGCAGATTGGCAGGCTTATGCATCTGAAACAGAGAGAATATTAGGGCAATTTAATATAGACAGTAGTAACCCAGTCAAAACTTACAATGATTTTTGCGAAGAACTTAATCAGATTAAAGATGTCACTATTCCAAAGCTAAGGAAAACTAATAGCATTGTCATTAAAAAGCCTGTTCCTTGGTGGGACAATGAATGCTCAGATGCTGTTAATAAAAGTAAAGAAGCTCTAAATATGTATAGAAGTAATGGTAATATGTCGAGTTACATTGAATATAAAAAATTAAATGCTTTTAAAAAAAGATTATTAAAAGAAAAGAAGAAATACGGATGGACTAAATTAGTTGAATCTTTTAACAGGTATACACCTATAAGCACTATTTGGAATTACATCAAAAGATTCAAACGTGTAACATTACCCAAAATGCCCAAAAACGACGAATGGATTCCAGCCTTCATTGATAAATATGCTCCACCGTCTCCTCCTGAAAAAAACATAGACATAAACTCATTAAATGAAATCTTTAATAACACAGGGAATAGTAATTGTGCTCATCTTTCAGAACCATTTTCCTTTGCAGAATTCACATTTGCTATCAAATATAGAAAAGATACAACCCCAGGATTAGATGACATTCCTTACAAGCTTATTAGGAACATGCATGTTGATGCCCAAAAATCGTTATTGGAAATGTACAATGTATTGTGGATGACTCAGTCCGTTCCTGAAGCTTGGAAAACACAATGCGTTATTCCTATATTGAAACCAGACAAGTCTAGTGATGACTTTAATTCATATAGACCAATTTCTTTATCCTCATGTGTAGGTAAATTGTTTGAGTTTATGCTTAAAACCAGATTAGACCATTACGTAGAGCAGAATAAAATCTTACCAGAGCAGCAATTCGGCTTCAGGAAGGGTCGTAGTGCTACAGAGAGCTTTACTTCACTCATCTCTGACATCAGGAATTCCTTTCACAGCCAATCAGCCACCGTATGTGCATTTC
Organism: Yponomeuta sedellus; assembly: GCA_934045075.1. Classification (NCBI taxonomy): domain Eukaryota; kingdom Metazoa; phylum Arthropoda; class Insecta; order Lepidoptera; family Yponomeutidae; genus Yponomeuta; species Yponomeuta sedellus. Next base: position 3,714,022 of record OW203727.1, on the reverse strand, counting down.
TTGATGTACAGGGAGCTTTTGATAATGTTGATCCATCTGTATTGGCAGGAATTTTATCAGAGATTGGTATGCCAGGACATGTCTGTAAATGGATATTTCATTTTCTTTATGATAGGACTATGTATGTTAAATTTAACAACATACTACACGGACCAGGACAAGTTTTTAAAGGTACTATGCAAGAAGCAACCATATCCCCTTTATTGTACAATATTTATACATCTCAGATAAATAAATATCTGACCCAGACTGGAGTTCAATTCCTGCAGTATGCAGATGATTTGTTAATATACTCTGTACATAAGGATGTAAATATAGCTGTAAATAATTTAAATTTAGCCCTCTCTCAAGTGCATAATTATTATTTTAATAAGCTCAAATTGGTTATAAATCCATTAAAGAGTGGAGCTATGCTTTTCTCCAAAAGGCTTTCTCCTTGTAATAGTTTGGTAGAATACAATAATCTCCCTATACCTTGGTTGAAAGAAAAGAAGTTTCTTGGTATATTGCTGGATCATAGGCTAACATTTGAATCTCACATAAATTATATCATCAAAAACGCCTCCAAAGCCCTTAATATACTTCGGTCTCTGGCAGGAGTACATTGGGGGTCTGACCCAAAAATATTATCTATGTTATATAAGAGCATTATGCGCAGCCATTTCGATTATAGCTCAATTGCTTATATGGGGACAAGCCTTGCTTTGCTGAAGAAATTAGAAGTTATTCAGAATAAAGCTTTGAGAATTATTACAGGGGCTATGTGCTCTACTCCAATTAATGCAATGCAATGTGAGGCTTGCATTCCCCCTTTACATCTTAGACGTCTACAGCTAGCTGAAAGGTTCTGTTTGAAAATGTTAACTAAAAATAATAGAGTTGTCTTAGATCACATTTTACCAATGCATGCCACTGAATTGGGCAATTCAGTGGCTCCTTATGCAAATTTTAATCAGATATTAAATGGTAACATACCAACCTTATTAAGAATAGTTTTACATTTGAATGATTTAACAAAAAATTTGCATCAGGATAATTTGTGGCCCCTCTATAGGATGGATCTCGATATTCTATTGAAAAATAATTTTGTACATAAACCATGCATTACGAACCAACAAGATTTACTTGCTTTCCTGGAAAATAATCATCTGTATTCCATCTATACTGATGGCTCTAAAACAGTTGATAGGGTAAACTCAGCATTTTTTGACCCTCAGTTAAAGAAAACTAAATGTTTTAAAATTGACACTAGATGTAGCATTTTTACCGCCGAAGCTTATGCTATCCATCAAGCTTTAATTTACGTTCAAAATATTGATACTTGTAATATAATTATATTTACTGACTCACTCAGTGTATTATTAGCTTTAGAAGGTAACTGCCTTCGTTATAATGTAAATTATCTCATCTATAATATAAAGAATTTGTTAAATAGTTTGTTAGTTAGTGGTAAGGTAGTTAAGTTAATGTGGGTACCTGCTCACCGGGGTATCACTGGAAATGAAGTCGTCGATCGAGCTGCAAATCTGGACCCTGACGAGGATCACTCTACAGACCTCAAATTGCCATTTACTGATCTCCATGTTCATCTGAATGAGAATCTGAAAGCAATATGGTGCAACTACTGGAATGAGATCAGTAAAGAGAAAGGAAGCTGGTATAGAGACATCCAAGGAAGCCCGCCCGCCCAACCTTGGTACCATCGGAAAAAAGACATAAACTGCCGGAAATACATAACCACCCTAAACAGAATGAGATTCGGCCACTGCCAAACCCAAGCTCACCTTTATAGACTCAGCCTAGCCCAAGATTCGAACTGCATTTACTGTGGAACTGAAAACGCCGACCTAAACCATCTCGTGCTCAACTGTCAAGAATTTAAATTGCACAGATTAATACTTATCACGGAACTTGACACAATCAGCTGCGAAACGGGTGTCCCTACACCAACTCTTCTTCCAAATCTACTTAGCAATCCTACCTTTTTCGCCCCCTTATATAAATTCATTATGAACAGTGGAATAAAAATTTAAAGTGACTGGAAAAACTGAACATTATAGTGAAGTGATACGGAAGTGATAAGTGCTCTTATCTGAAAACTAATACTATAAAAAACTAATACAATACTCAAGGCTCAAAAGGACACGGATCCAGGGCCGTAAAACCCTTTATTAAAAAAAAAAAAAAAACTTTCGTTTTGTTTTGTGTGTTTTAAAAGCGAAGTTTTGCCGTATTTTAGTAAATTTAATATAAAGAAATGATATTTTCCTACGAAGACAGTGCTGTTGCTCAAATTCACGTAATACTATAGTGTTTTAGTGTGAAGAGAAGATCTATAAAAAAAAATCTGAAAAATGGTTACGGCTGGACGCTTTCCTTCGCTATTATTACTATTATTTATAATCGAGCTCACATCGGCAGGGCCTGCATCCTTTGACGGTAAGAAGTCCATGGTTCTCCAGTGCAATTAGCCTTCGTTTATAGCTGTAAAGAATTTTTATTCCTACATAACCAAAAAACTCCTGACAATAACTTATATTAAAATAGTTCACTTTTCCGTGTTTTCAGTTCATTGGATGGGAGGATCAACGACTATAGATCGCGATATACCTTCTAACAAGCAAACAGTAGATATTTACTGCTATACAGGCTCCCCAAAAAGTATTTTTGCCCTTTGGCAGACCGTCAAGGTTAGTACTTTACAAAAGTCCCCAGGGCTGAAATTAGGGTCGGGAAATCAGGGCTGCAACCCCAGTGCCTTCACGTGAGAGAGGCGCCCACATAAAAAGTCATAAACAGCATTATCTACTTAATGCTGAAGCTAATTTGTTTGCAGTTATTATAGGCCTCTATCCTTTATTGACCTAGGGCATCCACACCTCTTAATTCTGCTCTGAAAGTCCAGCATTTAACATTTCTGGTAGCAGAGTGTGGATGGTCTCTGTTCCCCCATTTTATTAGATTGGAGTTTTATTAGTACTTTGTCTTAGCTTTAGGGTTGGCACAGAGGGGTAAGCCATCCTGGTCTTTTATGGGCCCTGTGTGAAGAACTCAATAGAGCCATTGCTTTCCATTTATAGTAACAGGACTATTCAATGCTGATTTTAGAACATATTTCTCAAGCTTGACGACCTCTGTGGCGTAGCGGTAGCGCGTCTGCCTACCATGCAAGAGGTCCCGGGTTCGAATCCCGGCTGGAAACAAAAAAAAAAAGTCCAGGTCTTGGATGTTTAAATGTTTGTGATGTCGTTGTTTCTGGTTCCCACGACACAGGGTATCCTAGTGTGGGGCCAGAAGCAATGTATGTGCCTGTATGTAAGTGTTATTAAAAAAAAAAAAAAAGTGTTAAGTGTGTGTTATTAAGCATAGACCAACCGTTATAACTTATAATGGTTCAGTGTGCAAATCTAAATTGGCTTATGGGTGTCCAGGGTGTTCTGGTGGGGGGTGTCACTGAACCATTTGTTCATATTAATTTGGTTAGTCTGTATACAGTATAACATATTTTGAAACGAACTCAGGTTGTTTTTAAAAGCTTTATTAACTTCCAATGGCTACTAAAATAGATCTATTTACAAAAGAAAAGTGTAGTCTATTCCACTCATGTGTCTGCTATAATTTGTGTACTATAATCTTGTTTGCTACTGTTTAATTCCTACTAAAATGTTATTTCTAGTTCAACTTAAGAATAAAGAATGATGAATTCAGGCAATACCTTGGCAGTACTCCCAATGAAGTCTATAAAGAATATACTGATGACAGCTATGGCTGGTCTGTGGTCAACCCGTTCCAGAAGAAAGCCTACAGAAGTGTGTCGTTAGAGCTATTCAACTCAACATGCATGGCAATTAATACAAAACAGAAGCACAGTATTGAATTACAGATTATAAGTGAGTAGTACCTATTAGGGTTGGTATAGTTCATGCTTTATTTTTAGTTTAAAATGTTCACAAATCCTGCAAAAATTAAAAAAATTATGAGTTTTTACCGAATGCTTTGGCTTATGGAATGGTACAAGTTATTTATTTCCATGTGAATCTATACATATTTAGTGTATTATCATAGTATTAAAAACAGTGCTATATCAGTATAAAGTGCCTGTCATAGAGTGATTTACTAATTTGTTATATTTTTACTTTTAGAGATAGAGAATTGTAATTAATGACACCAAGCGTCTTGTCCACAGGAATAGACATATGGCGAGTCCTGCTAATGTTCCTGGGCTTAGCCTTCATATTCTCTTCAAAGGCTCTGAGTGGCAATCCAGTATTCTTCTACCTATGTGGTGTGTTCATTGGGGTCTTCGCCTCATTCATGGTGCTTGTGTACTATGTTAGCAAGCTACTGCCCAAGGTAAGTCATCCTACCATACATATTGATCACCTGGGAGCCGATTCTCACCCATGCGAATTGAAAGCGTAGACGCAAAATATTCAAAGGCTTAGACATTTGTCGCATAAAAATAAGATAACTCGACAGATTCATTAGATATATATTTTCTCATTCGAATTCAATGTAGCATAGCGTTCACTATACAGATTTTGGCTGTCGCTCGACTTTTTATGTAGAATTCAAGACATAAGCTTTAAGAGTCTTATACGAATTATTTGCTAATGAAGTGAGAATTGGCTCCCAGGGCCATTTTGTATGCAGCAAAAAGAAAATTTTATTTACTATCGATTATCATAGATGTGTTCGAAGTTACGAAGTGTTACGAAGTCCACACGATAAATGGAGCAAAATCGTAACGGAGTGGTACCCTAGAGACGGAAAAAGAAACAGAGGTCGACAACGCAAAAGATGGGAGGACGAACTAAAATTAACAGTAGGCTATAACTGGAGAAGAATTGCTAGAGATAGAAAACAGTGGAAATTGTTAGAGGAGGCCTTTGCCAAGAGGCACACCGAACCCCGGGACATACTTTAACAAAACACTAAAGGAACATAACAAAGAACATTACATACAAAATGGAGTCTCGGGATATAGAGGCTATATTTTTATTATTATTATATTAACATAGATGTGTTCACCAAGTTTCTTGTAGTTAGTGTATTGAGTCCAGTAAAAAGCACAAACACCACTCATTCCATTAGAGCTTTTAAAATACATTTCCCTACTTTTTGAGCTAAAAAAACTAATTTCTGACAGTGGCATGTCTTCACAAAAAATTCAGAAGACTAGGTATGTAAATTGTAGACATACTTTTATCAAGCCAATTGTGGCATTTGCACTTTCAAACCGTTGCATTCTATTGGTACCGATTGGTACTCCCATAATAATGGTTTCACAATTGGTAATTTATAAAGTCATAATGCAACTGCCCAGATTTGAAAAGAGTACTTTGCAGCTTTACATGTCATGTTATTTTTGCCCTCATTACCGACGAGTATTTGTTAGGATTGAGGCGATCGCCGGTTTCTGCCTATACTACTCTCTGCCTTCACTGCATATGCATGAGATTGTATAGAAGACAATTTTTTTTTTTACAAAATCACTACACATTGAATTGCTATTAGCATTGACTATTAGCAATAAGGCTGCCAATTGTAACTTATCTCCTGTATCTGCTGTTTCTGTAACAAATTTCCGGGTTACAATAAAGAATATTCTTACCTTATCTTAGTCACAGATACAAAAAAAAAAGTACTACAGAAAAATTATTAAATATTGAAAACAAATGTCACAGCGTTCACTGTCATTATAAATGGCAGTAGACTCAGCAGTATGCTGATGGCCAAGCATTCAGTGTACATTTCCAGTAGGTGCTATTTTTGTATGTTTTTTACCAACAGAAAACTCTAACTTACGGCATCTTGATCGGTGGCTGGACGGTTGGCGTTTACATCCTGCAGCAGATATGGGAGAACATTCGCAGCATCCTGCTGTCCTACCAGCAGCATCTCTTCTGGTACACTCTGGTGGTCGGCTTCGCTAGCTTTCTGGTGTGCTACAGGTGAGGATTTTTAAGACTTTTTAAAAACCTATTTAGAGGCTAAAAATTCCACATATGCCGGGATTCGAACCCGCGACCTCTGGCTATCCGTGCCAGCGCTCTTTCCAACTGAGCTAATGGGCGACTCACCGGCATCAGTGAAATTTCGAACCTCTTTACACTATTCTTACGTACAGGCAGCGACATCTGGCTGAAGTAAATTGCATCACTTACAGCCCCGAGTACCTACTTTGCAGTTAGGTTTTTACATCGGAATGATATCCGATGTAAAAACCTAACTGCAATGTAAAAACATAGCTTATTGCTAAAAGCAACATGAAATAATTATATTCTTTTTAATGCACTAGCCCGTGCTAAGGACAATTTTAAAAGCCTATTATTTAGAGGCTAAAAATTCCGCCTATGCCGCGACTTTAAAACAGGCGTTTTTAAAACATAAGATGAATATTCTTTACTGTACACCAGAACACAGTATTTTTTTTCTTTTCGTCAAATGATTATTTGAATTACAATTAAATAAAAATAATAATATTTTAATGGTTTTATTTTATTTTTTAGCTCGCCTTTGTACAATTTTATTTACTGCAATAAAGAATTTTCATTCATTCATTTATATTTTTATAACCCAAGAAATTGATTGACGTTCCAATAAAATTTTATTGTTTAAGTATTTTGGTAATCGTTTTCGATATTTGAACATACTATATTGTCTACGTATTGAATTCTTATAGAGTGTTAATTTTTATTCTCCATCTACAGGATCGGCCCTCCGCGAAACCAGCGCAGCAAAAACCTAGTCATGTGGACGCTTCAGGTAACAATGAGAAATAAAAAGAAGATTCCATTGACTTTCTCATGCAACTCATCATTAGAACTTGACCAAACGTACCCTCTTTCTGACAGGAAGAGAATGAAAGAAATCAAATATATATTGTGGAAAAGAATTCAACATAATAAAACTAACGAATTTCGCACATCCTCCTTTCCCTCGCACATTAGACACTAAAATTTCCTCACGATGGTTACCTTTACTGTTAGTGGTATTGCAACTATAAGTTCACGAATGTACATTGCTTAAAAAACACAGCCATTAATAATGTAGCGCACTACTTATTAAAATACCGGATTAAAAATAATACTTTCTTTTTTATCACGAAAACCTAGCCTAGTTGAGAGTCTCAACACGGCTGACACCTAAACAAGACGTAACGATCTTCTTCAAATAATTTAAACTATGCCGAAACGGCTGTGCCGGCCATCTACTTTAAAGAAGTATCGTTACAATACACACTAGGATTCGAACCCAAGACCTCCCAGCGATAAGCCAGCGCTCTGTCGGTCCACTACCACCGCCGTTAACATACTTTTTTGAAGTCAAAAAGCAAACTAGCATCTTATTCTGCATACTCTATCTCTGTCATTGTTATCAGGGTTTGGGCGTTCTGATGATATTCCTCAGCAGCGAATATCAAGAGGCATCAGCGGCGGTCATCGTGGTGTCTCTCATCACGAAATACTTCCCGGAGTCTCTGCTGTACGGTGTCAAGAGTTACTTGTAAGTGGTCTGAGTAATACGTAGAGTTTTCTGTGTTAATCTGGCGACTGACAAAAGCTACAGTTTTACCCGTGGCGTATGGGTTAGGTACACTGCTTCTTAACAGGAACTTTAACGTTTTAAATACAACTTAGAAATTACATAAAATGAACTAGTATTTTCAAGTTGAATTAATTTAAAACAATTGGGCTTGTAACAACGTTGCGCTGATTTATATAAGTTCTGTATGTACATAGAAACGCTTCCGTATGACTCCATTGTGGGCAATAATTTTGATATTTTCATCAAAAATAAATTTGAGTTTCTAGCAGTATTAGTTTCCATAGCAAAAACTTGACCGGTACTGACTATTAACTGTAAATATTTTTTTTTAGCGAACGACCTTGTTCGCCTTCGTAAATTTTGCGTTACTTTAGGTTGTCATGCCCATGGTAGGTGCCCCGTCTCGCCTCCCCCTAGATCCGGACCTGAGTAATAGTGTAATTATTTTCTGCGTTACGTACATAAAATCACGATTGTATTCCGGAGGGCGAGGGCGAGACCAGCGTTTGCCAATTGCTACGGCAAGTGTTAATCGGCAAACCATTATTTACGTTATTCACTGAATTCTCACTCTATTTGTTCTAGTGGCCACGAGGGGCCACAGTGAAAATTTGTAGCGCTAACTATTGTTTACCTACTATGATAACCATTCTGAGATTGTTTTTTGATTTATATAGATACTTTGTTTAATGAAGATACCATTAATACTGAGATCAGCCTTTTTGAGCTTATGTGGCACACCCACATATGACTTAAAAGGCCATAGAACTTTATGCATGTGAGTTAGTTTATAAGTACTTGTTACTAAACTATTTTATGTAATCAACTTTTATTATGTGATGCTTTATGTGTGTGTCTCTAAGCAAAAATAAATGATTTATTTATCTATCTATAATATAAAAATGAATCGCTAAATGTGTTGGTAAGCGCAAGTCTCGAGAGCAGCTGAACCGATTTAGCTAATTATTTTTAAAGAATATTCTTTGAAGTCCGAGGATGGTTCTTACGGAGAGAAAAATAAAAAAATCTTAAAGAATCGACTGTCAGGCGGTACGAAGTTCGCTGGGTCAGCTAGTCTATAATAAAGATTAATTATTATTATTTTCAGCCACCGCCGCTTCCCGCCGAAGCCTAAGCTGCTAAGCAGCGAGGAGTACTATGAGCAGGGAGCTCGCGAGACCAAACAAGCGCTCGACGAGCTGCGGAAGCACTGCGCCAGCCCCGACTGCGCTCAGTGGCGGATCATGCTCAAACTGAACCACTCCAAGAGGTATGTAACGCTAAAAATGACATTGCAGATACTTAAAATGTAGTATCAGTTTAAAAGGGGTTTCCCACCGAAGCCCAGACTGCTTAGCAGCGAGGACTACTAAGAGCAGGGACCTCGCGTGACCAAACAAGCGCTCGACGAGCTGCGGAAGCACTGCGCCAGCCCCATCTGCGCGCAGTGGCGGGTCATGATCAAACTAAACGACTCCAAGAGGTAGGTAGCGCTACAAATAATATTGGAGTCACATAAAAAGTAGCATCAGTGTAAAAGGTGTTCTCGTGGAAGCCTAGAGAGCTTAGCAGCGAGGACTAGTATAAGCAGGGAGCTCGCGAGACGAAACACGCGCTCGACGAGAGCGGAAGCACTGCGCCAACCCCGACTGCGCGCAGTGGCGGGACATGATCAAACTTAACGACTCCAAGAAGTAGGTAGCGCTAAAATGCTGGTAATGGAGTCACATAAAAAGTAGCAGCGGCGTAAAAGGGGGTTCCCGCCGAAGACTAGACTGCTTAGCAGCGAGGACTACTATTAGCAGGGAGCTCGCGAAACCAAACACGCGCTCCATGAGCTGCGGAAGCACTGCGCCAGCCCCGACTGCGCGCAGTGGCGCGTCATGATCAAACTTAACGACTCCAAGAGGCATGTGGTGCTATAAATGGCATTGCAGTCAAATAAAATGTAGCATTTGTGTAAAAGGTATTCTCGTGGAAGCCTAGAGAGCTTAGCAGCGAGGAGTACTAATTTATTTCTATGTGGCGAGCACATGCCAATTCTGCGCGCGCACAATATATATGAACTCCAACATTCTTGCATCGCGTAGTGTTTCACATGACATACCATAAATATAACGTTCGCCGAACAATAGTTGGACTGGCCGTCCGCAGGCATACGATCTGCTTGGCGGGAAATTTCCCTTTCTAGTGGAAGAGCACGATCACCCGCGTTTGCCTATAGTCAATAGGGTGAAACATTTTGCTCGCCACATCTAAAACAAAATACAGAATTTACTGAGACCTTTATTAAAGTTGTGATTGTGAGACCTTTATTAAAGTGAGCCAGGAGATTCTTGCACAACGATACATTACATATCGTCGTTTAGCAAAACACACCGTTCGAGTCGAAATTTGACGGATTGACACTTCAATGCCATTGGGTGCAGAGGTATTTGTGACTTTGGCAGAATTTGTCGACATCGGCTAGTTCCCAGTTCAAAAAGAAATTGATAGATACGTGTAGGTTGTTGGCGTTGGTTTGCTGTGTGGTGTCGGTCTAGAGAATAGCACCAACCCGAATTCTTCCCGCGGGTGTCGTAAAAGGCGACTAAAGGTAAAAGGGACACAAACCGGGGGGTGGGCAGCAGCGCCCCCTGCAGTACAATTCCACCAAACTGCGATCCCCAACCCGCATGCCCAGCGTGGTGATTATGGGCATTACCCCCCAATGATGGCACAACCTTGCGGTGGAACTCAACCTCATTAGGGGAGGGCTGTGTCCAGCAGTGGACTAGCATAGCCTGAAGAAGAAGGCTGTTGGCGTACTGAAATAAATAATGACGTAGTGTTCCTAGTTTTTACCGCGGACTTTTCCCAACAGATTCGCGAGCTTCGTCGAGGGCGAATCGCACCTCAGCGATGACGAGATAGTCGACTACGAGTCCTACGCGTTCTCTCTGGAGCGCAATCGCAGCCGGAAGCCTGATCCCGTCAACTCTACCACCAATAACCTTGAAATCTCCGATGACGAGTCTGTGGGGAGCGATGAAGAGATCTGAGAGTCAGGCAATCTCTGTTTCAGTATTTTTTAATCATTCGTGATGCAACATAGGGCGCGTTCAGTGCATGGATGGGTGACCGTCTATGCCTAACGCTAGTGGCATTTTTCCAAGCGGTTTCGTGCTTTGCAAGGCAAGTTAAGCAGTTGGTGCCGTCGATAGATGGCAGTCGTGGAGCCAAATCATGAAAACTTCTGATAGTAAGACCAGCCACTAGTCTTGCAAGCCTCCACCAATCCGGACTTGGCCCCCGTGGTGGAGTATGACCTATACCTTTCTTAGAGACCTGTGTCCTTCGGTGGGTACATAATGGGTTGATGATAATGATTCGCAATGCTCATATTAACCATTTACCAGCCAGTGGTATACAAGTTACCACCTTAAATTGAACGTTATGACATTGAAATTTAATAAAGTCCAAAACCAATTAAAAATGTATACTAGCTCTGCCAATTAGAGTGCTAAACGGGTCATGTCGCGACGACCCGTGAGCAAGGCAAAGAACGCTGTCGAATCCACGGGAATTAACGTTTTATCTAACAAATAATCGCGATTAGCCCCGTTTAATATATAATTCAATTGATTTATTTCAAATATAAAAATTCATATAGATTTGTTAGTAATCTTATTCTAGTGTTAGTACATATTGTTCTTTTAACCATAACTATAGGGCACTGTCATTGCTTGCCACTTGAAGACGGCAACAATGGTTTATGTAGGCACAACCACCTTACCGGCGAGCATAGCCAGGATGGTGTTGCGACTGGCCCGCACCCTGCGCACGAGTGACGCGCCGCGCTTGCGCATTATCGCGTAAAAGTCGTCAGTGCGCGTGTCAGAGAACATGCCCGATGCGCTGCAATAGCGGGGCAGCCGCAACAACGCCCGGAGTGCATTGTTGTATTGCACGCGGAGAGCCCCAATCGATTTTCGCGTATAGTTCATCCACAGGCAGCATGAGTAGAAAGAGGTACAATACGCTCTAAATAGCGTTAATTTAACTTCCCTTGAGCATCGTGAAAACCTGTGGGCTATCATGTTGGCTCTAACCTCTGTTACAGCTTATCAAAAGGATCTGCCCCCCTTAGTGCCACTAATTTGTTACGTGCTAGCTATTGGGGCGAGCTTTGTTACCCCCACACTATCCCTATTATGCAACTGTCCAGTGTTGGTAGTCCACCGAAATGTTTTCGAAGAGTGTATATAATTATGTATGTATGAGACACCTCAAATGGCTTTAAAAGAAAGTAACAATCGTCGTCACTCCACCCAGTGGAGATTTACCTACATAATAGAGACGCTGGACTGCCATTTGTTAAACTACGTTCGTAGTTCATGTTGCATAGCCCTTTAGTACAATTAGTCTTCCTACTTGTTAATCCTTGGGTTAATCGGCTATGCAATGTACCATCGAATTGTCATGGTAAACCATGAATTGTAGTTATTAAATGTAGTTAAGATAAAAGTGTACAAAACCAATGTAATACCACTAACTTTGACGGAGGTCTTATTACGTTAACGCCTCAGACTTGATTCGTTTTGTAAGTCGAAGCAGCAATGAAGTGGAAACGAATTTCCAAGTCTTGGCTTTGCTATAGTAAACTTTTCTTTAGCTTTGTATTAGCAGAGTCTAGGTGTAAATTAGTCAGTTTTTCGTTTATAGTAACTTCACACAATACAATCACTTGTCCTAGGCCCGGATTAGGCAACACTATGCTATGTTAACCAGCCAAGGACATCACAACATAGAAATACATTCAGACTGAGGCGATTTGTACAAATCAAGTACGGTAGTCTCAAGTGTAGATCAAACCCATGATTTCTGGTTTGACAGTCTAGTGTAGGAGTGGGTCGTTGTCCGATTTTTCGACGACGAAACGCAACCGTTTTTTCTGGAACGAAAACAGGTCCTCGTAACGGTCCTCGTTCGCAACTGGTTTCATTGTAGGCGAATGAGCAAGGCGCAGAGGACGGTCAAACAAGTGCGAACGAGACGAAATCACGAAACATCGGAAAAAATAAGTTGTTTTACACGATGTTCGACTGTATTCTCATAGACATAAACATTACTTTATTGTATCACAGACCAAAACGAACGGAACGAGCAAGGAGCCGACGACGACGTCGCAATGATCTCATTACGTTCTAGGCACTATTAATATAGCACTAAAGGACATATCCGCGTCAAACAATCTAAGGACTGGTCTCGCGACGAACAAACGCTGGCACTGCTTTAGAATGAAACGTAAAACGGTCCTATCGTCGCGGAACACAAAACGGTCTTATAAAACGGTTCGTCTTTGCAACGGTCACGCCTAGTCTAGTGTATTAACCGCTACACCAACGAGGCAGTCCTTTAATTGACGACTGTTTATGTCGTTCCTGCCGCATACCACAAATAAGCTTAGGTTTTCCGATACCAAAAAAATATTGATTACTGGGTAGTGCTAGTCCGCGCTCATTAGGCGAGAGCTATGTCCAGCAGTGGATTACATAACATAGCCTGAAGAAGAAGTGTTAGTCCCGCACGGTAAAGTACCCAGGCCCGGATAAGTAAGAAATCTCTTGGAATTAACTACTCCGAGTCATAGGGGTGTCTGCGTGCGTGCGTAGAAACAGGTTTTTTTAGAAATCTCAATCATTCGTATGAAGATACAATCGTTATATGATGTTTTTAAGTTACGCTCGAGTAAGCTTGTGAATAACACTCGATTTTGGTAAAAAGTTGGCATTACAAGAACATTTTACCCGACCTCCTTGGGGCACTATCTCTGCCAATGTGTTACTTGACGGCCTCGGTGGCGCAGCGGTGTGGCACGCGGCTGTAAAACCGAAGGTCTCGGGTTCGATCCCCGGCCGGGTCAAACTAGGAAACGAACTTTTCTAGTTTGTTCGGGTCTTAGACGTTATCTATGTATTGTATTATATCTATCGTCGAGTTAGCACCTATAACACAAGTCATTTAGTTGTACTTAGTATAGGGCTAACGAGATCTGTGAATATGTTCATAAATATTTATTATTATTATCTGGATATGCTACAGTCTCGATTATGTGTCATCTCATGCCGTTCAACTGTGAACTATATTACTATTCTTATAAGTTGTTACACGATTATCTAAAATGGGTAAGTATGTGAATTTACCCAAATATGGACTGAACAAAATAGGTAGGTAGCTTTGTAATAAAATAACATTTGTTCGTTAATGTATTTTAATAAATAGTCTGTCATTAATTACATAACATACGTAAAAAAGTATTTTTTAATTTCATTTTTATAATGTTATAAATTATAATTAATTAGTTTGTCACATTTTATAAGTGCACTTATTGTCTTATATCTAGGCCTTATCCTGATTCCTAAGAGTACATTAATAATGTAAGTACTGTTAATAACCATTTATTAATTTTTTGCTTGTCATTGTAACAATTTACATTTACATGATTTACATTGCATTTGTATGATAAGTGTGTGTGAACTTCCCAATTTATGTGCTCGAAATAAAGATTTGCTATTTTCATACATTATTTTATTTTTACACACCCAACATCTACGATAAAAAAAGCACAGATTCTCACTATTATTGATTCTTAAAAGTACATTAACAATGTAAGTACTGTAAAGATCCAATTACAAATTGTTTGCTTGTCATTGTCTTTACATTTACATGATTTACATTGCATTTGTATGATTTGTGTGTGAACTTTTGAATTCATGTGCCCGAATTAAAAGTTTGTTATTTCCATGCATTATTTTGTTACAAACACAACATCTAGTATTAAAAGCAGTACTTCACCTTTACAAATATTATGGCACAGTTTATGAGTGGTATTAGCTTAGGAGCGGGCACGGCTCGCTTTCTTGCTCTTGTCGAGTGTCTGAGGCGGCGGCGGCGGCTTCGCAGACATGTGCCTGCTGTACAGGCTGGAAATTCAAGAGTAAAGACTTGAAAATCTATTTAAATGTAGACTTCAACGGCTTGTTGGTGTAAAACAGGGGATTAGTGCAACCAGGAGTATTTAACATGATTGTAAGCTTCTACATTGTGTCACCATCTAGGTAGCCATTTCTACCTTTTTCCATTTTATCATATTGTTAATGCATGTCAAGATTGAAAATTCAGCGCAGTATACTAAAAGTCGAGACTTCTACCCGATAAACCACCACAATAGTCTCAACTTAGCATTGACCACAGTACAAACTGTTTCTGCCTGAAACTTATGTATTAATAAAATAAAACTACCCGTTTTCAAATACGTCGTCGCACATTATGTCGACCAAAAAGAGGATACAATGTATTAGAGGAGGGAAACTAAAAAGTTACAGATTAATGTCGACGAAGCGAAGAATAAGGTTTGTTAGGATCATGGCAAATGGCAGACCCTGGTCATATGATTTCAGACATCAGTACTTACACCTTGTAGGTCTCCGAGCGCAGATAGTCGAGCACGTGCGACGGGCCCAGTTGCAGCTGGTCTTCGATGGGCAGCACCCAGAAGTTGCCCTCCAGTCGCAGCACTGACTTGTCTCCAGCCAGGTCTAGAGTCCCTGTAGGGGGAGGGGAAATGTTGCAGTTGATGTCTGATTAGCAGATAATCAATTCCGCTTACTACAGGGATTATCATCGGAGAGAGACGCCCAACTAATGACTATAATCATGTACTATAATGTAGTATACATTCAAAGGGTCTAAGGAAGAAATTGGTTAAGGCCATAAGGTCGCCCATTGTGTACTATTGCTTGGATCTTGGATTTAAGAAATTAAATAACATTTTAAATATTTTTTCTGGTTGTGCAATTAAGTGTTGTCTGTCTATTTAGAAACAGCAAAATGCAATTTTTCAATTCTGACATTTTTAATAATTGTAAAGGACATCTTCTGTGGGAATAACCAACTTTTATAAAAAAATAAAACAAATATCAAGCCTCATTATTAAATTAAATTACAGACATTTTAGACATATTTTTGCTGTCCTCCTAGAACAGAACCCCTAAAAGACATTTTGGAGGTCCCACAGCAGGAAACAGGCTGTCTGTATGGATTATACCACAGAGAGGCCACATATCAAGACTTAATCAATGTTTAACCTTTTTGTGAGGAAACCTGAGTGTCTGAGGTGTACAACTACCTCAGCGATTGAAATTGCCAATCCATCATCCGCATGTGTGGTAATTAAGCCCATACTCTCTCTTTCTGAGGCCTGTGCTCTGCAGTGGCACGGACATAGGCTACATAAAAAACCTTTCTATATATTAGGGATATCTTACCAATCTCTGGAGGCAGTACAACCAGTCTGTTGCCTTGCAGATGCAGTTCTCTGAGCCGAGTGAGCTGTCCCAATTCACTGGGCACATCTATGAGATCATTCTCACGCAGGGATAGCTGAAATTTAGGTGTGTCAAAGAGCAGATGTGATGGAGTAATAATTTTATTTCTTTGTTTTTCTCAGGACGGTATTTGAAATAGGCTCCTCAAGTCATAATCAAATGTTTTGATGTAGTTTTGTTAACAAGTTAAAATTTTACTAATAAATCATTATTAATTAATAATTATTTATAGGTAGTTGTTTTCATAATAAGTACTAATGTTTTTTTTTGTGTACAAATAAAGAATAATAATCTCTATATAATTTCTCATAGGTATAAGAAATTAAAATTTATACAATTTTGGCAACTGCTAGAACAAATTCAATACAGTTGTATCCCTTTGCAACCGAGCTATCACAATCGTGCATTTAACTTTAAAAAAATCCTGACTCCAAACGAATCAACTTTTCGGAACGCAACCGGCATCGATCGATCGTGCATTTATCTACTTTACCTACAAAAAATACCGCGAGGTCCGCCGGCATCTCACTTGTCAGCCATCAAAAGCCCGCGAACCGTTGTCGGAAATGGCTGCGTACTTTGGCGGGAAACCCGCTTCACGTAAGTACCGATTTTTGCTACATTTTGTTTGAAACTTTGTGACAATTAAGTTTGAATGTGTATATGAATAATTTATTTAGTGATGTGTAACGTTCTTATAAATAGAAATTCGTTTTTGGTTATAAAATATGTCTGGAAAAATTTTGTTGCACGATCGTGTGCTTTCGGTTGCTGGACGGCATTTTATATCAGGACCTTTATAGGTAATGTTTACGGTTTTAAGCCTTTTTTCTTTGTTTTTAAATGAAGGTTCGTTTCATTTCAGGCACTTACTAGCTGACGAGATTTACGCTGCCCTGGGAGATGGCATGACTCCGAAATTGAGGATTTAGAAGAAAACAAGGTTGAAATCCCTGGACTCTCAAATTCAGTCCAGTATTTCTTGATTTACTTCTAGAACAAGCTCCAGATGTTGTATCTGTAGACGTTCGAGAAGATCGTAACTTTTGTGCTCGATTAAAATAGCATCTCGCATTCCGACGTCACCAACGAAGGCACTTTCAGCATCTCGTCAACTCGAATCAGTACTAGACCAGAAGTACTAGACTTTTTCCAGAAGTGGTACTGTTTGTAACAGTCACCGGCCAGGGAAGACGTAGTGTCTACCCAAGGTACAACCACTACATCAACACACGGGATGTGTGCACAGAGGTGCACTTACCGACTCTACAACCACGGAAAGGTCAATAATCCTAAGAACGACAAGAAATAGTGAAGTTCTTGGGAATGCAAGCTTTGATAGGAGATCTGCTCTACCCTCGCCTATCAATGTGTTGGTATTGCTCTCAACAAATTATCTTCGTTGATGATCAGCGATATATTACTGACTCTGAGAATAGCTTTGCACGTGGTAGACACAGATACTGCTCTACCAGGTAATGACAATCTGGACACTCTGTAAAGTACAACCTATGCATACGCCATCCAAAGGTTTTCTGGAAGAGACCACTCTAAGCTATAAGACCACAAATAGTAGTAAAACAGTAGTAAGATTTAAGAAATCATGGTTGTAATTCTTTTTTTCAAGTCTTCTCTATTTTAAAAAAAATAAAAGACGACTATCTTCTGATAGTCCAGCTGAGCTAGTGCTTCTGCACCAGAGAGGACCTGGGCTTTACTCAATAGACGAACGAATGATTCCCTTGATAGGCAGATATGCTTTGCGGCAGGTGGTAAAGGATAAGCCTCGCCCTACCAGGCATTAAAAACTTTGTTCTGTCTTCAAGCAAGGGTCTCATGCTGAATTTCAAAATATATAAAGGACGTAGGACAATCTTCGATAATAATGACGCGGTTTCGGTCCATCTGTAATTTCGCATTTGCAAGGAGTGTGCTGCAAGGGAGCTGTATTTATCACGACAGTAACAAACATTACCCAATTTTTAATGACATCAAGTCACCAAGAGCTTGTCAGTCAGAGAACTGCACAAGCCGAACAAAATCTGCATTAGGTGCAATGTATATCTCTGCAATTTGCGATGCCAAAACTGCTTCTTGGACTACATATCAGAAGAAATAATAATTTTGATAGTTTTCTTGTTAGAAGGTGAAAATGAGCTCATCAAGGAGCTCATTTTATTCCTACATCGTTGAGTACCTAATGTTAAAACGATCTTTTCTTTGCTTTGAAACTGAAAAGACCGATCATAAATAAAGACTTATAACCAATATACTAAATTTATTTTGATTTTCAGCGTTTTATCTCCTCAACTACCATGTATTATATTGATTTGCACGATCGTGCATTTAGAATGTATTCCTACATCGCACGATCATGCAGTTATTTTTTAGCCGGACTAGCACCAAAGGTATTTTTTTAGTTATTTTTCTTGGAGTCCATGACCTGCCATAACAAGGTATTTTAGGCAGGATGGTTGAATTTGTAAAATTTATTTCCTCAGTTGCAAAGGGGTATACTTTTATCCAGGATATAAAAATTTAACAATAATTATAAAAAAAGTACATTCAAAATGTAATTTGAATAAGTACTATTGAATTTTTACAAGGATATTCACAAGAATATTATTCAAATACTAAATGAATCATTAAAACAATTAGCAGGTCACTGAGTTGTTGAAATAACAGTTTTCCTGTTTCTAATATCAACATGTTAGGTACTTACTATTTGCAGATTTTTCAATGACCCAACTTCAGGGGGCAATATTTCAAAATCATTATCACCCAAATACAGGGCACGGAGACTCTCTAAAAATGAAAAGAAAGTTATGAGTTAAAATATAGGTAGTCTAGTAAGTTATCAGAATAATATAGGTTAGCATTGGTTTAAAAATAGAACACAAACCAATCATGAAGAAGTTCCCAGGTAGCACCTTTTCATTCAGGTTATTGTAGGTCAAATCCAAGACTTCGAGCACAGGGAAGGCACCAAACCCTCTGGGCAAAGTATTCAGGCGGTTCAGAGAAACATTTAGTATTCTCAACTTGGGCAGTGATGAAAGACTTATAGGCAACTCAGTAATATGATTGTTGGCAAAGTTTAGTATCTCCAAGTTTATCAGGTTGGCCAAACTGGCTGGAACTACTGATATCTTGTTGTGGCTCAGCGATAATCTCGTTATATTGGTCAGGCTGACTGAAAATAAACGAGAAAAAGGAAGTTGCAAAACAGGTTGTTCAACACTTGCTCCATAAAAGGGCAAAACAGCTGTTGTAAGCTACTCACATAATCCAGGCACGTCGGCGAGGTTTGAGATTCCTTTATCGACCAAATCGATCTCCGGATTGTTGATCTGTTTGGCTTCATCGATCACTTTTTTGGCTTTCGACATTTTGCTAGTGTTTGGAATACAAGAAACTGGCGGAGGGTGACTCATTTTGGAGGCGGGGGGCGAGGCACGGGCGGAACGAACTGTCAAACGAGACCGTAGAACGTAATTATAATTTCAATAACAAAATGTAGAACAGAGCCATCTATTGGTGAGTAGAGCTAACTAATTTTGACGTTTGTTATCTTATCAAACAGGCAGGTGCGAAAAGAACGCAAACAACAACATTTGTTCTTTGTTCTTTTCTCGTATGCCAAGTTGCCATTTACTGAGAAATCACTTGTTTTTCAAGGAAATTGTAAAGGCCGGCTCGTTAACTTTTTATTGGTTCCACTGCGGCGAAGAACAATTTGCAGTGTGACTGCCATTTACATAATTATAATTTACATGTCGAAGTCGTTTACAGGCAAAAACCTTCTGCATTCGTTTATTTGGTCCTGCAATCAGTGAGTGAACTTTGGTCCTGGCAAGGCTGGCACTGATAGGCTTTGACAGTATTTGATTGAGCGTCGAACGAATCATCATTGTGGAGCAGTCTCCTGCAGTTATCACAAGTGTATAACTTCGTCAGGTAAGTCACTAACACAAAGTATCGCTAAACAGCATAATTCAGTGTGACAAATTTTATAAATTTTGCACAGTGAGTTGACTTTTTACTGTACTCTCAAGCTCAGCTGAGTGTCAACACAATATCAATCATACTATTTTTATTTTTATTTTTAATGCACTAACCCGTGCTAAGGAATACGGATACGGATACGGATAGCCAGAGGTTGCGGGTTCGAATCCCGGCATGGGTGAAATTTTTAGCCTCTAAATAGGTTTACAATATCAATCACTTTGTTTGAATATTAAAGATTATGTTCGCACTCGGCCTCTGAGAGAAGGCCCGTCCTCTGCAGAGGGACTTATATAAGGGCTACATAATTTAAAAAATGTTTACTGCATTGAGTAGAAAATGTAGATTTCAGTTAAAGACTTAAGATTACCTGTAATGTTGACTTAAGATAGGATTGAGAAACTTTTACACTTAGACTGACCACACTTCTTTATTTAAGTTTTTATCTGCATTTACTCCTGGGACTAGTCTGATTTTTGTTTTATTTAGTTCAGATCACACTTATTTAAATTCAGATTGTGAATGATAGTCTATAAAGTCACAGTCACTCTTATGCCATACTTAGCAAGAGCTACAGATTAGGAAATACTAGTTTAAAAGACCAAATCTCCCATTGATAGCCGCACACCGCTTAAAATGGTATTTAGCATAAGTGTGGAAGTAAGTGGATTTGAGTTTCTTTTTCTTTCTGTACTGAGAGAGGCATTTTAGAAGTGCTAACCTTATAATAAACAAATAACACATAATAGAATCACTTCTTCTGGCCACCCAATTATACCCTGTACTATGGTAATCAGGCAAACACGTCATAAACATGAAAATACACCCAAATAGTTGAGCAATTGTATCGCAAGTTTGTCAATCTGAGCTTACAATGGTATTAAACTACTACAATTATACTTTAAATCTCTTTGAAGTGCTTGAACACTTTCATGTTGTTAGGTTCCTGAAGGGATCGCTTCTTTAATATTATGAACATGGCTACTATTTTAACTAATAAAAATTTTGGTTTTGGATAAATTTTCACAACATAAGTCTTTAAATAAATTGTTTGTACTAAAACTGGTTAATCATTCATTGATTAATAATTATTTGAAATTTTATCTTATTTTTAATTTGTTTCTTTTGGGATACACTGTATCTTATTAATTTATAGATAAACAGCATTAAAGATATTTAATGACTGAATATTTCAGAAAAGTTAACTGAATTGTGAATTGAGCAATTCCAATGCAAATGCAGTTTGGTTTTTATTTACAAACAACATGCTAGATCGCGAGGCTAGAACCTTTGCCAATACATTAGAGGACAGAAATAGAGATTCCATGAAATATAGAATTTTTTTGCTTCCCATTGTCTTGCAATGTTTTATGGCATTTAGCAAACAGTTTAGAATTGAAAATGAACTTCTTCTTCAGGCTATATTATGTAGTCCACTGCTGGACATAGCCCTCCCTTAATGAGCGCCATAGCGCCCTGTCTTCAGCTTGCCGCATCCAGCATCTGCCGGCAGTTTTTCGCAGATTGCCATCCCACCTGGTCGGGGGGCTTCCGAAAATAAACTTGTCAAAAAGAAATTGTGGCTTTGAGATTAGTTAATATGAAAAGTCTTTTGAGGCTAATTTAATAATTTCTTGTGTTTTACTCAGTGTAAGCACGATCAAACCTCCTCTCCTCTAAACATTTATTTTATTTATTTATTCAGTTTGGAGAATCACAGCTTAAACTTTTAATATAACAATGTGACTTAATCTCTAAACATAGCATAGCAGCAACATATTAGCGAAGTTTCATTGCGATTCAGAATGTCGTTTGTAAATAAAAACTCCTGTGGTTGTACTGACATTGCCTCTTGAAAGACTCCTTAAGAGGTTTTATTCATTAATGCGAACAATTTTATTACGAGACCAATCTTCCATGCAAACTTTAATATTTGCTCTAGTAAATTAATTTTGCTATGCTGTTATACAGTAAAAAACTGTGATTTTTTTTATATCATACTATCTTTACAACTGTAATTTATGACAATAAACTATTGAATTGAAATAGCGAAGTTTGAAAAAGCCGTATTTTCGAAATTGTAGAGTTTATTTACCTGTACCCAGCAACCTTATTGGGAACTTGCTTGAAGTGACATTGTTTTTATACTAAAGGGACAAGAGTCTCTAAAAATGCGAAAAATCTACTAATTATGATAAAAAGAGTTTAGTCAATGAATTCCAAAGTGTCCACATAAGAGTGTAGTGTAGACACATAAAAACATGGCTATACTGCTAAATGAGGCGTTAGTCGCCTAATGACGGCTTAGTTTACGTTTTTATCTTTTTATACAAATATGTTATTTTCGTATTAGCAAAAGGAAAGATAAAAAGTACACGGAACCGGCGTGCATGCATGCAACGACTTATGAACGTTGATGAAGCGAAGGTGATCTGTCAGGATCGTGGCAAGTGGCAGTCCCTGGTCTCTGCCTACCCCTCTGGGATACAGGCGTGAGGTTATGTATGTATGTATTATTTTTGTATAACTAACAACCATTTTCAAACTTCGTCATTAAACTACTCCGACAGACACAATGAGCGAGCGTCCGCAGCCTTTGAAGGCTGTCAACAGAGTCCTGGAGGGCCGGGAGCCCTGGCAGATTGTGGCCATGACTGCCACCTCTGTGCTGGGCCTGGTGTGGGCACACAGCCTCTACAATGGCCGGGAGAGTGAGTAAAAGCATAGACTAAAGCCAGGTTTTCACGGTCTTAGTACGCTCGAACCGAGTGCCCTATCCGAGTAAACTAATGCTTCTGATTGGACGGTTTTTCGTGACAGCACCAAAATAGCCAATCAGAAGCTTTGGATGGCGGATTGCGCACTCGGTCCGAGTTCACTAAGACCGTGAAAACGCGGCTTTACGAGGTTTTACCATCTAAACAAAGAGGATGTACCTAATAGTACCTAAGATGCAATTAGCCACCCGTAATAATAAATGTTGAAATATTTATAAGTAGGTAAATAGTATTTCTTGATGATTCTCGATAGTCGTACATAGTCATATATTTAACGGGTCAAATCGCGATTATTTATTAGGTGAACCGTTCAGTCCACCCGTGACCACGGCAACTGCAACGCTGCTGAAACGTCGGAAATTAAGGGAATTACGTTTTACCTAATAAATAATCGCGATTGACCCGTTTATATTCGTCGCCGTCAGGCTGTACTAGTCCACTGCTGGACATAGCCCTCCCCTAAAGAGCGCCACGTTGTGCTATCATAGGGGTAATGCTCATAATCCCCACGATGGGCATGCGGGTTGGGGATTGCAGTTCGGTGCAATTGTACTGCAGGGGGCGCTGCTGCCCACCCCCGGTTTGTGTCCCTTTACGACACCCGCGGGAAGAACTGGGAACTAAGTAGGTAAATGTAAATCAAAAATTTAAGTAATTAAAGTTTTCGCTCTTGCTGCCATTTTCTCCACATGTGGTGCTGCCTTCGGGTCATAGTGGTAATGGTGACTACCACTTTGGCCAGAAGGCAGCGGCTTACATTGTACATTGAAATTCAGCAAATAGAAAGTAACGTAAAACTCTTTACGTAGAAATATTTTTTTAATATGATTTTGTCCTTGCTTTATAACTCGACATTCGTTTACGCAACATCCATTTCTCAATTGTAGTCGCTTCATATTACAACTACAACTTAAATAATAGCTAAACGAATAAAATATCAATCCCAGGTGTGTCAGTCCGCTTGCGCAAGGAGTTCTTCCGCTGGCTCCGGCAAGTGCCGATGGTCCGCCGCAAGATTGCGGAAAAAATGGCGGAGATCAACGCCGACTTCAAGAAGGACGTCCGCAAGCGGCTGGCGGGCGTCACCGTCCGTAGAGAGCTGCCCGAGAGAGGTCTCAGCATGGAGCAGGTTGCTGAGGAGGTCAGGGACCATGTTAACTTGGGTGAGTTGCAACGGTCTATAAAATAAAAGAAAAACGCCATCCAACGAGGTGGTGTAGCCGGTATACCAGGGACCCACCCCGCGGGCGGCGATGATTGGGCGCAGTCTTCATAATTTAAATGATGAAAGATGTACAATGTAAAAGAAAAAATAAGATTTGTGCATTAAACCAAAACAAAAAATCTGATCTTTTTTTAGGCATTATGTAATGCCTGAAAAAACACAAATAGAGTACCTAATGGTGTCCGCACACTAGGCTAGGCTTGTGTTGTGGCGACTTACCCTTTTATCTTACCCTCATACAATTTTGAGGACAATTGTAACTAAACTTATGCTCAATAAAACACTGAACTGATACTAAAAGAAATGTTTGTGCTAAGACTAAGGTGCATATACGTATTATGAGCAATGACTTGGCATGACATAAATTTACCTACATGTGAGCAATGACATTGAAATCTATTATCGATTTGCTCGATATCGCTAACTCTCCTTTTAGGGTCACAGGGAATTTTCTGCTGCAATCTTAAGCTGCGTCGAAGTAAAATTCAAATTCCATGTCTAATGTGGTCACCTCTTGATTTGGGTGACCCTAAGTTGATTATCTTCTCCTTCGGTGGGTAACAGCACCACAAAAAGGAACATTGTGTGGTGTTATCTCCTATAAATCCTAATATTCCATCATGTGCGCCTGCTGGGAACATAGAGAGAGATTTGAGGGACCTGTCAGTGCTGCAAAGTAACGTGCTTACAGGTATTTTAGAATGAATACGAGTGGTCCTTCTACCCATCTAGTGTGAGGGAAGTTGACACTGGACGCTGCATAAATCATCTCATTACGTAGATGCAAAGGCTAATAGATACTAATTCATTTCATTTATTCAATGCATTCGTGAACTATTAAAAAAGAAGCAGAAAGTCACTTAACTAATTCAACATGACCCCTGTAAGGGTATAGCAGATTGACATGTTGCTATACAATTCATTGTGTTAATTATCTTGTAAATTGTAATTACGTTATGTAAGTCTTGTCAAACCAGACCGGTATCTTATCTGTCGAGTAATTATTCATTTCATCTGTCCGATTTCACTGTTAGATTATGGTATATGAAGGAACAATATAATTTTGCAGTTCTGCGTACAAAGTATAAAAATATAATGTGTTAGATATAGTGCGTTATCTAGCTGATATCAGTTTGTTACATTTGTCCCTTTAATCTGAGATTTGTTAGTTTCTATGGTTTTTTAATTATACCTACTGGTACTCTTGACATCTTCTTCGTCTTCTTCAGGCTATACTAGTCCACTGCTGGACATAGCCCTCCCCTAATGAGCGCCATAGCACAAGGTTGTGCCATCATTGGGGGGTAATGCCCATAATCCCCACGCTGGGCACTCTTGACATGACAATTTAAAATGCTTACATGTTTACAGGCACAGTGGATTGGAAGAGTGGCAACGTCTCCGGCGCAGTGTACCACCTCAGCGAGGAAATATCACGCGTGGCTTGCGACGCCTACGCCTTGACAGCTTATACAAACCCGCTCCATGCCGACGTGTTTCCCGGAATCAACAAGATGGAGGCTGAGGTCGTCAGGATGGCGATTAACCTGTTTAACGGGGACGACGAGTGCTGCGGCACGGTGAGTTCATTAACTGTGTTCGACACATCAATATCGACACTGCTCTATTGAGTGGGCCCTATCTCGACATAAGAATGTAGGGCGCTGGTCATTGTTATCTTGGGCCAAAACAAAAGTGGTTATTGAACCTATTGTAATATTTGCTTTGCTTGACTTTTGAAATAATGTTGAAGTACGATCGATACAGTCAGAAAACAGAAATCTAAAAGTTATTTTAACGTAAGGAATTTACATTGGGTTTGTTTGTACTACGTTATACAATGTCTCGAGTCGAGTTATAGTAACCATCTTTTCTCAAATCATGTTAAGTATAATACTCCTACATTAGTTGGGTGGTTGATGGGTAGGTACTTATAGTCTGTTAGCTTTTAGAATATACTTCGGGCTCTAGAGAAGGCTTCGGCTTTCGCCGAAGGCACACAAGTGTAATACTACTTCCTGCTTTGTATAAAACTTGCCTTATTAAGATAATTTAATTAAGTGTCATATTAGTTCCGATATTTGAATTACACGAAGATATCCGATTCTATTCGATAGTAGCCGAGGTCCGATAGAAGCCATATTCTAAAAGCTAACAGACTGTACCTAGCGAGATACCATGAATGGTAACAGTAGGTAGTATCCCTTTGAGTTCCTCTGACTGAGAGATTTGGATTTATTTTCTGTGAAACGTATTATTCCTGCGGATGGTTGGCTTACAATTTTCTAAGATTGTATGTACCGCTTTTCCACAGCTTCAATGCCACTCTGTTCCAGGTAACGACAGGCGGCACGGAGTCCATTATAATGGCGTGCAAAGCGTTCCGTGACCTGGCTTACAGCAAAGGCATCAGCAACCCGCAGATCGTGGTGCCCTCTACCGTTCACTCGGCCTTCGACAAGGCCGCGCAGTATCTGGGACTCTCCGTCAAGTCAGTGCCCGTGGATCCGGCCACGCTGAAAGTAGATTTGGACGGCGTGAGGCGCGCTATTGGCAGTAGGACCTGCTTGGTGAGAAAATATATTTATTGTAAACAAAAGGTGAGATGATGATCTGTGAAAAACTGCAGTCAGATGCTGGATGCGGCAAACTGAAGACAGGGCGCTATGGCGCTCATTAGGGGAGGGATATGCCCAGCAGTGGACTAGTATAGTCTGACGACGAAACAAAAAGTTATGCACCGTAGACAATTTTTTGTAAAAAGTCTACATGGTTTACGGTCTAAGTGAGAGAAAAACTTAAATGAAACGGTTTTATCATAGTAGCGCAGAAATTGCGGCTTAGTGAAGAACTTGGTAAGAATTTTGGCACAGTGTGCCAGAGACGCGGATTCGGAGCCTGTTTCAATTCACTACAGTTTGAATTCAAGCTGCTTGTTCTCACCAGATCGTTGGATCAGCGCCTAACTACCCGTACGGCACGATGGACGACATAGAAGCGCTCTCGGACATTGCCGTGGAGTATAACGTGCCTCTACACGTGGACGCGTGCCTCGGGGGTTTCGTGGCCGCCTTCATGGAGGCCGCCGGCTGCCCGCTGCCGGCGTTTGACTTCCGGCTGCCGGGAGTGGCCAGTATGTCTGCTGACACACATAAGGTAAGAATGAGCCCTTTTTTTGAGAATAAGGAAAGAAATTTTATTTACTGCAAAGTGTTACATTTGTGTCCTGGCTCCCAAACTAGGATTCCCTGTGCTATGGGTAGCCAGGCTACTTCCGAATGGTTAAAACTTAATTGTTCTGTAGGCACTTAAACATAAACTTACAAAACATTGCAAAACGTATTACTCAGACCGGATTTTTCAATAGTCAGACAACACCCTGTCACTGTCTTATCGTATGATTTCGGAGCGACTTTAAAAAAAATAGGACCTCCTTTGATCGACAGAGGGCGTTGACGCAATCTCTTTGAATGAAGTAAGGCCAGCCGACCAGAAACTAAAAAAAATCTATCTGCAGAGCGGATAATATGCAGTGAGGTGTCTGGTCACGCTTAAACATTAACGTATTTAGGTATTGTTTCTCGTTCTGAGCGTGTCGGTGGCAAGCTTTCATGGTGAAAGGATTTGCCAATCTTCGTTAGGTACTCGCTGATTGTTGCTCAGGATGCGCCAGACGTGCGGGTCTACTAAAACTTCACATATGCACTTGGAAAGTAAAATAATTGCTACATATTACATGGTTTCAAACCCCTCTTGGCCTTAATCCGCATAAATCTTAGTATTTGATTTTGGTAACCCGCTATGGATTTCCAAAAATTTTCTAAAATTTTCAAAAAATTTCCAAAAAAAACAAGCAAAATGAGCATTTAAAAAGCTTCAAATCTAAGAATCTTGGAATATGAGAGTTTAAGAATTTGTGAATAGTCGAATCTGCGGATTTGAGCACCTAAGTACCTAAGAAAGAATGTGCGAAGCACATTAAGCAGTTTTGAGGTACAAAATAATGAACAGAATCGTGTGTTTAAATACTTAAGAACGAACAATTGACGAAGAAGACGCTCGTGCGGTGCACCTAAAATCTTCACGAATCACGCTGTAAAAGAGGACAGGATGCTTTTGGACACTATTAATTTACAGTCTGTTAGCTTTTAGAACATACCTCGGCTACTATCGGAGAGAATCGGAAATATTCGGTAAGGTAAGATTGACGAAACAACTATATATTGCAAATGTGAGTTGAAGGGCTGGTAAGGGACACCCCAGGCGGACATACATCGACCAAATAGGGGATGTATTAGCAAAGGGGAAGATAGAAACTACCCGGAACCGGCGTGCGTGCATGCAACGACCTATGAACGTTGATGAAGGGAAGATGATCTGTCAGGATCGTGGCAAGTGGCAAGTCCGTGGTCTCTGCCTACCCCCCTGGGATACACTACTAGAGCCCGAGGTATATTTTAAAAGCTAACAGACTACTACAAAGAGGACGCTTTTGAACAATGTTGTAGATTTTGCAATGGAAACCTAGTTTAACTCGTACGTTCATTAAGTCGCTGTTTCTGTGTGGCTTTCAATAAAACCTTTTTAATTTCATTAATTACACACTATTAAATTACTACAAGAGTATGCTTTTGGACACTATTCGTTTTCAAAAATTTGCTATCATGTCCCGTTTGTCCAAAGTACGGCTACGCGCCTAAGGGAACGTCGGTGGTCCTGTACAGGAAGCCGGAGTACCGCCATTGTCAGTACACCGTCACTACGGAGTGGCCGGGCGGAGTCTACGGCTCGCCCACTGTAAATGGTGAGTTATATCAATCAATCAGCCCATACTCGTCCACTGCTGGACAAAGGCTGGTCAGTACCCGTCTAAGAGCGGTGGTAGCGGAGCGGTGTAGAACGCCGACTTCTCAATGGGGAGATCGTAGGTTCGAACCCCGGCATGTACCAATGACTTTGTTTTCTAAGTTATGTACATTTGTGAAATTATAGTAGCAATACTACTCGCTGACGGTGAAGGGAAACATCGTAAGGAAACCCTAGTGTCTGAGGTGTTAGCGTACCTCAGCGCTTGCTACGTACAATGGCCCAACTATGAGGCTAAGTGCGGAAATCTCAGATCTAACTAACTAACTAGTACCCGTCCACTGCTGGACATACGCTGGATAGTACCCGTCCACTGCTGGACATAGGCTGGACTGTACCCGTCCACTACTGGACATAGGCCCTCCATCTTAGGCACTCCACTTACTTTTATCCTTGGCCATACTCATCTGCCCATACTCAGTCTGCCTAAGATTGTCGTTCCAGCTAAATGGTAAGCGTCCTACGCTGCGATGGCCAGTTCGTGGTCTCCACTAAAGCAGCTTTCCACCCCATCGACCATCGGCTTATGTGACCAGCCCACTTACACTATCCTATGTCAGTCACATTAGGTCTTTGGCGTTTTTTTTAATATGATCCATCAAAGAAAGCGTAAAAACACTTAGAGAAAAATATGGACTAATAAAAACTAAATTTAAGTTACTTTGGACCCACCTGCTATCTTTAACTTGCCTTTAATGCACTTTTTATTATACCTTTGCTAAATGCCACCCCGAAGCGCTCGTGGCCTAGTGGAACCGACTGATTGGAATCAATCACTAAGATTAAGCAACAACAGGCGCGGTCAGGTGCTGGATTGGTGACCATCCCGTGACTACCGCTAGTGGAATTTTTCCGAGCGCTTTAATGCTTCCCAAAGCACGTTAAGCCGTCGGTGCCGGCTATCGTGTAATGGCAGTCGTTAAGTCATTCCAGAGGCCTTATGAGCGACTTGATAACTTCTGACAGTAAGGCCCGCCACTATCTTACAATCCTCCACCAACCCGGACTTGGCCCCTGTCGTGGAGTATGGCCTAACCTTCCTGGGATGGAGGAGGAGACCCGTGTCTCAACAGTGGGGATATATAAAGGGTTGATATCAAATCCAGTCGTTTGGGTTTTTACGCGGCCATAAAAAACATACATTCTTCATCTCAAGAGTAGTTTGCCTGTTAGAGATAAATATGGCTTTAATTTAGGCGGCCACACTGGCGACGCCATCTTGAATATTCGACTTCCGATTTTTGTTTTCAATGACTGGTAACCCCGAAAATACTCCCTATTAACGTAATATCCCCCTATACTCGTACAACTCGTAACGATGTTAACGGACTGCATTTTCATCGTTACACATTTTACACCAATGTTTAGGCAGCCGCGCCGGCGGGCTCATAGCGGCGTGCTGGGCCACCATGATGTACGTCGGCAAGGACAGATACGTGCAGATGACAAGGGAGGTCATCGACATAGCGCGACACATCGAGAGAGAGTGAGTTGGCTGTAGAGAGAGAGTACAGAGAGTAACAACGGTATGAAAAGAGCGGAAGAGAAATGGTAGATTGTTAACCGAGGTCGAAAGAATTAATTCCCGAGGTATTTAGACTATAGTCCTAGTAGGAATTGATTCTTTTACCCGTGTTAAACACTCTACTTTTCATTTGGAATACGAGGAAAATAAAAACTCATTTTTAATATTAAAATCTTAGCATAAAAGATTACTACCTATTTTTTTGAATTCCGTCACAGATACATATAACAGGTATCCCGCCAATTTATGTCGACTTTTTAAATTTAAAATATGGAACTCACCGCGTAATTGTTGCGGCTTATTCCGCTAAAAAGTTTGCGATAAGTTCACACTGGCTGTTTAGAAACTCACATGGGCGCAGCATTTTTTTATTTTATTTTTTACAAAAAACTCTTCACAGCTGACAGTAGTTCTATTTTTAAAGTTCATTCCGGCCCTTAGGTGGGAAGTTTTTTGAATTAGTTTTTCCCTCTCTATGGAGGGAAGTAGCATTTTCCACCCAATAATCAGATCAAAGCAACACTACTTTCCGAGTATAAGAAATGAAAAAGATATATAGAGAGAGAAGGAAACGTAGCGAAAGGAATATAGAAAGATCGTGAACGGGAAGGTGATAGCGAGAATGAAAGAGAGGGAGAGAGATGTCAGCGGCGTGCTGAGCTACCATCGTGTATGTCCGAAAAATCATGGAAATGAGATGTTAAGTCATATCAAGATTTGCGCTTTGAAATACACAAACCATGTAAACGCCTGGGTAACTTATCCTGTCGCGGTACCTGCAAGATGCAGGCGCTCAAGCCCTATATCCAAACAGCAGATCTCGAAGGATTCTCCTGTTGAGCTAGTAGTTGTTCTTATGGTCGACGTCTTCCAACTTAATTTTTTTTTTATTACTTACGCCTGTCATTCTTTGACGTATTAAAAACATTTTTTATTGTTTTGGTACTTTCTACCACTTCTAATTAGGTCATAGTTTGTGCTCAAAGGTAGGAAATCACAAATGTTTACAAGTATGTTATACTATCACATATAAATAACTAATAATACAATTTTTCAGACTAAACAGAACATTCCTCAAAGCGTTGCTAAGGATTTCAAAATCACCCTGTAGCGACACGACAGTGTGTTGACAATGGACATTGTAAAATGCACTCTATTCCAGACTGCGTAAGGTCCCCGGGATCTTCATCTTCGGCAAGCCGGCCACCACAGTCATAGCGTTTGGCTCCAACAAGTTCGACATTTTCAAGATGGCCGAGCATCTGCACAAGAAGGGGTGGAGTTTAAACGCGCTGCAGTTCCCGTCTGGGTGAGTGGGAGAATGCGGTACATGACTCAATATTTGATCGCAATAAGTTAAAAAAAACATCGAAAAATACGGCGAAAACATCGTGAGGAAACTTGAGTCTGTTGTTACAAAAACCTCAGCGCTTGAAATTGCCAATCCGCGGTGGGCACGCCTGGTAAACTTAGGGCTTGTGCCATGCAGTGGGCTTCAATGTGTAGGCTTCAAAGGTAAAGGTTTAAAACAAAAATATAAAAACGTCGTCACCTATCACTTTTAATGAAAAAACCACCGTCTATACTTGTATTCTAAGAAATATCTGTGTATTTTACTTTTTTATGTCCAATAAAGTGTCGCCTATCTATCTATTAATATCGGGGTTTGCGGATCTAAAAAAAAGTTTACCAGTTGAATTTTAAACGGTTTCAAAAAGGGTATAAAAAAACTTTGCATACGAAAAGATATGACATATAATTTTATTAGAACACAAAAAATTGTTACCTAAAAAGAATACAAGCCTTACTCCCCCCCTACAGGGTGCATATTTGCGTGACCCATGCGCACACGCAGGATGGTGTGGCGGAGCGGTTCATCGCCGACGTAAAGGAGACGGCCGCTCTTTGCGGGAAGGACGCCGGTGGACCTGTACAGGGCAAGGTAAGTGGCAAGGGACTTTATTTATTAACTACGAGTAAATTATGTCATACTAAATGTCCGGCGAATTTCGTACAGCCACAGATTCCGTCTATACGGCTCTTGTTACCATGGCAATGCAATAAATAAATATCTTAGAGGTTGACTAAAAAAAACTAATAATAAAATACTATCTCACAGGAACTTATTACCGGAATATCAAGTATCCTATGCCTCAATTCAGATCTTTGTGTATGAACTCAGTTCAGCCGTTATTACGTGATTGAGTAACAAACATCCAAATATCTTTAAAATAAATTATATTTACCATATTAGAGTAGGGACACTCACTCAAGCACGCACGCACGCACGGAAGCACGTACGCACGCACGCACGCAATCACGCAATCACGCAAGCACGCAATCACGCACTCACTTCATCACGCACGCACTCAATCACGCACGTACTCATACACACACATACACACACAAATCGATATCGATCGATCGATATTAACCCTTTGCAACGCAGGGGTCCTGCATCGCAGGAAGGTTAGGCCATACTCCATCACGGGGGCCAAATCAACCCGTATTTGGCCCCCGTGGTGGAGTAAGTAAGACAGTGGCGGGTCTTACTGTCAGAAGTTATCATGCCGCCCATAAGGCCTCTGACACAAATAACAAAACGTAAAAAAAAAACTTTAAAACAAAAGGCTGCTTTGAAGACTACTTATGATAGAAACATTTTAACATCTCCACTTATTGATGATGTATACTCATACGCTCTTCTGTATTTTGTACATAATGTAGCGTGAAATTAATCAGAAACTTTGTTTCCAGATGGCGATATACGGAGTGGCCCAAGAGATCTCCGACAGAAGTCTGGTGTCTGACATCACAAAATACTTCATTGACTCCATGTACTATCTACCCAAGCCAGAAGACTTGTAAATAACAATCTTCCGCCCTTGAATTATGTGCACCAAATCCTGAGCTTTTCCAATGGTCTGTCATATTCAGGCATCGATGCACATAATTAGGGCTCGGAAAAAACTTTTTTTTTTTAAAGTATTTTTCACTATAAAACAATGAATCATTGAGATCAAAGAAAAAAGAAGCCTAGGAGCAGCAAATAACTAGGTACATGGGTATTTACCTCAATTTTTTTTCCCGTATTTTAACGTTTTCCACAAAAGGTTTCAATGAATACATAGTGAAATGTAGATACGTCTGCGCCTTGATTATGTAGCTTTACACGTATACATATGTATACGTATACAATTTAATTTTTTTATAATTTTGTGCTTTTATATTTTTTTATGTGTGCAATAAAGTGTAAAGTATGTGCGCGAAAGCGGAATGTTTAATTAGCTCTGCCGTATAGATATGAGGCGCAATATATATAACACTTAGTGGATGTGGCATTTCAGTGCATACCTAATACGGGATAGTGATCTTGAGCCACATAATAGTACAATAAAGTCGCTTTTTACCCCACAGTCCAGTAGAGATTCCGTTTTTACACACAGATGTATATTTGAAAAGATACATAATCAAGCCGCGGAACTGGAATATATCACACTAATAATATAAAGGCGAAAGTTTGTGAGTGTGTATGTTTGTTACTTCTCCATGTGTCAACAGCTGGAGCGATTTTAATAAAATTTAATATTGAGTTAGTTGACACCCTGGAATAACACATAGGTTTCACTGTGAGAAAATATCTTATTCTCGTGGGAAAATCGATAAACCGCGGGTAACACTGCGGGGCACAGCTAGTATATCTATATCTAGGCCCTGTTTCATAAAGCTACAATCTATAATATAGAAATGAATCGCTGAATGTGTTGGTAAGCGCAAATCTCGAGAGCAGCTGAACCGATGCCGCTAATTTTTTTTAAGAATATTCCTTTAAGTATGAGGATGGTTATTGAGAAAAAAAATAAACATAAATAAAGAATCGACTGTTAGGCGGTACGAAGTTCGCTGGGTCAGCTAGTTTATAATAAAATTACAATTGTGCATAATTTTCACTCGAGCCACCATCCAAAGTGGCTCTTGGCCTCCGACATAACAAGTCGCCACAACTAGTCGCCATTTATCTCTGTCCTGTCCGGTCTTTTGCCAGTCGCCTGCAGGTCCTCAAGCAGGTCCTTGGCTACCGTCCTTCCAGCGGTATCTGAGGCGAACAACCGGTCTTTGGCCACTGGGAAGCCTCAGGTAAGCCTTCTTCACCGCCCGATCCCCTCTCATCCTTTCTAAGCGACCGAGCCAACGGATTCGGTGGTATTTGGTTTCTACGATGTTTGAAAAACCTATTTAGAGGCTAAAAATTCCACCCATGCCGGGATTCGAACCCGCGACCTCTGGCTATCCGTGCCAGCGCTCTTTCCAACTGAGCTAATGGGCGACTCACCGGTATCAGTGAAATTTCGAACCTCTTTACAATATTCTCTGTATTACGTACAGGCAGCGACATCTGGCTGAAGTAATTTGCATCACTTGCAGCCCCGAGTACCTACTTTGCAGTTAAGATGTTGTTGGGTTCGGAAATTGGGTTTTCCTCAGGCTAGGTTGGACGAAAATTACTAACAAATTGTAAGTGTGGCTTTGTGGACCAGGGGCCAGTAGAAGGTTCGTTGGGAGGAAAAGTAATATAAAGTGCTACTTTATAGTTAACATGCGTAAGTGAATAATACAGAGAATATTGTAAAGAACTCTAAATAGGTTTTTAAATATTGTAAAGAAGTTCGAAATTTCACTGATGCCAGTACTTGCCCATTAGCTCAGTTGGGAGAGCGCTGGCACGGTTAACCAACAAACACAACACAACATTTACATACAAGCACATACATTGCGCGACCAGAGGTCGCGGGTTCGAATCCCGGCATGGGTGGAATTTTTAGCCTCTAAATAGGTTTTTAAAATTGTCCTTAGCACGGGTTAATGCAACAAAAAGAATATAATCATGCGTAAGTACTTATTATTTTGTCTTTGAATCACTTCCAACGTAGAATAAAAGAAAAGTGCCAAAATATTGTAAATAGACATCAAACTCTATATATTTACAATAAGATCGGTTCAAAGTACAAAATGTAAATGTTGATAAGCTGTCTTGTGTAGGTTGGAACCGTCGACAGCGAGTCAACTTTTAGACGTACATAGTGCTTAGTGCGAGTTTTTTAACTACTCGATCGCGTTAACGAAAACTCATATTTCTATTGCATCGAGGAAGCGCCACCTAGCGACAAGTATGGAAATTAAAATTTCTGAGTGCGATTTGTAATGGTTTACGTTGAGAAGTGAACACGTTTACCAGCCAAAACACGAATAAACGCGACTGCGAGTTGTACTGTGACAGCGTTTTGCCAGTTCGAATGGTTAACTTACTCATACTCACTACTCAATGCTCGATTAACGCGGTAGTAAAGTTATTCGATTGGATCTGTCAAACTCGCACTAAGCACTCGGACAACTTCCCGTTCACTTTGCAACTCAAATGCATAGGTTGACGTGATGTCGACTGTAACACAGTCAGAGATAAGCTCGCCCTTGTACATGTATTTTCTTATATGTTGTTTCCTGTGTTTTTCGTGTGCAATATAGTGTAATAGTAATAGTTATTATGTTAAACGGGTCCAATCGCGATTATTTATAAGATAATACAAGGTAACTTTAATTAATTACGTTATTATCTTATGTCCAGAATAAAATATTGCAAAATTTTTATGTAATGTGTAAAAATTACTTTATTTAACTTTATCATAGTTTTAAGGTTCGATCCCCAGTGCGGGCATGTACCAATGACTTTGTTTAATTTCAAAGTTACGTAAATTTGCGAATTTGTAGTCGCAATACCACACGCTAACGGTGAAGGAAAAACATCGTGAGGAAACCCGCGGCTTGGTTGGCTCCGCACGTATTGGCTAGTCTTTCCTGTGGGCTAGGCCGACTGAGCTGTCAGGATGGTATAGGTGCTGGGCAGGCTACACCATCTATAAAACCATGTCCCAGGCACTACAGCATCGGAGTGGTCCCTTCACCCATCTAGTGTGGGTGAAGATGCCACTGGACGCTGTATAAATCATCACATTAAGTAGATGCAAAAGGCCAATATTATTATTTAGTTTTATGGGCTCGCCAGTACACTTGAAATAACTTTATTTAATTATTTTATACAAATTGTAAGGATCGTGGCAGTTCCTGGTCTCTGTCTACGTAATGAGATGATTTATACTCGTACAGCGTCCAGAGGCATCTTTACTCACGCTAGATGGGTGAAGGGACCACTCGGATGCTGCAGTGCCTGGGACATGGTTTGAGATGGTGTAGGCTTGCCCAGCACCTATACCATCCTGACAGCTTAGTCGGCCTAGCCCACAGGAAAGACTAGTTAATGCGTGAGCAACCAAGCCGCGGGTTTCCTCACGATGTTTTCCTTCACGGTTAGCGACTACAAATTCGCAAATGTACGTAACTATGAAATTAAACAAAGTCATTGGTACATGCCCGCACTGGAGATCGAACCTGGGTACTCGCTTGCGGGTCCATTGTTCTACCCACTGAGCTACCACCGCTTCTAGCCCTTCGGGCGTGAGTTTGTGTTATGTTAGTACAATTTACATTGTTCGGACTCTTCTGACAAAATGACAAGTAAGTGAAACCGGATTTAAGTAAAAATATTTAAATTGCCTCGAACATTTTGATGTCATGGTTCTATTGAAAAGCTCACTGGGTTAAGTTGTTTTTTAGTTCAGTAAAAATAATATTAATTAACCAAATTTATATTGGTCGGACTCTTCCGATAAAATCACAAGTCAGTGAATCCGGACTTACAAACTGTTCCGAAAATGTTGATCGTCGATCTCGGATTGTGTGAACATTTTAGTTTGATTATTAGCATCATCAGCTGTCATGTAATAGCAGTCGTTAAGCCATGTCAGTGGCCTTCTGGGCGGCTTGATAACTTCTGACAGTAAGACCCGCCAATGAATACAATCCTCCACCAACTCGGACTTGGCCCCCGTGGTGGAGTATGGCCTAACCTTCCTGCGATGCAGGAAGAGTCCCGTGCCCCAGCAGTAGGGACATACAACGGTTTGTTAATATTATTGTGTACTTGTATGTAATATAATAAAAGTTATGATTTTTGTATGTTTCAGTGATTTTTGCGCCTACAGTTATGTAATTTTAGATTATTTGCGTAACTCCAACCGCTATAATATGGCTAAAAGGTAGGTTACTGAGATTTTATTTTAGAAGTTACTAACATTATTCAAAAACCTATTTAGAGGCTAAAAATTTCACCCATGCCGGGATTCGAACCCGCAACCTCTGGCTATCCGTGCCAGCGCTCTACCAATTGAACCAATGGGCGACTCACCGGCATCAGTGAAATTTCGAACCTCTTTACACTATTATCTGTATTACGTACAGGCAGCGACATCTGGCTTAAGCAAATTGCATCACTTACAGCCCCGACTACCTACTTTGCAGTTAGGTTTTACATCGGAACGATGTCACTGTACCCACATGATTACACTATTTTTACACAATTTTTAGCCTCTAAATAGGTTTTTAAATTTGTACCTTAGCACGGGTTAGTGCATTAAAAATAAAAATAGTGTACTAACATTATGGTTTAAAACTTTGATGAAATCGATATTTTGAACAGAATTTTCAATACAAATCTGACAATCTAGGAGTCCTGAAAGCGCATTTTCCCATTTTGTACATTTACTATAATGCAATAATGAATAAACTGAGATTTCTATGTAATTATTACATAATTTATATATTGTTATGTATTTTTTTTTTCACCATCTTTTATGTAGGTACAATGCCCGACAAATAACTTGAACATTTTTGGCTTCGCGTGGAAGTATTTCGGGCCTCATTAGAATTATATTTTTTAATTCATTTAGATGCTGCGGGCTAGTTTCTGAATTGAGACTTTCGGTAAGTAAATAGGTAACAGTAGTGCTGTCTCTTCGAATTGCCAGAAAAGAGCGTGACAGAACGCTCTTAAGTATGAACTGAGGGAAATTGACAACATTTCATATTTACAACGCGCAAAACTAAAAATACCGTTTCTTAATTTTGCTATCTTGATTGATTACGAAAAAAATATTTAGAATTTTTATTATTGCTTCATTTTAGAGAAAATAAATAAAAAACAAAAATTGTGCGATGACGTCACACATACGGTGGACACAGGAGGTACCGTTGCCTAATATTAAAAATGATATGACAGATGTCATCCTCAATTTCATTTAAATGTCATGTCGGAGAGTTACTTTTCCTTTCCTTAATTCCAATGGTTTTTAAAAAGGCGGCAAGGGTGTTAGTATTAAGCCGTATGTGTGACGTCATTTGGCGGTTACGTCCTTTTAGAATAAGACGAAATTCAAACAGAAAATTATGAATGAAAATCATCGAATTTCCGAAAATAAAAAAATATGGGTCGTTTTATTTCGTATCTAGTTTCCTTTAAGACAGTAAAATACGTATGCTAAAAATTAAATTTAAATGTTGTCAATTCTCAATTCAGAAACCGGCCCTTAAGGCTACACAAATAAATATAAAATAATACGTTTTACATAACAAGTCTGTAGTGCACCCAAGGAATGTATGCGTTATTCGACTTTTAATACAGCAATACCACTGAAAAACCTTAAAAGTAAAAAAACGCAAACTGAAAACATTAAGTTAAGCTTAAATGAAAATAACTTGAAACAAAAATATTTTTTTAATTACAAGCAAGTTTTTTTTCTAAACGAAATCAATTTAATGTTTATTGAAACGAAAAGTGAAAGTAATAAATAATAAAAAAAATGTCTTTCACGCGCGAAATGTTTGTACCAGTTATCTGTCGGGCATCATAATTAGATAAAAACTTATTGTGAATACATACAAAAAAAAAAAAAAAATCGATTAATAAATTAAGTTGGAAATTCATTTAACTTTTATTGTGTTACACCTGTGTTACTTCGAATTCTGCATGATTTAATATTTTTCGTGAGAACAGTCACCACTTTAATCCTTTAATATGGGCTCCGTAGTCAATCAACAAGGGACCCTTACAGTTTCGCCAAGGCAGTAGGTCTGTCTGTCTTTCTTTTTGTCTATCCACCCCTCTTTCCGCGGCTTGACACAGAGACGAGAAGCACGAAGGATTTGAAATTTGGTGTAGACATACTTAATAAAGGGTAGTATTTAAGAAACCGCTAAGTCCGGATGCAACGAAAACATGTCGCCTCGGCGAGGGATGTTACTAGTTACAGAACTAGGTATGTGTTGTGTGTGGAGGCTTTACTCTAAGTTCAATTTTAGCACTCTTTGCCCGTGGTACCGTTCTGTTGTCCGGTCAACCGGACCACGGAGAAAAAATAATTTTTTCTATTAGATAAACCCAGTGTGACCATTTTTTCAAAATGGTCACACTGGGTTTATCATTTTCGTTGGATAGGTAACTACGGAAAATATTTTTTCTCCGTGGTCCGGTTGACCGTTGACCGGACAACAGAACCGTACCACGGGCAAAAAGCGAATTTTAGTATGGAAACGTCAAGCAGCACAAAGTGACTCCTTCACCAGCGGCATTATTATGTAAGTATCCACTGAGCTGAGTGACGTGGATTTTTCCTTTTTTGAAGCTACTCAAGCTGTCAAATGCATACATTTTTTGACACTTTGGAGTTATCTAAATCACAGAACAATTAAACCAATAGAAGAAACGATGGTCACGTGACAGCGTACAGGCCTAATTGTCAAAACGATGCCTTAATGCCCTGAGTAAGAGTCCAAATTAGGATGGTAATGTAACTTACAATAGTGGCAGCACTCTGAATGTTTTCAAATTTAGTCGGGTTATCGCAAGTGCAAAATCTGTGAAGACGTCGTCGGATTATTTTAGAAAATTGAAATAACTAAAATATTTTGGTGCACACAACTTACCCTGGGATATTGTACAATAAATGCACAACGAGGTGAAAAGTGCGTGGTGGCTGCAGGTCACATAAGAAACAAAGAAAACGGAGATTATAATATGAACTTCCAAAGGTGAGTACCTAAAACCTATGTTTTCTCGCATAAAAGGACCAACGGATAAAATATCACTTTGTAAATAAACTTCCTAATGACTCAGTAACCAAAATTACCGTAATTGTTGCTTCTCGAACCCTTCTACGCTCTAAAATTAAGAAAATAAACCAATCCATTTGTAGGTTGTCCTAGTGATGGGATGGCAAAAGCATGGTCGATGAAAATTCGCCTCAGTAGTAGTATAGTCGATACTTGTTCATCACGCCTTCTTAATACATAATCCATTGTTTCTTCTTGTTCAAGTTTTCCCAAATTGATAAATGGAAGCAAAAGCACGCAAAAACGCAGAAATAAGAAACAGGACAAAAACGACTGTAAACTGCGCTCAAGGCACTTTAGACCCGAGTGATTGGGACGAAGAAACTTATTGCGAACACGCCTGAAAGAAGATGTGGTGCCCACCTTAGACCAGTAAAAATGGAAGTAATGGTGAGAAAGTTAAACATTTGCTGAAGAATATGTACCTCTACCTTTTCATATACACTTATCACATGTTTTTACAAAACAGGATGCTCCCAGGAGTTTATTTTGTATTCGAGCATAACGAGAATAACTATGAAAACCATCTCTCCAACAGTGTAAATCATAGATAAAGAAAAGTTGAAAGGTAAAAACAAAATGTTAAATGAATGGACGTCAAAGCTGTTAGTTTCACAATAAATTATGTGGTGATCACCTTATTGCAAAAAATATCTGACTATATAGATGCAAATTGTACCTTACTTCAAAGTGTGTAATTAAATATCAGGATCAGTCAATAATAGACGTAGCTTGTAACCCAAATAGCTTTTATAAAGAGATCTAAAACGAAAGTGTTTAAAAGTGGAATATGTTATTATTTAAGCAGCTCTCTTTTGTAGGTACGCCTTTATTAAAAGTTTCTGTTTGTTTTCAGGTCAGTACTGAACATGGGAAGTGAGCAAAATGTCTGTTATCTGCCAATGCCACGGTCATATTCTTCTTTCTTGATCAAATTTACTGCAGCCTGACGTAGTTGATGATCCTTAAAGTCTTGCGTTCAAAAATTCCTTTGTTGATGTGGTCATCAACCTCTATACCTGTTGTCTAAAATCTGTCAATGAAACGTATTCAAATATCAGAATTCATCACTTGACACATCAAATTACTGCATCCATCGAATTACTGAATTATTACTTGCAATAATAATATAATATTGTGATAATTAAATACGACTTTTAGCGACAGATTGCGGTCGAAGATGGATTTACCTAGTCAATATTAGCAATAGTATTTTCCTTTTCAAATTTCATTGCAAGATAAACAACTTTTTAATACAAGGACCTAACTCGATCTGTATTTAAAAATTGGAAGAAGAAACGTAACGTAAATTTGATTTTATTCAGGAAGAAATCTGAGACGGAGTATTATGCTGACGTTGACGAATATAATTGTAAATTCACTATTTTGTATAAAAAAGTGTTGCTTCTTAAATTATTGTTACTTATTTTGATTAAACATAATTTAAAACTTATACACAAAGCAATTGATTATAATTATTTACATGATTTAGTCCAAGGTGTCTTCATTTTTCAACGTTTCTATCGATATCGATGGAGAGTTAGGCCTATCCCTAGTCGGTAGCGTTTGACAGTAGGGCCTGTACGCACCTTGAAATCGGTGCATTGATAAACGTAGTGCCATCTCTTTTTTTCTTATGGAAGGTTGGTTAGCGAAAGCAGGACAACATTACTGTCGAAGGTTTCTGCGAAGTTACTGCTACCCCTTGATCTAAATGCTTCTCTCGATAGAGTGGAATAGAATGGCAGGTCAGATAAGTTTCTCCGACTCTACATAACGTAAGAAAATTTGTTAAGTAGAGCAAAGAAGTATTTTTTTCTCTGTGTTATTTATTACTTATTATTAACTTGCGACCAATGATATTTTTTTGCTCACGGCTCGTATCGCTATTTTTCTATGTAAACCCATTTACCGTAAAAACTGGCCTTCATGTTTAGGTTAGGTTACATTTTGAACTTAGTGCATCTCTTCTCAATCTTTCTGTCAAAGTCAGTCAAAGTTTTCTTTCAAATCTTTGTCTTTTTAATCTGTGTTTAAATCTTTATCGTCAACAAAGCACCAACAAAGCACCAAAATTATTATGTAAAATGGCTGTATTGTTTTGGATAGTTATAGTAATTATTTGCCTTAGTTTGACAAGTGTTAGTTCTGTCAACTATTGTGGAGCAAGAATGTGCCGACATCCGAATTCACATACACTGTGCATCTATACAGTAAGGTTCATTCACTTGTCCTGCACTCAAACTAGGATACCTGCCCTGTGTTATGGTAACCAGACAGGGTGTGTTCTCAAAGTAGGATACCCTGTGATATGGTAACAAGGCAAGGATATCATAAGCATGGAAATACACCAACACTGGCCATTTGTACAAATCGGGAAAGACGGCCTTTAGTGAGAATCAAACCCACGACCACTGTTTTTGAATAACGTGAAACCAGGGTCTATTGAGCCAGTTAAGGGTATTCGATTGAGACTTCTTATTAGGTATTGGTTCAGTTAAATAACATTTACATACTGTCACATACATTGCTTCTGGCCCCACACTAGGATACGAGTACCCTGTGTCGTGGGCACCAGAAACAGCGACATCACAAACACGTAAACATCCAAGACCTGGGGTTTTTTGTCTTCAGCCGGGGTTCGAACCCGGAACCTGTCGCATGGTAGGCAGATGCGCTAAATGTAGGTATAGTAGTGATTGGTCCGTTTAAATAACTGTAGGCATTCATTTCCTCTTCTTCTTCTTCAGGCTATATTATGTAGTCCACTGCTGGACATAGCCCTCCCCTAATGAGCGCCATAGCGCCCTGTCTTCAGCTTGCCGCATCCAGCATCTGCCGGCAGTTTTTCGCATTCCTTTCCTAAAAAACTCCAATTCCTTCTCCAGCCCGGGTCACGCCCTGCATGCTT
This sequence comes from Yponomeuta sedellus, assembly GCA_934045075.1. Classification (NCBI taxonomy): domain Eukaryota; kingdom Metazoa; phylum Arthropoda; class Insecta; order Lepidoptera; family Yponomeutidae; genus Yponomeuta; species Yponomeuta sedellus. Next base: position 3,670,734 of record OW203727.1, on the reverse strand, counting down.
ATTTTAATCTTCATTGAAACCGCTCTCTCCCTGAGGAGAGAAATCGCCCATCCTCGCCAAGATCAACCGTGCCGTAGAGACACGATCCAGCCTTTTAGAGTTTTCCGTCAATCTTGTACTTCATTCCGCTCTCTTGAACCTCGTACCTTATTCCGTTTTTTGCCCGCTCTCCAGCCCGGGCCAGGCCCTGGGTGCACCGGCTTCATGGACGCCGCTCTCTCCCTCGAGGAGAAAGCGCGAATCCTTGCCAGGATGAACCGACGACGGAGCGACGCCGCTGCCGGCTTGTTACAGAATATGCCGCCGGCGGCTGATATGCTGAAACTGGTAATTTCTTGACATCAGCTCCTTTATTTCGAGATGAATACTAGGTATATCCAGAACTATTCTAATCGTCGATCTGTAAATTCAATGATAAGGCCTTATTTTATTATTATTATTATTATTACTAATTTGAAGTTGCAACATAACATATCGTGGGTTTTCATTTCAAAATCCAGATCATAGTGGAAGGAAAATAGGCAAAAAAAACTTCAAATAATAATAACTTCCACATAACACATTAATTTTGTCCAGGGAGCCGATTCTCGCCCATGTGAATTGAAAGCGTAGATGCAAAATATTTGAAGGATTAGACATTTGTCGCATAAAAATAAGATAACTCGACAGGGTCATTACACATTTATTTTAGAATACAGAATTTGGCTGTCGCTCGATTTTATTGTGTAGGATTCAAGCCTTAGTCGTGTACGAATTGTTTGCTAAACTAGGTAACCCTGTATATTCACAATGGATAATTCTATGACCTGTGGCATGGCAATCATGGAAGTACATGACCAACATGGAATAACTGGTAATAATCCCTTGAAATTTGTACGGCGGCGGCGGGTACCTCCAGTAGGAGTTGAACACACAACCTCTGTAGTCTCTTATGCCGTTAATACTTTTCCTGAAACTAGCTCCGAATGTTATGTTGCTGTAACACATAAATCAGCTCAGCTCTTAGGGAATCCCCTCATCGAATATCTCGTTAGCTACATAGCTAATCCGGCTACATACAAAAAGTTGACGATTCCCTGCGAAGGCGTGGAAAAGCAACACCATCGTTATTGGGAAGCTAAGATCCCTTCAGGAGGCCCGCAGTGACATCAGAGCACTGCGGGCTGGCTTTCTGGAAAGAGATAGGCTGGATGGAGTAATAATAATAATAATATTGGCCTTTTTGCATCTACTTAATGAGATGATTTATACAGCGTCCAGTGGTATCTTCACTCACACTAGATGGGTGAAGGGACCACTCCGACGTTGTAGTGCCCGGGTCATGGTTTTATAGATGGTGTAGGCTTGCCCAGCACCTATACCATCCTGACAGCTTAGTCGGCCTAGCCCACAGGAAAGACTAGTCAATACGTGCGGAGCCAACCAAGCCGCGGGTTTCCTCACGATGTTTTCCTTCACCGTTAGCGTGTGGTATTGCGACTGCAAATTCGCAAATGTACGTAACTTTGAAATTAAACAAAGTCATTGGTACATGCCCGCACTCGGGATCGAACCTGGGGCTCTCGCTTGCCAGTCTATGGTTCTACCCACTGAGCTACCACCGCTGGACCGGATGGAGTAAACTCATAGCTTTACTACGTAGCTACAATGACCCAATCATGAGGCTTAGTGCGAAAATCTCAGGTCTGACTAACTAAGGTACAATGCGATTAAAAAGCAGCTGCAAAGCTGTCCAATGTAAATAGAATCTTCAAGCTTACTACTTTTCAGAGATGGGTAGAAGAGTTGGCTCGCGAAGCGCAGCTGTGGGTAGACCAGTGCAGCCCCATACAAATTCCAGAAGAGAACGACGAATGTCGTGATCTATGTATGTACTTCTCCTTCTCTATGACACACAAAGTTAACAAGAAAGTGGTATTACTGAGATTCCGATACGGTGTCGAAAAAAGCGACGAGGCTGTGGCGTGCCGTTTCCCTTGGTCTACCATAAGTCGGGATAGGTGCCAGCAGTGGATTAAAGGTGCATTGCACTGGTCCTTACTGGTTCGCAGGTTCGTTGTAGCTCTTAGTTTAAAAACTAACATACCTTCGACTAGAGTAACTGAACTCTACTGTGGGACATACCTATATAGGGTGAGATATAGGTATGATATTGTATATGAATTCTGTTGGTGCTCCTTGATAAATAAAATAATAATAATGAAGAAAGAAATTTCTAAAGTATTAGCAACATGTACTTTGATCTTTTGGGACACAAACCGGGGGGTGGGCAGCAGCGCCCCCTGCAGTACAATTCCACCGAACTGCGATCTGCAACCCGCATGCCCAGCGTGGGGATTATGGGCATTACCCCCTATGATAGCACAACGTGGCGATCTTTAGAGGAGGGCTGTGTCCAGCAGTGGACTAGTATAGCCTGACGACGACGACGACGACGACTTTGATCTTTTAATTCATTGTTAATGATACGCACGTAACATTTAACAGAATATTACATAAGAACTAGCAAACCTTTGAGAGTCGGAGAAGCAGTATAAAGGATGACTCACGCTAGACCGTGTCGGGTCCGAGCCGAGTGTCGGCCGTAGCACGCTTAACTAATATTACATATATTTTCTATGAACACTCTCACGCTATACCGAGCGGGAACCCAGTGACGGCCTAACAACGGACAGCGCTCGGAAACAACCCGGTCCCGCTTCGGCTCGGCCACGGCCTGTCGCATGAATACAGTGCCACCGAGTTGCGCCCGAGTAGTCGTAGTGATGCTATAGAAGTGCACTGACGATGTTTACATTAATCGATGTTTGGATGAAATAGGAATCTGAAACTTTGTAATGCATTTAGTCAAATCATCTTTATTTTCATATGTAAGATGTCAAAAGATTCTTTAGTCATTTTAAAGTAGTCCCAATATTTGTCTTCATAACTACGTAGATCTTTACAAAGATTCATATATTCTCCTTTCTCTTGTCGCTCTCTCCAAAGTGGATGCACACTCCATTTCCTAGTAGTTGAAGATTCCTCAGATTCTTCGTCGTCCAGAGGGATTGCAATAGCCGCTAATTTCAGGTCGTCAAAATTCAACACGATTGTAGACTAGTTACAACACTGATTTTGCTCGGACGAATATACTGCATCACGGTGCAACGGTAATCGCGCGGTTGAAGCCCGTCTTTGTAATTGCAGTCACGGAACCGGCTCGGTGACCGTGCTACGGCCGACACTCGGCTCGGACCCGACACGGTCTAGTGTACGTGTAGAATACATGGACAAAATAAACTCCATAAACTAAATACCTGGAAAAAAATATAAAAATATAGTAAATAATACATTAACATACAACTCACTTTTATGATATACAATTATGAAAATTGTAAGAATACGTCGATTTAGTTTAATTCCCTCAAGCGTGCACGCATCACAAAGATTTCTTCTTAGCGTATTGATGGCAAGCCTTCGTAGTGAAAAGATTTTCAATCAGCGTCAGGGAGTCGCTGATTGTTGCCCAGGGTACAGACGTACGGGCTCAGTGAGTACGTGAGGCTCCTTTCATGCACCCCATGCTATACTAAGTATAATGCACATAATCGATGCCTTCATTGTTCAGATTCAACAACTGTCGGTCAGTGCATCGCGTCGGTGGTGGGCGAAGCACCAGGCCTGAAAGCTGCATCCATGGTTGACGTTTGGTACTTGCAGAGCCTCAAATTCAAGTGGAATGCCACTCGGGAGCCGTAAGTGCTATTCCGATTTTCAGAGCTCCGCTTCATTTTTTCACTGTGACATTTCTTCATGGCCGTGATGGCTGAACCAACAGCAGCATTGGTAGACTGGTAATGATACGGATGAATAAACGCTGGCCCTAACTTACAACAGCCGTTACTTTTCCAGGCCTCCACTCAATAGTTTTGAGTACACGGACTTTATGCAGATGTTATGGGCGAAAGTTTACATGGTCGGATGTGCAAGAGCACGGTTTATGGTAAAGTTATAGTTTCGGTTACTTTATGGTAATGTTACCAATTAGTCAATTTACTGTAGACTTGAAGAGCGAGCGAGCTTCCGATCCATTGCAAATCTTAACACTGCAAAGGCGAGTCTAGTTTTTTATTTTTATTTTAGTTATTAGGCACAGAAAACAGATATTAGCCAGTACATCATCAAGGTAACATTAATTAACATGTAAGATCCAGACTAATCTCCAAAACATGTGTACACAGCATGGTTACAATAATATGAAACTTAGACGAGTTACTTAAACTAACACAACATGCATTTTATGTATTCTTTTACATTCAAAACAAAGCACAATTGTTACAAATACATTATAAGAATAAGAAGAAGTTTGCCATCGATAAGCTAAATTAGTTCTAAGTTAAACTTACCTGTTGAATTGTTAATACCCTTGTGATCCAGACCAGAAAAATTATAAAGAGAAGATACTTGCAAAACCATTTAAACCCAGAATATTTCACCAAACGACGGGAAACCTTTCAGTCACCATGGCGAGGTCATCTACGCAGCGTTGAGCGCCTAGTCTGCAACTTCGCCCCGAGTGGCCCCCCTCCTGGAACTATGCTATGGACGCCTGGCTCACCGGCTTCGGCTTGCCCTCCGCATTCGTCTTACGATCGGGACCTACCTTCTCTGTGCAGCTATCGTAAGTTGACTGTGATTTAGTTGACTACGGTTTTATACGCCTGATGGTTATAAGAAGCTTTGTTTTGTCAGAAACAGACGGAATCTATTGATTAACATGGACACGTCGCTATGAACACAATAATTTTTTTTGAGAAAAGGCTTGTGTTTTCCACGGCTTAGGTTTACAAAAATATTTCAGACTCATCGTTTGCGAATTCACCTTATACACTCAGAAAAGACGGATCGATTAAAGAGGACGATATTCTTCTTAAAACTCTGTTGGAGATAGAGCAAAATGACACCCTCAACTACATGGGCAGTCTTGACCAGTTCTATCTGACTAAACTTGCAATAGCAACGATTTCTCCGAATAACAAGGTTCCACAATCTACATCAATCTACAGTTCCCTAAGAAAAAGGGATGTTCCAGATCTTATTGATTTGTCACACAACGCTGTTAATGTTGACTTCAGCCAGACCTATGAAGATTTCAATGGGTATGCAAGAGATCCTTCAACGCTAGTATTTGATAAGAATATGAGTGCAATCAGCATTGTTGGAAGACCTAAAACTTACGATATTGATGAGTTAAGTGATGCAGTTGACGAAAAGGTAGTAACTGAAAGTAAGTAAGATAGAGAGCGTGCAATATTATAATATTGAGAGCGTGCAATATTATAATATAGAGAGCGTATAATATTGATGCAAAATGTATTTAAAATATCTCAAACATGTTCCAGGTTCTCGCCGGACGAGACATAGAGAAAAAGAACATAAAGTGGTTGTTGATAAAGACCTGTATATGGATTACGAGAATGATATTTCCAGAACGGACCCAGAAAGTATAGCGGACATCACACACTCAAACACAGGAGCCGCGGAAAGATCGCTAGATGAATCCATTATTCAAGGTTTCTCTAACAATCTCTTTTAATAGGCGCAACAGTAACTAAGAATCATCATAAATTTATGGTTTTAGTTTCAGATGAAAATCGTTTTTATGATCCTAAGCCCCAGACATCAATCACTGATACAGAAAAAGCTGTAGAGTATGGATCAACATCATACCCTCAAATGAATCATTATTCAGATATGCAATATTTAGATGCAACACAAGCTTCTTACGTCGTAACAAGAAATGAACCTACGCATAAACAAGACATTATCAATATGAGTGGTATTTTACCAAAAACATTGAATAAGACTGAGGAGGAATACTTGTCCGATCGTAAGTTGGCAAGTGCAAAGGAATCAATACCACATTATGATTTGCTATTGCAAGTTTATTTCGGAAGATTCTTATATACTGCCTCGTTGCTCTAGCCGTTAAGGCGCTTAGGTACCAAGACAGAGGTCGTGGGTTCTATTTCTAAAGGGAGTTGCCGTATATTTGTACGAGTGGTCTCAGTCTGGGTGTATTTTCACCTGGTTACCATAGTACAGGGTATCCTACTTTGGAACCAGGTCAAATGATTGTGTTGTATGAAAAAAACAAAACCAAAACAGTACAACGAATAGCCATTGCCGATCCCGCCAATATGGTTTGGATGGATTGTCGGACCGACAAATAAAGTGAAGTGAACTTTCTCTTTTTTGAATTGATCCTAAAACAAAAACTAAATTACAGCCGAGACAGCGCGAGAGATACAAGCGGCGTTGGACAGAATGGAAAATGAGATATCACAAACGATGACTCTACCACCATTGCCACAGCTGCCACCATTATTAGTCCCGCAGGGAAAGGTAGAGTTTTAAATGTGTTCAAATATTTTCAATGAACGTAGGGCTACAAATTAATATTAGCATCTTCAAGCTTATTATTTGAGCATAGCGTGGCACTTACAGGATCTCCTGACGATATTTGCAATAGGTAGGGGTAGTGCTCGCGGCAATCGTTCCGTCAATATCGAAAGTTAAATACTTTCAGAAAGCAATGGCTTAAATTTATTGCTTTTTAGAATAAAATTGAAACGTAGTATTGTAAATTAATATTAAATATTAATAAATTGGTTTATACTGAAAAAAAAAGGTTTTTCAGGTTTTTTTCTAAGAGCCTGGACATAAGATATATTTAGTAACACATTGTGTAGCAGGAATGACCAAACAGATTGATATTGATTTTGCTTCTTAGGTTAATAAATATCAGGCGATTTCCATTTTTACGTACAATAAAGTATTCTCTATCTACGAAGTACACATGGATTAAGTAGAAATGTCGACGCTTTAGTAAGTTTATCAGCTAGGAACGAGTTAATGCGAGATGCGAGTGATAAAACGATAGTCTAGCATTCTTAATGCCGTGATGTGTTCAAACTGAACCAACACATAATGTACAATCTGATACACAACAATATCACACGAAAAACAGCTTGTTACGTGCAGTAATCCAATTAATTAATTGTTTTCCATCAGGTTCGTAGAGATTTAAGAGATATTGCAACAAGCAGTCTTGAAGAAGGACATGTAGAGACGGGAGATCCAAATAACACGCACGATAACAGGATACCAGGAGCAACATCAGAGCTTCTGAAGAAAAAGAACATCACTGATGAAGGCCCCATCTATAGGATGATGCAACATTACGTACCGTATTTTAATAAATACAAAGATTTCGTGGGTGACTCCAACTCCTCAAGTTACAGTAGTTCATTAGAACCATTAACGTTGTTAGTTGTTCTAGCATTAACTATTTAAAGTCTAGCTTTTCGTTACTTACATTGTTCATCGTAGTTTTAGGTATTTTTCTTTGACGTAAATTGTTTAAATGTTTTTTTTATTTTATGCTTTACTTGTTAGGTTTGTTTGATTAGAAATATAGTTATATGAAAATGTTTTTTTATTTCTTTAAATCTTTGGTGATTTGATATTGTACAGGTTAAAAAAATGATTATCATATTTAATGTCAAGATAAGACCTATTAATAGAAGCATATTTATGTCAAGTAGGTGATGGAAAAATGAAGTGGTCCATAGTTCCATACACTTCTCAATTTCATAATAATCAGGAAGTACGTAATGTACCCTAATAGTGTTCTGCAGCCCGTAGAGTGTTGAAATGAAAAGGTTTCATTCTAAGTAGCGCAGGAACTGCGGCTTAGTGAACGTTAAAATTCAAACTAGGTGTCCATTCCAAAATCTAGATAATCTTGGACACAAAATAGACAAAAAAAATCCAAACGTAGTCTTTTTATATTCCTCAATTAACAGAGTTTGCATGAATTCCAGACATCATTGTCATCTATGTGGGATCTATTTTATGTGGGATCCTGATCTGCCGTCCTATTTTACATTGTCGAACTCTTACAAGGCCAAACCACCAAAAATACAGGCAGACTGCATAATTCTTCGATCCGCTGATCGGGGGACATCAATGAAATCGTAATGAGGCATGGGGGTGTCGGCATTGAAATAGCTCGGCCGATGACCGACATAGGGGCGTTTTACACCACTACCGCTACCCTTCCGGGCAAAAACAACCGTAAGCTAAAGGTGTAAGGCGTACAGTGCTACGGCGAAGGCAATAATGGTTAGTTGGAGTAATAATTCCTTGTGTGCGGCCAGTCGGAATCTGGCCTGTGGAGTGTCTGGGCAGTTTCAGTGGACGCTTGACTTCAGTAACGGGGTTGACCGCTATTGAACTGAAGTGGGCACGATTTTTAACATTTGTTGGGCTTAAGGTTTGTTTTACAAACCTTAGGTCTAGGAAAAAAGTGCGTTGGACTTTTTTGCGGAAGGGGCTTAGTGTTTGTCCTAAAATTTAAGGCCTCACTAATTTGGATTTCGTGGAATAGGGTAAAAGTGCCTCATACATTTATGCGGAAAGAAATCAGATGACTCACAAAAATTATGTACTGAAGATAAACACAGTGACTACTTATTTTTCTGACCGTGAATATGCCTTTTTAAAACCGTTCTTTCTTTTATCATTTACCAAAACCATACAATGACATTTTTGTAAAGACATCTCCAAATTCTTGGCTTTCAAATCGTACCTTAGCCTGCTGATTTATCTCCACAATGACAAACGATAGCGGTACAGGGCCGGAACCAGGGGCTGGGAGGGCCCCTGGCCCCAACTGGGCCTCCGGAGCGTCTAATCGTGGCTCCTGGCCTAGACGAGATAACGTAAAGATAGAGTTCGGGTTTGGAGTGCCTCTTGGTGCCATGGCTGCTCATCCCGCCTTCCACTCAGCTTGGGATGTGGGTGGATGGTAAGTTGTTTGAATTACGAAACTAGGTTTGCTGGAAGAAATCTCTTACAGAGATAGGCTCGCTTTTGTACATGTTAGTTCTTATGTAATGTCCTATGTAATGTTTTGTGTGCAATAAAGTATAATTAATTAAAGATAATTTAGTGACAAGGCATCATTTAGCCAACAACTATTTTGGTCATCATTCGTCTATGATAGTACCAACAGTGTTATTTATTAAAACACTCTTTAAAAGATATTTTAAATAATCCGAGGTAAATTTTTAACCTTACCACAGACTATCTAAACTGCATTTGAGGAGTGTTTTAAGAAATCGTATTTTTATAAATAAGACCGTAACTTTACTAATTGGTCAACTCTTTGTTTCACCTCCTGCGGTTGATTGGTAGAAAATGCTTATTACATTAGCTCCGTGGCATTGTAGTCTAAATTCTGATTTTTTATTCCGTAGAATTGTGACATTTCATGAGCTACGTGATTGTGTTGTGTGAACTTGTGGGGACGTTGTTATTATTTTTAAAAGAGATCTCCACCAAAAAGGGAAATATTTGACCCATTTGATGGCAATAAGAAATAAAATGCTAGATAAAATGTTTTACAAAGAATTGTTAGCTGTCAGAATTCTACGTAATAAAAAATCGAAGTATATTAAGCATAATAGGCGATCAAGATATGTTTAATTCTTCAGTCCAAAGCTTGAGGGATAAACTTAGTGCAGATTTCTTTGTTGGTTAAAACGATTTATGGACTGTTTTTTTTCTTTTAAATATTAATGTAGTGCTTTAAATTGTCACTAGATTTTTGCTTTCAGAGCTTAAGTGCTAAATTTTTTTTTCTATAAGTGGAGACTTATAATTGGCCTTGTGTATGTTAAATGATTTTGTTACTCTTTGTTATGTGCTGTTAGTCTTCCCAATATTAAATAAATATATAAATAAAAATTGGGAAAGACGTGGTCAGCAAATAAATCGAATATGGTGAGCAAATAATAAATTTTGGTCAGCTTAATAAAATTTTAGTCAAATAGAACAAAATTGTTCAGAAATACGTGTTCTACAATGAAATTGAACGTGTCAGTAAATAATTAATCTATCTATCTATAATATAATAATGAATCACTGAATGTGTTGGTAAGCGCAAATCTCGAGAGCAGCTGAACCGATTTCGCTAATTCTTTTTTTAGAACTTCAAGTACGAGGATGGTTCTTACGGAGAGAAAAAATAAAAAAAATAAAAAAATCGACTGTTAGGCGGTACGAAGTTCGCGGGGTCAGCTAGTAATGTATAAATGAATCGCTGAATGTGTTGGTAAGAGCAAATTTCGAGAGCAGCTGAACCGATTTCACTAATTCTTTAGAATATTCCTGGAAGTACGAGGATGGTTTTTATGGAAAAAAAACGAATTGACTGTTAGGCGGTACGAAGTTCGATGGGTCAGCTAGTTTTTAATAAAAAAAACGTAAAGCTTACCGTTTCAAATTTTCTGATAAACAATGTGGTATTTTCTGCGATTTCGTTCAGAGTTAATTTGTTTGTAAGTTTGTATGTAGAGTAGGGGTATTCTCTAATACTGCTTATCCTATTTTAAAAACTTTTTGACCAGTATATAAAATTTACCTTCAGGACATGGCTACGGCTTATTTTAACATTTACGTCCAGGCACATTCATTGCTTCTGGGCCCGCACTAGAATACCCTGTGTCGTGGGAACCACAAACAACGACATCACAAACATGTAAACATCCAAGACCAGGGTTTTTTTTATCCCCAGCCGAGCTTCGAACCCGGGACCTATTGCATGGTAGGCAGATGCACTACCGCTGCGCCACAGAGATAGCCATCCCCGCGAACGAAGTCGTGGCGTAGATTAGATAATAGTTACTACGTAACTATTATCGCGTACATACGGTCGCGGGCACTGATAGTTCTATAAAGATAGATACTTCGAGATTTATTAGCAAAGGCCAAAATAAAAAGTGCTCGAAACCGGCGTGCGTGCATGCCACGACTAATGAACGTTGACGCAAAAGCAAAGGTGATCCGATAAAATATTCGAATCCCGAGCGAGGTGAAAAATCTTTGCACTCGAGTGCTGACGTACACAGTGTAACTGCAACCCAATACGTAACTTTTCATCCCACCCACCTCAGCGAGCACATGACTACATGCAAAAAAATTATAATTTAACAATAGGTAGGTATGTCGTGAAAAGAACATGGCGCGCGCAAAGCAAATAAAAAAAAAGTATACCAAGAAGGTTTCGAGTCTGAGATAGAAAAAATTAAAAAGGTGATAAATTCGGCACCATGGAGGTAGAAGTATTTTTTTTTGATTTCACTTAGTGGAACTTTATCCCCTTGCGAATAATGGCACCCAGATATCGAAGAGTAAAAATACTTTTTCCGAGATGGGGGGATGAAAAATTATTTATTTTATGTAGGTATTGATTCTTCCGGGAAGAGACCCGTGCCCCTCGGTGGGGATATAATGGGTTGATGATGATGATGAATAGATTCACATTGCTCCAGGTTGTCTAATTAAAATAATAAGAGTAGTTCCATTGGTAGATACAATTAGTTTTTCTGTGTCCCCACACTAACTTCAAACTTCTATCGTGGGCTCCAAAAGGGAGCCTAGTATAAGTCCCTACTACAGGACACAAGCCTTCTCTTGCAGAGTGTGGGCTCAATCATTGCGATTGCCCATCGCTATTTGGCGATTTGTAACGGTGGTGTTGGCCTAGAATAACACAAACCCAAATTCTTCCCACGGGTGTCGTAAAAGGCGACTAAGGGATACAAACCGGGTCGTGGGCAGTAGCGCCCCCTGCAGTACAATTCCACCAAACTGCGATCCCCAACCCGCATGCCCAGCGTGGGGATTATGAGCATTACCCCCTATGATAGCACAACGTGGCGCTTTTTAGGGGAGGGCTATGTCCAGCAGTGGACTAGTACAGCCTGAAGAAGAAGAAGAAGCAGTGAGGTTTGTGAACACCTCGGTCCGGGTTTCGTTGCGATGTTTTTCTTCGCAAATGTACCTACCTAACTTCGAAAAAATAAAATTTCTTAGCAAGGATGGCATTAGAGCTTTTTACTGATTAGGGCTTTTTATTTTGTATATTTTGTGATTTCTGTATGATTTTTATGTGTGCAGTAAAGTATTTTTTTTTAAATTATTATTATTTATTATTATTTTTTTTTTATTTTTTATTTTTTTTTATATTTATATATTTTATTATTATTATATAATTAATAACGCAAAGTAAAGTAGAGTTTGATCGGTAAAACTTCTATATTCTACCGCCACAATAATAGCCCACATACTTTACGACCGCTTCAAAGTCGGCCTGGCGACCTCCTTGGACGATCGCGTGAAGATCCCGCGATAACATAACAAATTACGTAGTTTTTTAGAGTTCTGTACCTTAAAAGGGAAGCGGAACCCTTTGGGTATATGAATTGGTAAACGGCGGGTCATGTCTGCCGAAGCACCGATAGCTGTGGGATAGACTGGTTCTAGAGTGGAGACCGCGAATCGGAAAACGTAGCGTAAGACGCCCTGTAACCAGGTGGACGACATTTGCAAAGCGGTGGACAGTGACTGTGGAAGAGAAGAGCCGAAGATCGGGCGCAGTGGCGTGTCTTGGGAGAAGCCTTTATCCAGCACCTTAAGGCGGCTTGAAAACTTCTGACAGTAAAAACAGCCAAGATAATAAGATTCCATCAAAATACTCCTCGAATGTGGTTTAAATAGTGTGTGGTACAGGGAAACACCAACTTACACTGCATATAAGAGGAAAACTTGTACAATATATTTTTTAAATATAATAGGAGATGCCATGTTAAAAGTTTAATACACGTGGTAATATTTTTTCTCTACGACTAATACGTTTAAAAATATAGTCTGCCGAAAAATATGAATAAGTAATAATTATAACTTCCATACAATATAATCACTTGTTGATACGCTGTTCTATGTTAACCAGAAAAGGATATCGCAAACATGGACATACTCGTACGATGGATGCCACTTCGTTCTAAGTTTGAATATTTTCCTACTAACTGGTGCCCGCGACTTGGACTGCGCAGGATTAGGCGTGATCGTTGCAAAGACGAACCGTTTTATAAGACCGTTTTGTGTTCCGCGACGATAGGACCGTTTTACGTTTCATTCTAAAGCAGTGCCAGCGACTCTAAAGCAGTGCCAGCGTTTGTTCGTCGCGTGACCAGTCCTCAGATTGTTTGACGCGGATATGTCCTTTAGTGCTATATTAATAGAGCCTAGAACGTAATGAGATCATTGCGACGTCGTCGTCGACTCCTTGCTCGTTCCGTTCGTTTTGGTCTGTGATACAATAAAGTAATATTTATGTCTATGAATATACAGTCGAATATCGTGTAAAACAACTTATTTTTTCCGATGTTTCGTGATTTCGTCTCGTTCGCACTCGTTTGACCGTCCTCTGCGCCTTGCTCGTTCGCATACAATGAAACCAGTTGCGAACGAGGACCGTTTCGAGGACCTGTTTTCGTTTCAGAAAAAACGGTTGCGTTTCGTCGTCGAAAAATCGGACAACGACCCACTCCTACGCAGGATTAACGTGGTGTAGGCAAGAACAAACATTATACAAGACAACGAGTCTACGTCAGTCTACGAGTATATATGGAGTGAAGTTAAACACAACCATACCGTGATGTAGAATGAACTAGTCGCCATCTAGTGGCGTTTGCGCAAATTAAGAAAAAAGAAAATCAATTTTGGAAAAGATTCAAGGAAAAAAAATTTGCAACCCCGTTCACTCCCTTAAGGGTTAAATTTAGAAGAACGGCGAAACGGCGACGTGTTCAATTTCAAATTGAACAGTATTTATTTTAAGTTTCAAGAAAATTAGACAACATTCTTTATGGGGGCGAAAAGGGTTGCCAAAATTTGTATGGGAGGTATACAAATTTTGGCAACCCTTTTCGCCCCCTTGAATTAAAAAAAAAAATCCGTCTTATTCCTTGGCTACATTATATATAGACTCTCTGTGCAAAATTTCAGCTTCCTGGATCCAACGGCTTGGGCTGGGCGTTGATGAGTGAGTCAGTCAGTCAGGACTTTGAATTTTATTTCTAAAGAAGATGCACATATCTTTCCATGAAAGTTTTACTTATAAAATAAGTTATTTAATTAGCAAACTAACTTTTCTTTTACTCAGTATCGCGTTCCTTGTCCGGGAATCTCACTCACTATGGGGATTGCACAATAAAACGACTATTGTGTGTATTACTGTTCGTCTCACCACAGAAATATATAGATAAAGATATTTATTGAGCAACAAACATCAGTCTACATGTAAAGTGATTATATTTAGGTTTATATTTTTACGTAGCTTATAAACATCCAACTGCAGGGCACAGGTCTTCTCTCAGAAAGAGAGAGTATGGGCACAATGACCACGCGTGCCCACCGCGGGTTGGCAATTTCAGCGCTGAGGTATTTGAACACCTCAGACGCTCAGGTTTCCTCACGATGTTTTCCTTTACTTTTGCGATTTATATTGCTACTATAACTTCACACATGTATATAACTAAGAAAACAAAGTCATTAGTACAGTCTATTTATTCTTACTTGTCCAATTTAGTAAACAAGATTCTACCCTTAAACTATGACTTTTTAGTCCAAAACTGCCATATTTCCATAAATGAAGTAACCTGGAACACTCTTTTAGATAACACGCTGCCAATTTTATAAACATAGTTCATGATAGTTCATGAATTTGCGAAAAAATGTCTAGTTAAGGCACCTAATCTAAATTTTAAGGTTAGAATCTTGTTTACTAAATTGGACAAGTAAGAATAAATAGACTGTACATGCCCTGCACTGGGGGTCAAACCTGGGTCTTCCGAGTCCATTGTTCTACCCACTAGGCCACCGCCACTGCTGTGCGAGGATGTAGATTCCTGAACATAAAAAAAAATTCTCTGACCTCTTCGACCAGCAGTTTTTCTTCTGCGTCATTTTGTACTTTATGTAATTTGTCTACGTATCAAGCAATTTGTACAACGTTCTTTCTACTTAGTATGAAAAAATGGGCCATGTGAATTTCACTTGCGGAAACCACGACATGAAATATTACATTTGTAGTTTCTGTGATTGATATGCCAACTGACATGCCAACCTAGTTTTTGTACTTGTTTCTTTACAGGTAGTTAGGATATTTTTTGTCTCGCGATGTTTACAAATATTTTAACGTCGGGACATAAGGCAAGTATAGGTAAAGAATCGCGATTAGACCCGTCTAATATGTTAAAGATTTTTATGTTATTCTTTGTAATATAGCAAGTAATAAGAAAGCTTTAGAACATACTTCATGTTCTCAAAGGACTTTTAAGGCTTTTAAGCCTTAATCTATGTCCTGGTCTATGTTCAATCTAAATTTCATCCCCTGAGACCTTTTCACGGTTTTATTAAATTATGAAGCCCTCGTGGCCTAGTCAAGCGCTTCAGAATTTAGCTTCAGAATAGAGCGTGGTGTTTGGAATCAACCACTTTAGTTAAGCAACCACAGGTGCAGGATGGGTGACCGTCCCGTAACTACTGCTAGTGGCATTCTGCCGAGCGCTTCCGTGCTTCGCAAGGCTCGCTAGGCCGTTAGTGCCAGCTGATATGTAATTACAGTCGTTAAGTCATGTCAGCGGCCTTATGGGCGGCTTGATAACTTCTGACAGTAAGGCCCGCTACTCAACCAACCTGGACTTGGCCCCAGTGGTGGAGTATGGTCTAACCTTCCTGCAATGCAGGAAGAGACTCGTGCCCCAGCAGTGGGGTCATACAAGGTTTGACATCGATTAAATTCTATATTCTATTATCGACTAATGAACGTTGATGAAGCGAAGGTGATCTGTCAGGATGGTAGTCCCTGGTCTCCCCCTCCCTTCTGGGATATAGACCTGAGGTTATGTTACGTTTTATCCTACCGACGCAGCTTGTCATTTCAAACTCTTTCAGGTGGAATAGAACGCTCAATACAGTACAGTTATTTGTAATTCGGATCTGGACCTTCGATCTAAGCCAGCTTGGGTGCTGGTAGCGGTTGGATAAGGATGGATGAGAACAAAACATATATGAAAATTAACATTCTTATTTTATAACGAGCGGAACGGTAGGGCAGGTTTTACATTCGGAAGGTGGTGGATTCAAATCCCTTTTGCATTTGTGAAGTTATAGTAACAATAACACTTACTAGCTGTGAAGGATAACATCGAGAGGAAACCTGAACATCAAAGGTTAAATACTTCAGCCACCTCAGCGCTTGAAATTACCAGGTGGACATTCTCTATCTTAAAGAAGGCCTGTGCCTTGCAGTGGTACGTATGCCCGACATAAACAAAAGAAAACATAGGACGTATACATAAAAAAAGGTAAGGTAATAAGCAATTTTTTGTAAGAAATTGGACTATCTTGGAAAACGCAATTTGCTGCAAATTTTTAATGGCTTTATTTGTTTTTGTAAAGATTCTTTGGTAATACAATACATACTTAGAAAGGCATTTCACTGTACAGTAGCAGATTAGATAGGCCTTTTGGTACCAGCCAAACCAGCCACTCTGGTTTCTTTATAACTGTTTTTGTGCAAATCCTTCAAAATGATATCTCGTATAAGCAATCAACAATATTTTCCCTAGGCCTCGAGTGACAAATATCGACCTATCGCTTTCAGAAGTTCCGACGAAATCGATCTCCTGATTCCCAGATCCGATAAGATGGACAATGGACACGTCTAGTCCACAATGGTTAGTTTCAGACCACCATTAATTCCCAGACCATTACTCATAAGGTAGTTAGTAATTACCACTCAGACTAATGGATACGTGTTCACGTTCCATATTTCCAGTTTTGTTCTTTTTTCAGACGTCTGGTGTGCCAGACGCTCTGGTTAATTATGAATGAAGGGTGTAGAAACAAAGCATAAGCTAAAAAGATGGTAGCACTCACTATTGTAATGAAGGAAAGCACGGGAATATAAAGTTAGTTTCGGTAGGTGTCAATAGATTTTGGACGAAATGACACATAGCTACTCGTCTCATTTCGTCCCATAGTTTCGAAGTTCGATTATCTACTTCATAGGGCGAATGTCAGGGTTAATGTTGATAATTTAGAAGCATTGAATTATGTAGTGGTATCTAAAGACTTTTTTGCTACTGAAATTTAACTCAATATTCTCCACAGAAACTGAAAAAAACTATTATGTTTCAATATTGCTGCCGCACTAGCTGGCGCCCGCGACTTCGTCTGCGCAGGATTAGTATTTTGAGAAGCTTATATTAGCGTGGCGTAGGTACAAAAGGTTTTGGCTGCGCACGCCAAAACAGCACGCAGCTCTAAACAGGTTTTTAAAATTGTCCTTAGCACGGGTTAGTACATTAAAAATAAAAATAGTATAAGCACGCAGATGTTAGATTTTTCCTACTTACTTGACACTTATCGCCATATTTTAGACAATTCACACAATATCCTCATAAATTGTTATTCTGATGTATGAGCTATATTATTGTAAAGTTTCGTTAAAATCCATTCTGTAAATTTTCGTGAAAGAGTAAGAAACATCCATCCATACTTACAAACTTTCGCGTTTATAATATTAGTAGAATAAAATTTTACCTTAATCTCTTACAAAATCCTTCCTCCATCCATAAGGATTAGTCCTGCGTGTACATAATAGATATAAACACATAAGAAATTGTTTAAGATTTTCCTACCGTTATGTCGGCATGAGTCGTATGTATATCTATGCCAAATTTCTGTTTTCTAGTACTGAGACGACAGTCTCTGTGATAAGCTGCAGACAGGTACTCAGACAGACAGGGGGACATGGCGAAACTATAAGGGTTCCTTGTTAACTATGGATCCCTAACAAAAGAACATCAGCGTTACTGTTAGTAGTTCTTAATATTGTGGCCACTTGAAAACAAAGTGATGCTATAAAATTTTCTTAACATTTTATTACAGAAAACTCACTTTAAGTAAACTTTCAAGTCTTAAGTGTTTCCCAACACTTAAGACTTGAAAGTTTACTTGAAGTGGTAAGTAAACAACAGGTAAATTTACTTAAACCAGTTGCGCTATGATTCTAAAAATTAGCAATGGAAACCAACGTTATGAGAAGTAAATTAAGTTAATATAAGATAAGAATATTCTTTATTGTACACCAGGAAAAAACAAACAAAAAAATACAAAGATACAGTACAATTGGCGGCCTTATTGCTTAAAGCAATTTCTTTCAGACATCCCACGATGGAGAGTTGCGTTAAGAAATGTTAAGAAATTAGGAAAATTCAATGACGACACCTGGTTTTTAGGCGGACTCTTGGACACAACATATTACTGCTGCTACTGCTACTGCTGAACTGCTGACAAAAATGCTGATGTGTTTTTGTTTATTTAAATTTTAACGAACTTTTATAATATTTGGTGTGTAGTTATAATTTAAATCCAAAGAACTTGTTTTATTCCACTCTTAAATCTTTAAACCTTATTATGTTTCGAATAGTATATAAATTAGAAATTTAATAGTCGTCTAAATCATATTTTTATCTTAGGTACCTATCTTATCTTTGTGGTCGTTGCATCTTCTTCTTCTTCTTTAGGCTTTATCAGTCCACTGCTGGACACAGCCCTCCCCTAATGAGCGCAAGGTTGTGCCATAATTAGGGGGTAATGCCCATAATCCCCACGCTTGGAATGCGGGTTGGGGATCGCAGTTTGGTGGAATTGTACTGCAGGAGGCGCTGCTGCCCACCCCCCGGTTTGTATACCTTAGTCGCCTTTTACGACACCCGCGGGGAGAATTTTGGGTTGGTGATATTCTCTAGGCCGACACCACACAGCCGGTCGTTGCATGAATGAAACCAATCGACCAAACCACTTCCTTCACTTCACTTCCTTCTGTCCTCAACCAACCTCTCATCCAGTCCCTGCCAGCAATCTCATCGACTGTCCAGGTCGTCCTACGTTTCGTTTGCCAGTTTGTGATCTAGATTATAGAACCTTTGCACCCGTTCGAGCCGTCGACTTTCGGTTCTTTGTCATTTATGTGACCAGTTAAAATAGCAATGAGCTGGATATTTACCCAGTTCATTGCCATTTCAACTTGCTTATCTTGTAGGCTATTCAGTCCATTCAGTTCTTTGGCGTATGGTCTCGTCTGTGTTCCATCAATGAGACTCCCAGCATATTCCGTTCCGAATGCTCCCTAAAGTAAGTATAATTATTCTGGATATTTATGGTCCTCAAGGGCAAGCAGGAGACTGCCCCAGACGGGAAAACACGCAATTTATACAGAGTTTATCTCAATGAGACAAATGCCAGGCGTGGGCAGAATAAAACTTGCTCTTTCATCGCGGTTGATGAAGTGCGGCAATTTCGGCTTGTTGTGCGAGATTGCCAGATTATATTTCATGATAGCCTTGCCTCGATCGAATTATTTAATGTTGTTGTTTAGAAGCATTTTTAAAGAGTAAAAAAACCAAACTCTGACGTGTTAATCTAATGTTTTTAGCTGTCAATAGGACAACATTTATTTATTGCATGCATACAAAATAACATGAACAACAACAAAATTAATTAATTTACAAAAATTTCGTTCAAAAGTCAAAGAAAATTAATACAAAATATATATAAAAAATTAAAACTGTTTTAATACGGATTTCACTCGTTTATTATATTTCTAACATTTTCCGACGTTTCGGCACTTTTACAGGTGCCGTGGTCTCGGATGACTGAGGTGGTAGGCGTCTTTTCGAAAGCATTAACTGTTAGTTTACTACCCTCGGCAAAAATTAGATCTGCAGTCAGCGAACATACACTTAGCGGTACCAACCACTTTATTCATTTTGATAAAGTTAATGTTCTAGCCCGAGAAGACCGTTTCTTCCCTAGAATGATACGCGAGGCAATAGAGATCCGCTGGCATCCAAATTTCAATAGAGATCGTGGTTGGAATATACCGGCAGCATGGGAACCAGTGCTTAAGTGCATGAGACCCCCTTGCTAAAAGTGTGACTGTAGAGTTAATTTTAATTTCAATTAGTAATCAATATTTTTAGTTCATGTAAAATTGATTTACCTATTTTGGAACGTAACTTCATAATTAACATTTGTAATTTTTGCCGAGGGTGGTAAACTAACCGTTAATGCTTTGAAAAAGATGCCTACCACCTCAGTCATCCGAGACCGCAGCACCTGTAAAAGTGCCGAAACGTCAGAAAATTGTAAAAATATAATAAACGAGTGAAATCCGTATTAAAACAGTTGTAATTATGTCTAGTAGTCGTGTTAACCTTAGAAAATACTATATATAAAAAAGTCAATCTAATAAACCGCCCCGAGACACATCTGACCCAAAGGTATTCATGATTTTTAAAGTTGAGTTTTACGCTGAAGGTTCGGTGTTTTCTGGTGTTTCTACATCGAAATGTTACTCTCCATCAAATGGGTTATATGTGTTGTCCTGTATAACTTATCGCAGATGACACAATCGTCCATATCTTGTATAATGAAACTACTTTCGTGCGCAATTCTCTATATTGACTACGGATGGACTGTATTGGAAAATTTAAAAGAATCCAATGGTAAGCTAGCACGGTAAGTGAAATAAAAGAAACTAATTAACTATTTGGCTTTCACTCATGTGAGCGAGATGATAATATTGTATGAATATAGATAGCAATGTTGTATGAGCGAGAAAAATAGTTGTAAAGTCTCATTCTTTATTTAAAAGTATTTTTAAAATAGTTTTAAACAGTGACATTGACAAAAATGTAAAAAAAATATTAATGGTACCAAAAAATATTTCGCACAATTAACAAAATATAAAAACTTATATCCAGGACGTATTCTGTTACTAAAGTATAGTCTGATACTGGTCTCTATTCTATCTCTCAAACTACTATTACTTGTATTTCTTTTTCTATATCTTTAAGTAGATTTCTCAATTTACTGTCAGCTCTGAGTAGAGTCAATAATAAGTAATTTCCCAGTGTGTACATAATTTTTCTTCTCACAATTATGAAGTTCAAAGGACTCTAAAGTAGTGCACACGGACACTACCGACGACATTCGCCGATACAAACCTTGTTAACAAAGGAAATATTCCTTGTCATCGATTGCATTACCAATGAATGGACGGAACTAGGCGGGGCAACAACCCCGGTCATATGGTGTCTGTCTTACCGGCGGGCGCTGAACTTTGACACACTTTGCTGAAAGTTAAGCGACAGCAGAAGAACGGATTTTTCTGCTGTCCCTTTTTGACCTGGTAGGCCCAATTAGTATCCTATGCGTGCAGTATCCTAAGTTCTACAAGCTCGAGACTCCTACCTTCACCAAAATGTTGACTTTGTCGTCAGCGGACTCTTGAGGCAACTCCTGCATATTTATGTGTTACGTTTTTGTATGTTTCAATTGATTACAGGCGTTACTTTTGTTTCATTACTTATGTTAATAGGGTTGTTATGTTATTATGGTTGGCTGGAAGAGATTTCTTATGAAATAAGCTCGCCATTTACATTTATTATTTTGTAAATTTTGTGTTTCCTATATGATTTTTATGTGTGCAATAAAGTATGTTCCTCTTTTGTGAAATCTTCCTTCGTTAGTTCGAAGCTATTCTTCTTGACGAAAGGGAAGACTTCTTTTCGGACCCCAGTGAGATCAAGACGATAAAAATCTCACCTCTCAAATTCCTCCGAAAATTGGGAGTGAGTTTTGTCTTATTACCCACTTTGACCTTTTGGAGCATTTATTCTGTAGGCATGTTATTCTTTATAGACACCTTGAAGTTTACCTTTGCGTCGAGTTTGAGTGCTTTGCATACACAGAAAGCTGGTGGTCTGTTTCTAGGCATCCAATGCACGCACGAGCTTTACACGGGGAACTTTAATATGTTTCTTCATAAATTTAATGTGGAAATGCTTTGAAAGTTTATTTTAATTAAAAAAATAAATTTACATAAACTCACGCGTGTATGCTGTAGAGGTCAGCAGAGACCAAGGTTGTCACTTTTTTTCCTTCACACGATCCTAATACCTATGCCTCTTTCGCTTCATCAACTTACTTACTTACTTACCTTCCACCACATTCGCTCGATATATTTTTTCGTCAATCTTCCTTCATCCTCTCCATATTTTTTGTCCAAATCATAGTAAAAAAATAATATTTCTTCGTTGTTAAATACGTTTCGAGGGTGGAAAAATCAAACACCTGGAAATAGAAAAATGCCAATTGGTCCGCAAGGATTTTTAACTCAATAGGTACCTAATAAACCTATTTACCTACTTTAAAAAATGTTGTATTGCAGGTGATAAAACCAACCGTATCTTAAATAGAACTGTACACAGTACAAAAAATATAGACGGCTATATTAAACGAGCGAGAGACAATAGTCGTCCTGTCTATTTAATAAACATAAAAAAACAGTATTTTTGTAAGGGATTGGAATATACAGCCTAAAAAATGGTTTGAGACTATGAAATTGATGATCACAACACATCACGCTAATATTATAAAACGAAAGTTTGTGAGTGTGCATGTTTGTTAAGTCTAAACGGCTGGAGCGACTTTAATAAAATTTGGTATGGAGTTAGCTGACACCCTGAATTAACACACAGGCACAGCTAGTATCATATGAATTTGATGAAAATTGATGATATAATCATTCGCACAATTTACATAAATACATAAAACTACATCCGAAAGTGGTACTCCGTATGTTCTTTATCTATTGGGTACATTAACACAGAAATCATTGTACAGTTTCGTTTCGACCCATTAAAAGCTCCAGAATGTTTGCAATTAATATATTTGAACATTGGCAGGACTTATACTATTTTTTATTTTATTATTATTATTTTTAATGCACTAACCCGTGCTAAGGACAAATTTTAAAAACCTATTTAGAGGCTAAAAATTTCACCCATGCCGGGATTCGAACCCGCAACCTCTGGCTATCCGTGCCAGCGCTCTACCAATTGAGCCAATGGGCGACTCACCGGCATCAGTGAAATTTCGAACCAGTTTACACTATGTCACTGCCTGTACGTAATACAGAGAATAGTGTAAAGAGGTTCGAAATTTCACTGATGCCGGTGAGTCGCTCATTGGCTTAATTGGTAGAGCGCTGGCACGGATAGCCAGAGGTTGCGGGTTCGAATCCCGGCATGGGTGAAATTTTTAGCCTCTAAATAGGTTTTTAAAATTGGCAGGACTTTTGTTCTACTGCTATTTGAAAATCACTTTTACTTGATAATAGTGGCTTCCCTGTGGACTCAACCAAAGTCAATTTGTGAAGATTGTAAAAGGTGTTGTTGAAAAATATTGATCGTTTTTCTGCCGTAAAGTGCATTCCCGCGCTTTTATTTTTTTCTCACCGCCATTGTAGAGACAGGCATGATTAAAACGATATCTGCAGATTTTTCTTTTGTTTATGGTTTCCCCTGACAAAACGGTTAGATCAATTAAGAAACATGCTAAAATAATCAATACCACGTGAAATGTGATTTAAATACCGGGTCTCGCTCTAATACCTCCAGAAATTACACGTTACAACAAAAGAATGGAGGCCACGGGGGCATTTATTCAGGCAAATGATAGATGGAGTGCGGAGACCGAAAGTAGTCCAGTCAAGGACCTTACGCGTGACCTACGCGGTCAAATTTGCTTCCGCCGTTGCCACGGCAACTGACGCAAACAAACGGACCTGTCAACAAAGCACAACAGTATTTTGCCTAAAACCCGGACCAGGCGTAATCACATGCACGCCCCACATTTTCACCTGAAGAGAGTATGCTGTGCTGAATTCTCAATTTCCTAGTCACTTTTAATCTTCCACAGCAATAGTTCAATACACAAACTTATGTACTTTGTAAGAGCCTCAGGAAGGTCCTGGAAGAAGATGGACTTCGGTTTCCGAGATTCTCTGTTCCCCAATGTAAATGGGTTGCGAACGTTGTTCGAATTCGACCCATTTAGAACACAGTACGTATACCAAACAAGTTCAGGTTATTTTTGCTCTTAGAATGTCATAAAGTCGACCCATCGGAAATATCTTTATAGACACCAAAATTTATCCGCCGCGCGTCGTTTTCCACCCCCGGTTTCGTACCCACGGGGCGAGACAGGAAGCCAGGTGCCTATAACATATTTCCGACGGTTAGTATTAGCTTCAATGATCTATCTTATTTTCTAAGGTTAACATGAGCACTAGTACCTACCGTGGTCTTGGAAGACTTGTACGGTACTTGAAAAAGTACCGAAACGTCGGAAAATTGTAAAAATGTAAAATAAACAAGTAAAATCCGTGTTAAAACAGTTTTTATTATGATCTTATCTTGTACACATCGATATCAACCCTTGTATTTCCCCACTGCTGAGGCACGGGTGTCTTCTTGCATCGTAGGAAGGTTAGGCCATATTCCACCACTAGGCAAGTCAAGGTTGGTGGAGTACACACGCTTACAATAAAATATTGTGTTCTAAAAGGGAATCAATTTATTGTCTCGATAACTCTACCCATACTTTCCCAGAATTACTTAGCGCATACCATCTTAATCCATTTTAAAAACCTATTTAGAGGCAAAAAATTCCACCCATGCCGGGATTCGAACCCGCGACCTCTGATATCATTCCGATGTAAAACCTAACTGCAAAGTAGGTACTCGGGGCTGCAAGTGATGCAAATTACTTCAGCCAGATGTCGCTGCCTGTACGTAATACAGAGAGTATTGTAAAGAGGTTCGAAATTTCACTGAAGCCGGTGAGTCGCCCATTAGCTCATTAGGAAAGAGCGCTGACACGGATAGCCAGAGGTCATGGGTTCGAATCCCGGCATGGGTGGATTTTTTGCCTCTAAATAGGTTTTTATAATTGTCCTTAGCACGGGTTAGTGCATTAAAAATAATATAATCTTTATCCATGTTAGAACGTATTTTTAGTCTAATCATATGTATTTTAGAAGAATTTTAGATGTGTTAATTGGTCTTTATTGTAGCTTACATTTTATACACACATATGTTTTCATCTCTTATCATTTAATAAAACTGTTTACATTGTATTGACGACCATATTTTCTTTCATTGGTACAAAACTGTATGATTCTGTTATACCTCGTTAGGGACACAGAGCTCACAATACGGTTTTCCATCTTAGCCAATTTTTTTTTCAAGGCAGGCTTCTGATTTACTCCGATACTAGTCGTTTATTGTTGCAGAGAAAATTTCTGTATTGATAACGATTCTTCACGCAAGATCTTCTCCTGCAGCCCCAACTCCTCATCGCCATTCCACCACATGGCGCGTATGATGGACCGTATGATGTCGGAGAGCCTGCAGCCATTCGGCTACGCACGTATGACGACTCGGCGCAACAACACCAAGAACTCCGATGACCCGCCACGGGATGGCCTCACACGCTCAGAGCGGAGCGAGGCGCGACGCGAGCGCGCTAAGGACACACACGTCTCCAATGGAACGAGGCATCCGCCGACCCAAGGTTTGCACAGCTCCAAACATCGGCTGACGCAAGCTTGTCTTTAATCATCATCATCCATCCCATGTTAGTATTGTAGGTACTACCGGCTAAGTTTCGGCAGGCGGTCGAACTGTCCGATTTTCCGTCACTGTGAAAACTATAGTAACATGGAGTAACAGGGTGTCAATTCTCACTTCATTACCAAATAAGTCGTATACAAATCTAAGGATTATGACCTAGAATTCTACGAAAAAAGTCGAGTGACAGCCAAAATCTGTATTCTGAACGCCATGCTAGATTGAATTCGAATGAGAAAATAAATGTGTAACAACTCTGTCGAGTAATCTTAACTTATTTTTATGCGAAAAATGCCTTCGAATATTTTGCGTCTGCACAATTCGCCTGGGCGAGAATCGGCCCCCTGGTCAGTCAGAAAGCGTCACAGCAAGAATATGGGTGACGGAACGAGGTGGATTGCATGAGCGCGCAAATTTTACTTGCAATTCTCCAACGGGACGAGGCACCTGCCGACCCGAGGTTTGCTTTCAAACAAACCTATACCGTAATCATTGAATAAGTAGTTTTCTATCCAGCGTTGTTATGCTACTATAAAACTATGTTTTTAGCTTCATTCGAGGCTACACGCTTCATGTAACTGATGGTCTCCCAGGAGTCACACCTCAATTTTCTATTTTCAACAAAAACGTGTCGTACTGATCCACGTATCAAACTTTAACACCCCTCGTCAGACTCAGGGAAATGTATACTTTTTATGCTTCTTCTTCTTTGAAAGCCTATTACTTGCTATTTTCCAGTGGTCCGTCCAAACAACGTGAACCAGTTCAAAGAAACACCCATGGACCAGGCGAAGCAGACTATTGATCCGAGCACAGAGAAATGGGCGTGCAGCCTTAGGCGTCGAGACCCGGAATTGCAGCCATCACTTCCCTCTATCGTTACAAGAAAAACATCATCATCCTCCATGGGAAGCGGCAGAAAAAACCGGTCTGTAGAAAGGATAGCAAAAACCACCAGAGGAAGGAATCTGGTGCCTATAAAACCTAACTCACGTAGCAAAGACGTTCCGGCAGAAGGCGACGTGACGATCTTTGAAAAGGATGAAAAGATCTTCGATGCAACTGGTTATGAGCTGCATCTTGTTGAGACGCTGGAGAAGGATATTCTGCAAAAGAATCCCGACGTTCGTTGGAAGCATGTGGTGGGGTTGGATGATGCCAAAGCGGTATTGCAGGAGGCTGTGGTGTTACCACTTGTTATGCCTGATTATTTTAAGGTTAGTAAGCATAGTTATCAAGAAACCTGTAGTTTTTAGTAATTTATTCTACAATGTTTCGTTTTTCTGTAGAAGTCCACCCCTTTAGCATAAGAAATCTGTTGATGTCGGTCAGTCATTCAGTAATGTTTGTCTTGTAATATTTTTTTTATACTTGTCATGTCAATGGTTGTTTAATAGATGTCCAATCTAATCATGAAATCTGGTAGTAGAAAAGTAGTAGTAGTAATACGCTTTTCAAAAGTAATTTGCTCCGACCCAAAGAAAAGAAATCGACAATTTTCTGGTAGTCGTAACGGTCAGCCCAGTTTTAAATTAGTTGTTTGCGTGCCAGATGTTTATCGATAGAATTTCACTCGTGTTGTAGCACAACCATTCACAATATACTGCTATGGGCTGGCTTGCAATAGGGAACAGCTAACATACTTTGTTAGTTCAAAAGGAATGCCTCGTAATCCACAAAGGGGAAATCTGGGGCATTATTGCTTTCCCTCTAAAATTAAATGAACTCCGGGTTGATACCGTTTGGTTGCGGATCCACACCTTCCCTATCTTAGCGACGATAGCGCAAAGGTAGAACGCCTGCATAAAGATCATGGGTTAGATTGTGGCGAGTACTTTCTAACTGCGGGAAAACCCCAGAGTCTGAGGTATTTACATGCCTCAGCGCTTTTAATGTACAAGCTGTAAGGCCAAGAGGAATATCTCACAACAAAAAAAAAACCTCATCAATGGAAGTAACTCATGCGACAATTTAAGGTAAGGCACCATTTAAAAAAAATTGAGCCTTTACACATGCCTTGGAAGTCCGCCAGTGTGCATCGCAAAATACCTCCCTAGGTACTACGCACACTGGCGGACTAGGAAGAGTGAGAAAATACGGACATTTTATTTCTTTTCTCTACATTCAGCCTCTGCTGGTTATATCATGCTTATTACGATACAAAAATTCCCGGAGGCTAAACAGGCCTGCTTTATCAATCTAAATGATGGATTATTGAAAAAAAAAATTACTGTGTACAGTATTGCATTTAATTTTACATTAAATACTGTATAGTTCGGTGATAATAGTTTGGAGGATCTAGTAGGGATCAGGTTACCTGCCTACCACGGGCGTCCAAGACGCTGCTGTGTGCTATACCACCTTTGACTATTTATCAGATGAGAGCAGTAAGCAAAAGCTACAATTTGATAAAACCATGCGCTAGGTAGATGTAGTCTGATAATATGGCTGTTTGAAGATGAGAGAATAATGAGATCACCACATTGAGAACATCGCAAACGAGCAAAGGCAACTATGATTTGAGATAACTTAGCACTCGGCAGATGTAGACTGATGGTGTTGATGTTTCCGTGTGCCAGGGCATCAGACGGCCGTGGAAAGGAGTATTGCTGACGGGCCCACCGGGGACCGGCAAGACTCTACTCGCCCGCGCGGTAGCCACTGAGTGCAAGACCACCTTCTTTAACGTGTCTTCGGCCACGCTCACATCCAAATATAGAGGCGATTCCGAGAAGCTGGTGCGGTTGCTGTTCGATATGGTATGAATGCTCTCGCTTATTCAAAATGTAGTGTAGTATTTTTGGGGAATCATCGGCAAACTAGGTTTATCATCGTATTGCACGGGTTTCCTCATCAGCGCGAGGAGCTTGCGAATAGGCAAACTGCTTTTGCTACGTTCTCTGATGTTGCCTGTATGGCAAACAGCTTGATCTGTTAATTATTTTATAAATGAAACGATTTATGATACTTGTAGCTTACTCTGGTCAGTTACGTTATGGACAATATTTGAATAGTAAGGGCTTGTCTACTGTTGATTTTACGATCTACGTTACGAGATACGTCTTTTTCTGTCAGATAGTCCCCATTCTTTTTAGAAGTGTCCGGCCTTAGTTACTGCTCATTTTTCAAAACATTTTGCTCATTTGTGGCAAGACGAGACTGGCAAAGAAAAAAAACTTAAGGGTTGCTGCGATATTCAAGAGCTGAAAAAGTCTTCTCGTTTCCAGGCTGCCTTCTACTCTCCCAGCACGATCTTCATCGACGAGGTGGACTCTCTATGCGCGGTGCGCGGCGCCGACTCAGAACACGAGGCCTCGCGCCGGTTCAAGGCTGAGCTCCTTATCCAGATGGACGGCCTAGCCGCCGCTTTGTGAGTTCGCCACATTTCATCCATTGACTTACGTCCTACAGACTAAGTAATATAAGAGTTGCCAAGTGATTGATTGTGGTCCAATTTTATGTAGCCGGTTTTTGCAGGCTAGTCAAACTAAAATTATGATACATAATATGGGGTCTTAGAAGATAGATGGTCGTTGTAATCATAGAGTAATTATGTCAGAAATTATAGGTGGAATGTAAGAATATTCTTTATTGTACACAAAAGAAATGTATTGAAGTCAAGTCTTTCTTCTTATTAAGTACTTATTTTTTGAAGCCGTTACAACAAGAAAAATATTCTTGCGTTACTGAATCATTCGGTTTTGGTTTGCAGTCATCAAGATAAAGTGATAATGGTGCTGGCAGCTACGAATCATCCCTGGGATATCGACGAAGCATTCAGAAGAAGATTTGAGAAGAGGATTTACATTGGGCTTCCAGACGGTAAAATTGGGCTTTGATTCTGTAAAGTTGCGAGTGGGTCGGAACCTAAACATTGGCAATACCTTGGTAGAAGACGAAATACGTTTATTTGGCAATGGTTATCATTTACTAATTGAGGCTGGTATAATTGGGGTGCCTTCGATAACTTTAGAAATTGCATACCCTCAGTCACTCAGAGTAGTTCAATATACCGGTTCATAAGTAGTTCGGTCCAGTTCATGCTATTTAGCATTAAATCCATGTTATATTAATTTAAATATTATTATAAATAGAAATTAAATGAATGCATTTAATTTCATTAGAAAATCTCGACACTTCAACTGTTAATGATTAAGACGAAAGAGATATTCGTTGACATTATTGCATCACCAAATAAAAATTTTGTTTAGTAAACGATGTCGATACTCAACCAACCAATATGCATCATCAGCATTCATTATTTATCGATAATAGGTAAGGGATAAATTCTCCTGCTCCATTGAAGAAGAACGATTCAGAAGAAGAGCGATGGCGAAGAGAAGACGAGAAGATGGTTTCCTACCATGTGAGCGCGTATAACAGTGTCTCATGTCATTGTTTTGCAGAGCCAACTCGCGTTCGACTCCTAAAGATGAGTCTACGCGATGTGGTGCTAAGCGACAACGTAGATCTGTCTGACCTAGCCACTAGATTGGATGGCTACAGTGCCTCGGACATTTGCAATCTTTGTCGGTAAGTCTGTTTTACTTTAGAAATAAACGACTTGTATTATGGGAATAACTTTGCAGTTCCGAAATAAATTCACTAGAGTAAGACAGTGTCCTCCACCAACCCGGACTTGGTCCCCGTGGTGGAGTATGGCCTAACCTTCCTGCGATGCAGGAAGAGACCCGTGCCCTAGCAGTGGGGACATACAAGGGTTGATAACAATAACATAACAAACACAGTGTCATAGTATGGTACCTACAGCTGATATTTTTTACGCAATTTGATAGTTGGTCCGTTTGTTGCATCTTTATGCATTTAACACCCGAAAAGATTTTTACTGCCTCTACACTATTGTCTGATGGTTGCCGCATTTAGCTTAATGTATCAGCTGCTTATCACTGGTGTTGTAGCAGTAGCTACTATCCAGAGGTTATTCCGATGTTAACTTCCATATTAAACCAAGTCAAAAGTTTCATAACAAGCCTACAATCTACGTTCGTCCAGTAAAGTAATAATCCAGAAAAGTATTTCAACTGTCAGGCTAGGAGCGGAATTCATCTTGCCTGGCAGTCTCAAGTTACGGTCTTACCCAGCTCAATGTTTAGCCCAAGAAGTGTTAGTTTCGTCGAGTCATGACCACTGAATTTTCGTATTCCACAGAGACGCAGCAATGATGACGATGCGCCGAAAAATCGCCGGTAAATCGCCGGAGCAGATTCGACAGTTCAAACGCTCCGAGCTGGAGGCTCCGGTCACCAAAGAGGACCTGGACGCAGCCGCGGAGAAGACGCGTCGCACAGTCTCCTCTGCTGACGTCGCTCGGTACTCCGACTGGATTCAGCGTCATGGGTCTTCCTAGCGGCGGGCGCGGGCGCTCCGAGCGCTCATGCGGTGCCTTCACAAGTCGTAAAGCCCCTGCAAACATGGTCTCGGGCGGTCGTTTTTAGAGAACGGCCTTAGGCCTTGAGAAGCTTAACGCGTCCACGATATTGAGATAACAGTTGCTATCCGGTCCCTACGTGTCTAGCCCAGCGTATGGGTTGCTATACCACGAGTTCAGCAGAATAACCAATTGTCATTGTCTTGTCTTTTAAAAGGTGTATCGAGAAAGTGGGTTGTAAAACCCAGTCCGTAGGTAATTAGCTGCTATAGTTGGCTGTACACATACTGCTGGACAGGCTGGCACAGGCTAGACTCGATGGCGCATTTTTATGAACTCCACGTGCTTATACTGATCTTTGATTGTGGTGAACACCGGTGTAAGCAATGGCTAAGGAATGTGGAGGCACAGCCTTTCTATCTCTATTATACAGTCATCCGACATCACAGCATCGTATGAAATTCTCAGTGGACGCTTTTTACTGCTGTGACAGATGGACTTTTTATTGTAGTTCGTGAGAGATAGTACTACATATTTCTAGTTGATAGTGTACTTTTTACGTTATTTTGAAAAATATCGGAATATCGTGCCTAAATTATAAGCCTTAAAGTATAGATGGAAAATGTAATTCAGATCAAAATTTAAGCGTTAATAAAACTGTAAAAAATATTAAAAGTATCCTTCCTATTTGTAGTGGCTTTTGTAATTTTATACTATTGTCTTCACAGATATATTTAAACATAATTGTACAAATCTCATTGTTAAAGCTAAAACTAAATGGAAAGTGTATTATAAACGTAAATTGGCATCATCACGTATTTCGCACTGGGTAGTTGTTTTAAAGTAGGCACCACACACGTATAATATTCGGCATCATAATGCTTGCTATTAACTTCCCGGTTTGCTGGTGTTTTTCTTTGGCTTACGTTTGCTTCAAGAAATAAAAGGCTGTTGTTATTCAAGTAAACTGCTTTATTCAGATTGGCTTGATCATTTTTATGTTCTTAGTGATAAAATTTATCGGTGGTGGTGTTAAATTCTGATTAAACAGCTATGTTTTACTTTAGTCAATGTTTTGTAAAGACTAAGGTGTAAAAATGATAACTCTATCGTAATTATTATGTCTAATATCGTGTAGGCGAGAGTTTTTTTAATAAAGATCCTATGATACGAGTTTTGATTAGCGATGTCTTGTAATTTCGTTCATTCATTTCATACAACTCTAGAACCATTACTATTGCACACATAACCTTAAATTTTGATTGATACCAAAAATTATGAACGTTAGGTAGATACAAAAATAGGTGTGGTTTAATATGTGGCCATAATGTGATCATGGCTCTAGTAACATTATGAGAATCTTCAATCACACCGGTTATTACTCAAAGTTCTTAGGATAAGTTTCCAAAATCAGGTCTGACTGATTAATGTACAATCTTATAGTCGTTGACACAAAGCACAAATCTGAAGGATATCATGGGAGACTTTTGTCATGGTTGTCTCGTGGTCCCATTATTTTTTACTCTACTTCCTGAAGATCCCTTTTCAGAAACCTCAAGTTCCGTAGGCTATTAAAAGACACAACTGTAAAAAAAAGTCAACGTTTTGCTCTACTGGGGGCACAACTGAGAAATTCGTATGATAATGAATGCTACGGTGAATCTCCTAAAAATTGTCGACAACGATGTCCTCGTAAGGGTCAATAGTGTCGGCATAGCCATCAAAGATAAGATAAGATAAGAAGATAAGAATATTGATATTTATAAATTTATGTCAGGCAATGTCCAATGCCTACGTATGAGAATTTGATACAAAGATAAGAAAATTATTTGGGCTTTGAGACACACACTCACTAAGGTGCCAGCAATTACGAATTTGCATCAATTGTTTTTCGCCATAATAACCAGCCAACTGACAATAATCTGTTGTCGTGTCTGAAACGTACTTCCTGTATTCCCGAGGGCAAAACCTCGGACCTATGATCATTGGCGTAACTATAGGGTGGCAGGGCCGGCGTAATGCCACAGGCCCCCGACCTTATGGGGGCCCCAGTCCACGATATATTACATTACATGGTACACGCGTCTGGACCCGGCTTAACGTTTATAACGAAACTTTGTAAAATTGTAAAAATGTGTTTTTTTATACACGCAGTTACAGTAAGACCATATACTCCAACTAAAGACCATAATATATAAATTCAAATATTTTTTAACATTTTTAGAATGCATCCATTGGTTACATTAGTTAACAACGTTGCAATGCAAAGATTTTTACTGGGAAGGCCCCACATCCACAGGCCTCAGATGGTGTAGTTACGCTACTGCCTATGATCTTAATATACTGCAAGAAAAGAGCAATTATGAAAAAAAAACTGCCATGTAAAAAAACGTACAAATACGCAGCTTGAACTGTTATTCAAATACTGGGAATGGAGGATGTTTAAAATACGGATTTTTACTTAATCGATACTCCCTATAAGAAGTGTTGTGTTTTGAAACATATTAGACCTACAATTTTTGGTGTATTAGGGGGATAATCAATTGCTATTTTTTATAACGCTAGCCTATTTAAGGCAGAAGGAAAGGCACTCTTAGATACTTAGCAAAGGCACAAACTTAGCTAGAAAAGAAGTATAACAAAATTTTAAATCTATTTACTTATCTAGTAATGATAAAATTTCACTTAAAAGCTTTACTTTTATGCAGACTGATTTTTTATTCACCATCCTATAATATGAGTATGTCGTATTGAAATGTATCATTCAGAGACATCAAATAGAAAAAATGGTCTTAAATATTGAAATTGTATTATACAAAGACACCAAAAAAATGCTCTTAAATATGGTCAGTGAACTGTCGATAAAATGTGGTTACTGAGTCAGATGCACAAATATGAACGTGTTACATTATACACTTACTTTTCTTCTTGATAAGTTACTGCTAATGTGTTTAGCAATATTTCAATACTTTTGTATTGAATGATACTAAGCGCTTTTCTCCTTATTTTCACGAACCATATCAATATTAGACGGTAATTTAAAATTCAGGCTGCACATACTTAATATATTTCACTAAACATTCCATTTTTTTATTATGATCTTTCACATACACATGCATACTTTATATTTTTTGGTTAAATATTGCATTTAAACTTATTTCTACGTCACCTAACAATATGTAATGTCTTAAACGGGATGAATCCACATGTACATAGTTGTTTTCAAATTATGACACAATTTGAGATCCCCAAAATATTCGTTGCTAATCGTTTTAAGATTTAATTTAATTCTTCTATAGGACAAAAAGTTAAACTATGGGAATTCCAATTATTTCTTAGACTACTTTCAACAAAGCAATTGTAGTTGCTACCCTTCTAAAGCCCACACAAAATCTATGTTTTCAGCATCCTTTACTTCTAAAAGTTCATCACATATAAAATATTTACAATATTGACAAACCTACATATTATGGTATATTTGTTCTTTTTTCGGACTTCCGACTTGATATATACCTATTCTATAACTACCGAATCTTGACTATTCCAGTTGCCCAGATTATGTTTACAAATATCCATTTTTTCTATTCCATAGACTACATAAATACAATTCCAATCACTCTTCCAACTGGTAACCTATATGATATGAAAAAACACCTGGATAATTTTTGCCTACATTCGTAAATTAAAGCAAAGATCGTACAGCACATCAACCGTTTCATCCTTGCAAGTTACGCAGTTATGGGTGATTTTACATGAAAACATAGAGGATCCACTGTCAGGTTGTCTTATTCGATTCAATTAAAATAACTTTCGAGAGTAAATTACCGTGATGAAAATATACGATCTCTGTGTTAATTCAGTAGTTATCTATGGTGGATGTGTGCCAATTTCTGTATAAATCCGTTTAAGAATCAAAAATTGTATCTCGCGGGTTCCGTCTAGGATGACTATGATTTAAGGAATGCGAATCCGAAATGAAACCTAATGACAAAGTTACAAGTAAGTGTATCCAGAGTTAAGTTGATGGTGTGACGAGTTTTGTATCGAGTATTTATATATGCAGCTCATGAATGAAAAACTCAATCTTCCTCGTCAGGCCCCAGCCACATTACCTTCTCTTATTACCTTCGACCCAAAAGTATTTACTGTCCTATCTGTTTATCCAGCTTATGCATGAAGCCCATTCTTCCTCGTCACGTCAACAATTTTCTTAGTACGTTCTACGACAAACTACATGTTTTGGACACATGTAGTTTGTCGAAAAAATATAACATATTTTTTTTCTTCTTCTTTAAGACCTAGGGAACTTTGGAGCCCCAACTAGATTTTCCGACGGAGGCTCGGTGATTATCAGGTCAGCTATATAGGGTACTTTTAATACAAATTTCCAAGTGAAAGAATCTGCTATTTGACTCTCTTTTCATGTAAGTCTTAAACGGTAAATAACTCTTCCATTAGACCAAAAAATATTTTAGTATATTTTTAGAGGACCTAAAAGCAACATAAAAATATATTTTAAAACTTTATTTTCCTAAACAGCCAAAAACGCGGTCAGCCTTTTTTGTCTATGGTTTGAAGTCCAAAAAATTGTAAACAAAGTTTGACATTAAATTTTCTATAAGTGATCTCTGAGCATATAGTGAAATAACAAGAACGCAACCATGATTTCATCGAATTTACATCCAAAATATACCAATTATCATTATTGCATTGTTCGAGAATGAAAAAACACGTCAATAAAGACCCCCGGGAAGTTGTGGATTCGTGTACCCAGTGAAATTAACATTCGAAAAACTTGGCTCAAACTTGCAAAAAGAGACCCCGATTCTTTATCAATTGAAACTTGGGTGTATTTATGTGAAGATCACTTTGATGTAAGTCCTATAATAATCAATGTCCACTGGCTCTGGCTGAAAGATGTTTGTTTACATACTTTAGATGGTTTCAAGATGGCGGATAGCGTTTTCGCAGTTAAGAATTAAACAAGGAAAAATTTTTTTTACTTTGCAAATTTTGCAGCCATCCTAAGCCATTTATCGCGTCAAATTTGATACGTGTCAAATAGCGGATTCGTGGAACAATTAGTCAAAGATATAATTTTTGGATCTCTAGGTACCTACTAGGCTAGCTAAAGTCTCAGCGACAGCTCCCCGCTAGCAAGGGTATACCGAGTGTCACTCGGGCGGGGCGCCGCTGTTCTCGACTGGTGGCTCATCTTCGTCATGTTCCAGGATCGTGGAGAAAGAGAATGGGAAGAACGGGTAGCCATGACCCTCGTAGAACTTGCTCATGAACTCCACCCTGTGAAATGGTCGAAATGGATCAGATGATTTTTGAGAAAATTGTAAAAAGTCCGTAACAGACGTCACTTACAAGGTCATGACAAGCAATGAGGGGTGTCAAATACGTTTTCTCCAAAATCTATCTCCTCGTGAATAAATATTAATATTATAAATAATAATATTAATCTTTGGGCGAATGTTTGTTTCAACTCCTGGCCAAACTCAATCGTTGGGCGATAGTCTGGTTGTTGAGAATATGAAGTCAAAGTTGGTCAGGTTCTTACCTAACCAGTGCAATCGCAGTGTGTTTAACCACAGAAAGTATATTAAAAACAATAAAAAATTCAAAAGCATTTAAAGAAATTAAAAACTATTTTTATTTTTAATGCACTAACCCGTGCTAAGGAACAAATTTAAAATTAAATTAAAAGCAATTAAACAATTAAAAACATTTTTTTTAGTAAAAATTGGGTTATTAGATGTAACCAATATCTGTCTACGATATTTAAACTATTTAGGTACCTACAAAGTAATATCTCCCAGAAGTGATGTTGCGTTTAGGTTTTGTCAACGAATAAGTTAAACGGAAACTGTGCACACTAATAAAGTCCCCAAGATACAGGCCTAGCCTAGTTTGGGGACTGCCGGTAAAAATAAAACAATTTTTTGTCATACCCTCCACTGTCTATTTATAAGTTATTTCAATGTGTATTGTCTTCTTGGAAATAAACTATTTACTTACTTACAATATTCGTGACCATCGTGAAGCAAACCCACGTGCCGAAAGACACGTAAAAGTCGAAAGCTGTCGAAGGTATATGCGTGTGTACCCACCCTTTTACACACAGTACACACACACATACAGAGAGAGAGAGAAAGAGATACAGTGGTATGTAGTAAGTAATCTCACCAGTGCAGTCGCAGCGTGTGCAAAAACGCTGACAATCCCTCCATCAACACCAGAATGGCCAGAGTGAAGCACGCCCAGATCCCGAACACTAAATAGAGGCCGATGGCATTCACGGGCGAGCCTGCTCTCAAGCCCTGCTTTAGCACCTGCTTCCATAGGACCGCTGACAGCTCTGTGAAAAATATACGTAAGTATTTAAGAAAGTATCCCAAGCAGTTGATGCTTAATAATGCCAAGGAATGTAAATTCTGATTATCCCAAAACTGTTCAAAAAGAGATATATTAAACTGGGCTAACAAAATGCCTATACCTATACATATAATATATTGGTATCTTGCCATATAATGGTAATCTATCAAGGCGTCACACATGTGTAGATATATTTTTGAATGCAGTAGTCTAGTGTATCGAGATTCACAGTCAGTAGACCGAAACGCATCTTTTTTTAATTAGAAGCTTGTTCACAAGATCTTTCGAATCCAGGAACAGAACTGTCCAAGACAAATGCAAACTTACGCGCATGAGCCAGCGACAAAGCCCACAGTCGCAGGTAAGAAGCTGTGTGGGACACTGTCCCCAACACATACTCGATGGTGTGTATCGCCTGGTTGATCAGAACCTCGCCGATGCCTCCTGCATCGTGCGGGTCCACTTCTATTGCCTCTTCGTCGCCCTCGACGCCCTGTTTCTGAAATACATTTAGGTATAAATAAATAAGTTGATACTTATAAAGGGCGTTACTGAAATCTTTGGCATCTAACCCGTATAAGTTACGTACATTTGTGGAATTTTAGTAGCAATACCACTCGCTCACTATGATGGAATATATTTGCATTATTCAGCGCTTGAAACCGCCTCCTAGTCTTCGAATTTCTATTACCTACATGCCTCTGATCAAGGTAAACTCATATTTTATAGAAAGCTTACCCTGCGCTTCTTATCAGCCATCAGCTGGTATAGTGGACGGCCAAAAAGCATGATAGGAATGCAGCAAAAGGCCACAAACAGAAACGTTTTCTGCAGTGCGTCTTGCCCCGGGAATATGTAGCCGGCACACGGCGCTTTCACGTCTGAGCCTTTTAGTAGCATCATGTTTATGAAGATGATCAGAACCGATGGTGCGCAGGAGGATCCGTACACTGGGTCTGAAGAAAACAATTCCAGATTAATTTTTTTATTGGGACTCAATTGTCAAACGTTGTGGAAATAAACTTCCGACAGTTAATTCAGTCCACTGAAGTAGACAACTCAATAGAGGACTCAAAAACAATCATAACAATTGGTTTCGAAAGAGTTCGATAACATTCACAGCGTTTGTTATCGAATTCCTCCAAAGCGGCATGAGATTTTTATATATTAGATTATTAGATATTATGAAATAAAATATCTACAAGTGTCAAAAATAACCCAGTATCCATGCTTTTATAGATAATTATTACTCTGTTAATTATGCACTTAGAACTTAGACAAAATTTGGAGTTTTTTGTCCATTTTTCTCCAATATATCTAGATTTTGAAATAGACAGCGTAGTTTTACTTGTAACATTCCTTAAGTTGCAGTTTTGTGTAATTTTTGAGTAAGAACATTTTGAATTGTCCGGTCCGTAACGTATGATACAAAAATCATGGCTCGAACTAAAGTAACTACAGAACTAATACACATTACAATATTATACGTAGTACAATATTTAAATTCTTTTGTGCAGATTGTACATACTATGACATGCCTTGTACATACTATGATAGGATGATGGTATGGTGACCAGACCAATCAGCATATATATATACCAAACATGGAAACCGGAAATTCAATAACTCATAACTCATAACTAGTTTGGAAAGAACATAATAATATTTGGGCCACACAAAAAGTTTAAAATTTCATTAAAGTGATTGTATAAAGTCAATACAAACTCGCGTCTTATGTTTACGCTACGCCAGTAACAGCATGTAACAGTGCAATTCTCCTAAATATTTTTTTAATCGATTTGCATTCTATAACACGTAAATGTTGATTCAGCCAACAGAACAGTTGCTACGGCAGTAAACAGAACCTTGCAAATACTAATTATTTTGTCTTTGCAACGTTATTTGCAAGTAAGCGATAAACAGTTAAGAGAATTTCATTGCGTAAATTTTCTCTGGCTTTGAAGTTCACCAATGTGTGGGAACCCATTAAAATATTGATAAGGCTCTGCAACGCTTGAGTAGTTCAACTATCTGGAATAGACAGCAGTTGACACTAGATACACAGCTGCATAATTTACCAGACAGAGAAATATATATTTTTTTGAAAGCCCCTGTTAATCACTATTTCATAATTGAGTCGGACAGTTTAGTTTATAAGCTGAAATTAAGAAAGTGAAGCGAAATTAAAGCAGACTTAATGAGTTTGTAAATAATTAGAGCGCACCTGTTGCCGTAGTGCTGTACATGATCCATTTCATAAACATCAATATACAAAGGTACCAAAATAGCAGCAGCAAAAACAGAATTTGCGGGAAGTATTGCAGAAAAATCCACTGCGGTTTTCGGAAGAAGCTGGAAGGGAAAACAATTTATATTACCATAAAGACAAGGTTTCAATGGGTTACTGTACTAAACTAATTTCTATGAAATTTTAGTAATTACTTGAAGTTTACCACACTCAAAGTTACACCGAACGCCATGTGGATGACTCCAAATATGATGGATAATTTCATCTTGAACGAGTTCAAGAATATTATGTTGTTTTCGGCGAACTGCAAAAAAAACAAACAGTTTATTTTTTACATGATATCGCAATAGCCGAATATTAGAAGCCTTTGCGCAGCAGTGGAATATACATATGGCCATATAATCAATAATGAAACAATTTTGAAATGCATAGGTTAAAATTGTTAATTTTATAGAAATTAAGAAACCCTTTCTTAAATATGAGAAACTAAGAAACAAAGGTAAATAGACTAAAACACGGGATAGATATGCGGAATGTAGATAACAAATTAGTAATAAACCATATTTCGTTGGTAATGTAAGTATTGCCAAACAACAGCTTATCCTTACCTGCCAAACAGGATCAAGTCCGAAAGGATACGGTAGCCCCGAATACGAGTCGATCGGATCCAACGAAAAAGCCTCTTGATTCACCAGTGTGTAATTATCATATACATTCTTCCAACTACTCCCGAATATGTTTATAGACTTCGAGAAAAAGTCGTTGTAGATCAAGCCAGTGTAAATGGAGAAGATTCCCATGAGGAGAATGATGTAGCGACCGCCAAAAAATATGTTCCAGATTTCATTGTCAGTCTTCTGTTTCGCAAATCTCTTTTCAAAGATGACGAGAATAGCGGCGAAAATTGTCATGATGATCCCGTGACCAACGTCTCCAAACATCACGGCAAACAAGAAGGGGAATGTTATGATTGTGTAGAGAGCTGAAATGAAAGTTTGTCGTCAGTAGTCTTCGATTTTATTGCATCAGGAATGTTTATTTTAGTTAGCAGAGAGTTTTGCTAGCCTCTTGGTATAAAAATGTTTGCAGAAATTAGCAGCAAGAGATTCCAATTACAATGTGAAGTTAAGAAGGGTACCTGGATTAACCTCTCTGTAGCTAGCGATTCCATAGGAATCAACGAGGTTCTGGAAGCCCATGGTGAATTTGTTGGTTCGATTAAAGGTGGGTGGGATCTCTCTGGTAGGCACGTAGTGAAGGATCGAGGGTATTGGGCTGCCGCTGGCTTTCTGTACAAACGATAACCTTTAGATAGATTAACAATCAAACATATCTTAAACTTATCCGCGGACCGGAAGCCACTACGTGACCAGATGGTCTGACGACCTGGTTACGGTGGCGGAGAGTCGCTGGATGCGTGCGGCACAAGACCGTGAAGTTTGGAAAACCATGAGGGAGGCCTATGTCCTGCAGTGGGCGTCAAACGACTGATGATGATATCTTAAATGATTAGACCATAATATGGTCACTTTGAAATCATACAATAGTTAATGTTAAACGTATAAAATAACTTCAAAGTAAAAAGAAATGTACTGTCAGTCTCTAGTAAAAGATGAATATGGCTTATTAATTAAGGTTCTCACCACACCATTCTCCAACGCTTTCTGTACGATACTCAAATCCTTCCGCGGCACCCAGCACTCGGCTATGAGGCACTTCTTGACGATGTCCATGCTGAACATATTGAGCGTGTGGTAGATGGCTTTTTCCTTGCGCACGGCTACCATCCAGGTGCTGATGTCACGCGCTATGTTACTCAGCACCAGGCGTCGGTGGTTCTCCGTCTGTTCTAAGACCTGGGCGGTAGAAAAAGAGTATAAGATGGAAACCCATAGTTATATGTGAGAGGGCAGTTACACGTACATTAAACGGCTCTAATCTATTTATTAACAAAATGGCTAAATACCTTAATA
This sequence comes from Yponomeuta sedellus, assembly GCA_934045075.1. NCBI lineage: Eukaryota > Metazoa > Arthropoda > Insecta > Lepidoptera > Yponomeutidae > Yponomeuta > Yponomeuta sedellus. The sequence goes on along the minus strand of OW203727.1, from coordinate 3,629,301 downwards.
TCCCGGTGTTTTGGCAATGTAGCAGTTGTAGTATTACGGGTAGAGTTAAGTTAAGTACGAGTAATTACATTTTACCCAGTAAATAATAACATTCAAAAGACACAAAAAATAGGATAATTAAAACTGTTTTTATACGGATTTATGCTCGTTTATTACATTTTTACAATTTTCCAACGTTTCGGCACTTTTTCAGGTGCCGTGGTCACGGATGACTGAGGTGACAGGTGTCTTTTAGAAATCATTAACGGTTAGTTTACTACCCTCGGCAAAAATTACAAAAGTTAATTATGAAGTTACGTTCCAAAATAGACAAACCAATTATTTTTTTATATAAAGTCAACAATATTGATTATTAGTAATTGAAGTTAAAATTAAATTTATAAACTAATTACTTTATATGAACTTAAAGATACCGATTATTAATTGAAATTAAATTGATTTTTTATTATTTATTCTACAGTCACACTTCTAGCAAGGGGGTCTCATGCACTTAAGCACTGGTTCCCATGCTACCGGTATGTTCCAACCACGATCTCTATTAAAATTTGGATGCCGGCGGATCTCTATTGCCTCACGTATCATTCTAGGGAAGAAACGGTCTTCTCGGGCTAGAACTTTAACTTTATCGAAATGTATAAAGTGGTTGGTACCGCTAAGTGTATGCTCGCTGACTGCAGATCTACCAGAGCGCTTATGTTTCACATCAGCGATATGTTCCTTCACCCGCTCAGCTATGGTACGCTTCGTTTGACCAATATACGAGGAACCACATTCACAGTCAAGCTTGTATACTCCTGCCTCTTGTAAGGGAATCCTGTGCTTGACACTTCGCATGAATTGGTGTATCTTTCTTGGCGGCTGGTAGATGGTTCTGATTGAGGCGCGTTTCAAAATACTCCCAATTTTGTCAGTCACTCCTCTCATGAAAGGCAGGTAGGCTGGAACTCGCTCGACTGTGTCCGGTTTGACACGTCCTCCGCGACGGACACGCGGAACTTGCAGCTTGTTTGCACGAAGTACTCGTTTGACATGCTGGAGTTCCGCAGGTAGATGGTCCTTGTCGCAGATTCGGTGTGCCCTCTCTAACAGAGATTTTCCAACGGTAGACAACTGACACGGGTGATGGTGAGACTCACCGTTTAGGTACCTATCAGTGTGGGTCTTTTTCCTATAAACTGTATGTCCTAAGGTTCCATTTGGATTCCTGATGACTAAAACATCTAAGAAAGCTAAAGAACAATCTGCTTCTAACTCCAACTGGCTACTTGGTATGGAATGGTGAGTTTTACATGCAGGTAGACGGGGTAGCCATGGGTTCCCCTGTTTCTCCCGTTGTAGCCGATATTTTCATGGAAGACTTCGAGGAGCGAGCCCTGCAAACTGCTCCCGTCCCACCAAGGTTCTATAAGCGATATGTCGATGACACTTTTGCTATATTACCTACTAGTGGAATAACGGCTTTCTTAGACCACCTTAACTCTATAAACAACAAGATCCAGTTTACAATGGAGTTAGAAGCAGATTGTTCTTTAGCTTTCTTAGATGTTTTAGTCATCAGGAATCCAAATGGAACCTTAGAACATACAGTTTATAGGAAAAAGACCCACACTGATAGGTACCTAAACGGTGAGTCTCACCATCACCCGTGTCAGTTGTCTACCGTTGGAAAATCTCTGTTACAGAGGGCACACCGAATCTGCGACAAGGACCATCTACCTGCGGAACTCCAGCATGTCAAACGAGTACTTCGTGCAAACAAACTGCAAGTTCCGCGTGTCCGTCGCGGAGGACGTGTCAAACCGGACACAGTCGAGCGAGTTCCAGCCGACCTGCCTTTCGTGAGAGGAGTGACTGACAAAATTGGGAGTATTTTGAAACGCGCCTCAATCAGAACCATCTACCAGCCGCCAAGAAAGATACACCAATTCATGCGAAGTGTCAAGCACAGGATTCCCTTACAAGAGGCAGGAGTATACAAGCTTGACTGTGAATGTGGTTCCTCGTACATTGGTCAAACGAAGCGTACCATAGCTGAGCGGGTGAAGGAACATATCGCTGATGTGAAACATAAGCGCTCTGGTAGATCTGCAGTCAGCGAGCATACACTTAGCGGTACCAACCACTTTATACATTTCGATAAAGTTAAAGTTCTAGCCCGAGAAGACCGTTTCTTCCCTAGAATGATACGTGAGGCAATAGAGATCCGCCGGCATCCAAATTTTAATAGAGATCGTGGTTGGAACATACCGGTAGCATGGGAACCAGTGCTTAAGTGCATGAGACCCCCTTGCTAGAAGTGTGACTGTAGAATAAATAATAAAAAATCAATTTAATTTCAATTAATAATCGGTATCTTTAAGTTCATATAAAGTAATTAGTTTATAAATTTAATTTTAACTTCAATTACTAACAATCAATATTGTTGACTTTATATAAAAAAATAATTGGTTTGTCTATTTTGGAACGTAACTTCATAATTAACTTTTGTAATTTTTGCCGAGGGTAGTAAACTAACCGTTAATGATTTGTAAAAGACACCTGTCACCTCAGTCATCCGGGACCACGGCACCTGAAAAAGTGCCGAAACGTTGGAAAATTGTAAAAATGTAATAAACGAGCATAAATCCGTATAAAAACAGTTTTAATTATGTCTACAGCTCGTGTTAACCTTAGAAAATACTATAAAAAAAATAGGACTAGATGGCATTAACGCCAAAAACTACTGTTTTGGGATAAAAGCTATCTAGGTCCATATTCCTACGTTCTCGAACGTGTGTCCTTAACCATAATTGAGACATTGATCTGACACCCTCTGCTAACTTTTTCCATTGGTCACGCTGATGAAAAATCATTATACTCGTATTACATATTAAAATCACATCTTACTTGTTACTGCATGGAGCCCCATAAGTGACGAACTGTGATCTTAACCCTCTCCTAACGGTTATGGACCTTACCGAGCGTGTTTGTTTAGTTGAAACGGCACACCAAAGGCTAAACTAGACAATATTACAAATTATTATATTTCATTAAAATACAGCCAGTGGCAGTGTGGGCTGGCCATATTTCGCGAAGAACCGACAACCGTTGGAGTAAACGTGTTCTTGAGTGGAGACCACGACTCGACAAACGTAGTGTAGGACGCCCTCCGACCAGGTGGGATGACGATCTGCGAAAAACTGCCGGCAGATGCTGGATGCGGCAAACTGAAGACAGGGCGCTATGGCGCTCATTAGGGGAGGGCTATGTTCAGCAGTGGGCTAATACATAATATAGCTAGAAGAAGAAGAAAATACAGTCAGGATTTGCCAGTTATAGGTAGGCACAGCACTGCATATGAGAGTAACTGGACGCCGCCAGAAGTGTACCAATTTCGCACAATCTTCACAATAGCCCTGCAGCTTATGTCGTATAACTTACGATCTCTAAATCCTTGATCCTCAATATGATGCCGCCGAGCACCTCGATCTGGTCCTCGTAGGTGGCCGGGCGGGCATTTGTGGTAACAGCAAATTTCACACAACGTTCATAATAACCCTGCAGCTTATGTCGTATGAACTTACGATCTCTAAATCCTTGATCCTCGATATGATGCCGCCGAGCATCTCGATCTGATCCTTGTAGGTGGCCGGGCAGGGGTAGAGCGTCGCCTGGAACCCGTGACAGACCTTCTTCACGCGCAGCTTGATCTGCTCCCCGTGGAAGAACACCACGAACACCGTCTTCATCAGCTCGTGGCCCTGTGCAGAAGGTGGGGGAAACACACTGTGACTTATCTTAAAACTAGTCTGTGTCTTTGGACCCGAATCTTCTAGCATAGAAAACAGATGTACAATGTATAAATGGTAAGCCTCAATTTTTTTTAATTAAAACCTCATTAATTCTACTATACCACAAATTTTGAATTCTTCTTACATGGTGTAAGGAGAATCCAAATACGAACAACTTTTTATACGTTTGTCTCAATATTAAAATAGTTAATCATTATCGTTCCGGGTAATGACTGCGCACGTGACAGTATAACTAAAGTATTCGAATGTGTAAGTGTTACGAATTTCGCTCACTACAAAGCAAATATACACTCAATACATATTTATGATCTCAATCAATGTATTTCCTGGTGTGCAATAGAGAATATATTCTAACCATCGGTTAATCTATTTACATTCAATGGTCAGGGATCAATTACAAAGAGTTACAGTCCGAGGTTGGCGTACGCTACTTATACAAGCTGCATCTGTGTAACTGAAAAACCCGAAAATAGTTCGTTCTGATTTTCTGTTTATTTTGAGGTTTGAAGTTTTCTATGTTCACGATTTTCATACAACATTTCTGCCCTGATATGGAAGGCAAGAAATTCCATATTTAATAACTTTTCTCGTACCTAACGTACCACATACACCATACCTAATAGAGAAGGAATGACGAACTTTGTATGTGCATGCTATTGGTGCTTCTTAATAAATAAAATAAAGGTTTAAAATGTGAAAATTACTTAGCTAAATTCCGCCAAAAATCCCCCAACCGCCCTCCCTACCACTTTTTCAAGCAGAAGCAAGTCACGAACGTGGTGTTCACAGAAAGTTTGGTGTACCGACACCAATATTTGTGTGAGAAAATACGCGACGCGATTCGCCTCTAATACGAGGCATCCTCAGGCTCGCAAGTTCAGCAAAGTAACGCCTGATTCCATACAAAATAAAATAAACTTTATAACCCGTTTATGAACGAGCAGAGACACTTTCTGAGTGGGCGGGGTACAAAAATATTTTACTACGTGGACGTTATTTTTTGTGTCGCGATTTTAAGATAGACATTTGATAGGTAAGTAGGTATACGTCGCAGACTGAACTCTGTATCCAAAATAATAAACGAGGCGTATAAATCATGCAGATGATATCATTTCCAGACATTTAGCTAGACGGCGCGGAATAAATAATTCTGCAGTTCTTCAAAGGGGGTGGTGGGAGGGGGCGGAAAAATCGATATCCCTTGGGAGGTCACTGACCACAATAATGTTGACGGTACTATTTACAGAAAAACATAATGTACGGAGTCTATTTTCGATTTGCGACTTCTTCACGGTGTTTCTATGTTTTGAAAATACGCTGCTAAAACAACATCTGCACACATAAAGTCGAGGTAAAATTATATAGTTAGCTACCATTGTTTCGAAGTGATTCACTCACTGCACAAACCAAACATTCGTTCAGTATGTTTTATTACATCGAAATACTTTCCGTACATAGATAAACAGATAGAATATTCTTTTGTAGACAGAAATTACAGTAACAGAGATGTTGGGGAAACACGGCATTGTACGAGAAGTTTCATGATTAGTAAACCACTTTTTCCCGCTTTTCAGACATAAACAAACATGAAGAAGACACTGCCAATACAGACGCCAAGTCTGCTGGTTTTTTTTATTCTATTTATTTATATTTATTTATTTATTTATTTATTTATTTATTGAAAGAGAATAAACAATTATACAATATAGTTCTAGGTCACAAAATTCTTACGTGATTTAGATATAAGTATTTCATGATAATTTTTCCATTTCCAGAGGTAAAATCCGGAAATGTATCCTTCGTTATCAACCCTTGTATGTCCCCACTGCTGGAGCACGGGTCTCTTCCTGCATCGCAGGAATGTTGGGGCCAAGTCCGGGTTGGTGGAGGATTGTAAGACAGTGGCGGGCCTTACTGTCACAAGTTACCAAGCCGCCCATAAGGCCTCTGACATGGCTTAGCGACTGCCATTATATGACAGCCGGCACCAACGGCTTAACGTGCCTTGCGAAGCCCGGAATGTATCCTTAAATCTACATAATGGTTGGCAGAAAATGCTTAAGGCATGAAGTCCGTGGCATTGTACAAGAAGGTTCATGATTAGTAAACCACTTTTTCCCGCTTTTCAGACATAAACAAACATGAAGAAGACACTGCCATTGTCGATTTTCTCTGTCCATCACATCTTTTCATCGCTTTCCGTGTTTATCTGCGTTAGTTTTAAATATGTAGTAATGCGATATAATATACGTTTCTCATTCCTTTCCGCTCTTGCTCTCCCACAATCTGCCTCGCTCGCACTCACCGTGACAGGATCCCTCAACGGCTCGTCGATCTGCGCTTGCTTGAAGAAGATGTTGCCGTGCGATATGCGCCAGAGCATCTTCTCGAAGCACGCTACCCGGTGAGTCGCCACCACGCCCGCTATGAAGCCCAGGTGGCCGATCCCGCCTTGAAAGTAAGTAATTTATTGACAAAAAAACATAGAATGTAACTTTCAATACGGATATACAGCTTTCTTACAATACTACGTAACATCCTGACTCCTAATCTAGAACTGAAATAAAAGAAAACAACGAGGCATTTTGTTATGTGAAGGATAAGGATGAAACACACCAACGCGGTGGCCGGTCTTTATGTCGCCGTCAACTCATTAAACCAGCCTTCTGATTCAACACCTAGCAAGTTTCTTAGGCGGCGGCATTCGTTTCCATAGCTAGCCTTTTAGTTATGATACCGCATTGTCTAATACGTTTAGCCACTTGGCTGACCGAAAACTATCCCGTTTATTAAAAGGCTGAGCGAAGAGCCGCTTTTTAGTGTCAATTTTGATAATTGAAGATGACGTCGACGCAAAAACTGATTTGCATGGTCATCACGCCATACCATACCATCATCATACCATACATGGTAGGGACAGAGTTTTTCTTCCAATAGTCAATACTTATTGCTCTAAGCAATAAGGCCGCCAATTGTACTGTATTTGTAATTATTTTTTGTTTGTTTTTTCCTGGTGTATAATAAAGAATATTCTTATCTTATTTTACTCAATAATTTATTGTATTCCACAAGTGAATACAGGTGACATTTAAAACTAAAAATATGGATTCTTATGGACCCTGTGGGGCACGCAACATTAAAAATTAAATTATACGAGGCCTTTACAAATTATCGTAAGAAATAGACGAAAGCCTATATTCTTTTTAATGCACTAACCCGTGCTAGGGACAATTTTAAAAACCTTTTTATAGGCTAAAAATTCCACGAAAAAGCGACCTCTGTTTAACCAAGCCAGGGTGCATGCCCTGGCTTGGTTAACCAGAGGTCGCGGGTTCAAGTCCCACGAATTTTTAGCCTCTAAATAAGTTTTTAAGAAAGCCTATTAGCCTAATCCTGCATACGTTTGAAAGACATTGGTCTTAATTAATTAATTAATTAATACGTGTTGTCATCATCATCAGCCATTTGACCCCCACTGCAGGACATAGGCTTCCCTCATGGTTATCCATGTAGCACGGTCTTGTGCCATCCACATCCAGCGACTCTCCGCCACCGTCACCAGGTCGTCGGACTATTTGGTAGAGGGCCTGCCAACGCTGCGTCGCCCGGTCAAAACTTTTTCGCCCCAATGGAGAGAGCTATGTTAGGAGTTTCACTGCGTGATCTAATCAGAAATGATGACATCCGCAGAAGAACCCGATTTACTGATATAGCTTGAGGAATTGCTAAGTTGAAGTGACAGTGCGCGGGGCACATGGCTTGAAGAACTGATGGCCGTTGGGGCCCTCAGTAGTAATAATATAAACGTATGTATGGACCGCCATCGCCCCCGCTACTAGGTTGGTGTGTTTCATCCTTTAAGGTAGAATTTTGTAGTGTAAAGAAATATTTACATTTTTGACTGTTTGATATTGTATAGGGTATCATTGTTTGATTGGAAACATTAAGTTTAACAAGAATAAGTCGGATATGTTGTTGCTATGCTCGACCTTGCCTCATAGCACATTCTGAGAGTGGCATGTTGCGGATCATACGAACTTCGTCGTATAGGAATTTAGCCTTGAAAGTATTGGAAAAATCATTTACGAGATTGTGAAAACAATCATAAATTTATCTTTTTTTGCAAAAATAAGATAAAAACAAAAGAATATTATTTATTGCACACCTGGAAAAAATAAAAGTGAAATATAAAAAAAAAATACAGTACAGAAAGTAGGATTAATGCAGTAGAAATGAGGTCCTTGAGAAGTATGAGTCGTGAGTGTTACTTTGAAAGACAGAATACGCAATAGTCTGATTACAGTACATTGAGAACTGAAAGAGGATGTAGTGACTACAATGGACAACAATTCGTGTTTTTTTTCCTTTGCTCTGTTTGAAAAGGAAGCTAAACTGGAAAAACCTACGTTCTTACTTTTTACCTCAGTTGAGATTTTCACTCACAATTTTCAATTTGAAAACCTTCTCATTCTAAAAGGGCGTATAAGCAAAACGGAACGGAATCGTAGTCGCATATCCAAGCCCACATAGAAGGCTATAAAAAAAAACTGTCACTGCTGTGTCAGTGGGGAGTGAGTGATTGCTGCTTTGTTTTGGTTTGGACCCGTAGATAGAGTAGAACTACTCCCTCTACGTTTGGACCATTCTGAGTGACAGATTCGAATAAATGATATTTCTTCATCTACCATCACAGATACAAATATGATTTTGATTCTGTGATTCCTCAATGACCTGTTGCAGTGAGCAATCTAATGGACGAAATATTTTTTCTCGAAAATTACAAGTTACAAAAATTAAGAAAAAAATTATTCCTGTTTCGTGACCGATCATATCCGTGTTCTAAAAGAAACTTTCTCGATTCATGACTCTGAGAGTATTTTCCATTGAGACAGAAATGTTGCGTTGGTTTGGACATGTGGAGAGAAGGAAGAAGATAGATTGACGAAAGAAATATATATAGCTAATGTGGTAAGGGACGTCCCAGGCAGACATACTTCAATCAAATAGAGGATGTATTAACAAAGGACAAGAAAAAAAGTACCCAAAACTGGCGTGGGTGCAAACTTTGATGAAGCGAAGGTGATCTGTCAGGATCATAAGAAGTCACAGTCCCTGGCCTCTGGCTACCCCTCTGGGGTACAGGCGTAAGGTTATGTAGGTACATTATGATTGCCGGGCTTATTGCATAACGCAATTTCTTTCGGACAACCAACGACGGAGATTTATGTTATGTTTAACTAATTCGAACATAAACGAGGCAGCTGCTCCCCCTCCGTACTACGCACGTAAATTTACCTTGAATTCCTCGTTATTATGGTAATTACAGAAAATCGATATCATATCGGCGGTCTTCCTGGGACCTGTGCCTTAATCATGTAACTCTCCACGTATACATTTATGTGCGAAAGCGGAATATATATGAGGCGCAATACGTATCACACTTAGTGGATACCGCATTTCTGTGGGTACCTATCTAATCAAATCAAAGCACGTTACACAGAGACTGTAACTTATTGAACGTTAGAAGTAAAACTAGGTGTTCCTTTCAAAATCCAGATCATTTTGGAGAAAAATGGACAAGAAAGCTCAAAACTTTGTCTTCGATATGTGACAGTAATATTGAGTCACCTGATTGTACGACAAGGTTCAGTATATATTTCGTTTTGCACACAGATGTATCCATGGAAAGTTATGTGTTGGCTTTAAGTGTTTTCATGTTTGTGACGTCCTTGCCTGGTTACCATAATACTGGGTATCGTAGTTTGGGACCAGGTCAGGTGTGGAAGTTGTGTGGAGGTTATTATTATACACGGATTTTTGACATCCGTGTTATTATATTACATAATCAAGGTGCAGAGCCTACTGCGTAAATATAATAATGTGTAACATACGAGGAGGGATCAAAAAGTAATGATACTCCTTGGTAAGAAAAAATACTGGCAGGCATAGCTCAGATACATATTTGTAATATTAATAAAGAATAAAATCTTCGATTCTCTTTTGTTTTTTTCTGAATGTACTCATATGTTTGCTTTATGTTGGAACGTGTTCTTGAAAATGGACAAAAATCAAGTGCGAGCCGTTATTAAATACTTAAGGAGAAACAGGTACGAAGACGATAACGACGTGATGGATGCCGTGAAGTGCTTTTTGCAGGACCAAGACAAAACTTTTTTTTTGAAAGGGATTGAAGCCTTTGAAAAGCGCTGAACTCGGTGTGTAGAGAGACTCGGAGACAATGTAGATAAATAAATTATTAAGTTATCAATAGTCATTATAATCTATCTCATTCTCACTACTTTTTGATCCCCCTTCGTACAACAAAGTAACGCATTTAGAGCCGAGATAATCAAGCCAAGACCTTCAGTGTTATACACTTGTACTGAAGCGGAGATCAGTCTCTGTGCACTGTGATCCTGGAAGAACGTCTGCATCTTCTCTATGAGGAGTTTCAGCTCGATCAGCGATAGATAGTCTGTCTTCAGGTTCTGCGCGTTGCGAGTGATCTCCTGGATCTCTGACTCGATGAAGTCTATTCGTTCCTGAAAACATAACATCAACATAACATTTACATACAGGCACATACATTGCTTCTGGCCCCATACTAGGATACCATTTGTCGTGGGAACCAGAAACAACGATATCACAAACATTTAAACATCCAAGACCTGAGGGTTTTTTTTTGTACCCAGCCGGGGTTCGAACCCGGGACTTCTTGCATGGTAGGCAGATGCACTACGAGGACCATGCGATGCGAGGTCATCGAAATATAAGTAAATAATTTGAATATTTTTAACCTCGTGTCACTTTCACATTAAAGACGGAAGTAACCACTCAAGCTAAAATCCATCAAAGTGTTTAGTGCCAATTTTTAAATTAGGAATTACGCTAAGTAAATAGTGAACTGTAGCGCTGTCTCTTCGGATTTCCCAGAAAGGAGCGTGAGAGGACGTTACTTACGTATTTACTTAGTGAAATTCTTAATTCAGAAACCGGCCCTTAGGGCTGTACAAATAGCGTACAAAAGGCTACAGTACGTAGCAAAGAATACGTTTAGGGGCGTAACAATGAAATATGATGACCTAGATGCGTACAAACATACACTATAAAACATAACCCCTCTTCTGGCGCAGTCTGGCAACTACCAAAGAAATACACATACATAATTACATACAATTAATAGAGATTTAAGTTTTTTTTAAATAGGGTTGTATTTTTTTTAAATATATATATCTAAATATGTATTTCTAATTATAAGCTAAATCTAAAAACTAACAAAACAAACCTAAATATATGTATAAATTAATTAATTTTAATTAACTTTCTCAATTACATACATACACTCGAACAACATATCAGGCGCAGTCGAGAAAAGAACAATTACAAGTATGATAATCCACAAACCTACAGTTAGTCTCTTTTACAGCCTTACCTCTAATATATTAATCTCTCTCGGACTCAACACTCTTGGCGAGGGTTTGGGCGGAGGAGGTGGCTCTGGGAGCTCACCAGCCACCCACCGAAGCTTCCGTTCCATCTCACTGCAGCGACGGACTTCGCTCACGTACCGCCGTTGGAAGTCATTCACGTGAGGGTTCAGCTGGAACGGGAAGAGAGGGGGCGATTTAGCATGGGAACGTCAGCGAAGCGCCAGTAGCATAGCGAACCTAATGATTGAAATCAATCACTTGAGTTAAGCAACCGGCGCGGTCAAGTGCAGGATAGGTGACCGGCCCGTGGCTACCGCTAGTGGCATATCTCCGAGCGCTTCCTTGCTTCCCAAGGCATCTTAAGCCGTTGGTGCCGGCTGTCATGTAATGGCAGTCGTTAAGCCTAGTCAGAGTCATTATGGGAAGCTTGATAACTTGTTGGTAAAGGCTGTCACTGTCTAACAATCCTCCACCAACCCGGACTTGGTCCCCGTGGTGGAGTATGGTCTAACCTTCCTACGATGTAGGAAGAGACCCGTGCCCCAGCAGTGGGGACATACAAGGGTGGATATCGACGTCAGTGAGAGAATGGGTGATTTAATTACGATAATAACTTCCAAACAACACAATCACTTGTCCAGAGCCACCGACAACGTATAGATATGAGGCGTAATATGTATCACAAATAGCAGATACCGTATTTCAGTGGATAACTCAACAGATACAAATACAAAGAATTACATTACATTTTACATAATGGCACATACATTGCTTCTGCCCCTACAATAGAATACCCTGTGTCGTGGGAACCAGAAACAACGACATCACAAACAAGTAAACATCCAAGACCCGGACTTTTTTTTTAGAGTCCAGCCGGGATTCGAACCCGGGACCTCTTGCATGGTAGGCAGACGCGCTACCGCTACGCCACAGAGGTCGTTCACTGATACGTGACAGTGATATTGAGCCACAAAATCTCCTAGATATTTTGTTTTTGCACACAGATGTATGCGTGAAAAGTTACATAATCAAGGCGCAGGTCCGAAACTAGGATACCCTGTGCTATGGTAACCAAAGCAAGGACATCAAAAACATGGACATACACCTAGAGTCGGGCCATGAGCATAAATGTACGGCGGGCTCCAGAACGATAAAGTAGTGACCAGTTTTCACACGTTCACAATCTGACAATCTACTGTTACCATCCGGTCAGTGGTTTTTTTGTACGCACAGTGACCACCAGGGTCAAGTTCAATAAAACTACAATTCGTAGTTTATTAATATAGCACCAACGGAGGAGATATGTGATTGTGTAGCCTCATCGCAATCCATGGTGCACCTGCTCCAAGGTCCATTGTGCCCTCACACCTGCACTGTGGAGCACCTAACAGAGGCCAACGCTGCTGCAATTGCAGTAGCCAACTATTGGGCAGGAAACATATAGACTGGTCGAATCGCTGACACGAAAAGAAGAAGAAGAATATAGTTATATTCTTTATTGCAAACAGTAAATTCGAAAAATCATAATATAAAATTTGTTCCGAAGGCGAACTATTATGACAATTCGAGGTACGGTGCGGAGCAGTCTACTTGATAATCGATTTTGCAATGTCCATCGAATTTGATGGTTAACCATGAATTGTATATATTTATTTACAACAGGCCCCTGACCGCTAGTAACAGGACATTAACAAATTCTTATTGTACGAGAAACAATACTTTGAGCGTTGCATCTTTGTGCCAAATAAAAATAATAAAGAATGACCATAAGAAAACTTTAAATTTATTTTGCGAGATGTCTGCAAAACAGTCTCATTTCCTAAATGATATTTCGTTAAAATAAAAGTTCCATGCCATTAGGCCGCTTCTAATAGTCTTTTGAATCTAAATCCTGTTTCCTAATTTCCTGTTTTCAACAAAGTAGGTATTTCTTTTGCAATGGCCCTCAAAAAGAAAAAGTAAATTTCTACGATGGATAGAGTTACTAAAGACTACGAAGACCAGTGGTTTCTATTGTAATGTAATGTACAAATCTTTTTCTACCCAATCGTTCCTGTCGTTGATATCGTCAGGATGTCAAACGACTCAGTAGCATTAGCGCCCCGTTCGTGTCCCACAATGTACTCACAGTAAGAAAGATCTGCTGTCATAAATTGAACTAATTCAGAACCGCCGATTCGTCCTTTGTGTGAGTATGAAGACGGCTTTTGTGTTGTCCGTTGAATGTCCCAATGTTATTTGTCATTTATTTCGACGAAAGTTTGTTTGAGAGATGGAAGAACGTACAAATTTACCAAATAAACTGCGTGGGATAGTGTTTAATTATAGTCACTGTTTTATTTACCTATATTGTAAGTCATTTAGTCAAGCAAGTTAATTTCGTTATTTTTAATAGTTTTTAACAGCGTCCAAGTGGTCCTTTCAAAAATCTAGCATGAGTGATGATGCCACTGGACGCTGTATAAATCATCTCCTTACGGAGATGCAAATTCCAACGTTCACCAATTGGTCAGTGAATGTTAATGGGCAGGAAGGCAGGAAGATACTTCCTTCCGCCATCGGCCTTGGAAGAGATCTCTGAAGTACTGGATTGTAACTTGTTTTAGCTTTTAACACAAGTGTCGGCAAACCAACTATTAACACCAATTTGGAAGTGAAAGTGTAATTTTACGGACCTACCGCACCTTCTCCCAAAATAACCTCACCAATTGGACAGCCGTAAATATAACACGTCGTTTCGCGCCTCCTTCGTTTTATTGGTTGTTACGTATTTATTTCTATTGGATCGTAACCTGCTTGTTATGAAGTGGGTTGAGATACCAAACACTGTTGGAATTAGGCCAGTACTCAATAGAAACCAGGAGAATAAAGCTCCGCATCAATTGCCTTACTTTTGGTAGTTCCACGCTCAATAATGTAATTACTGATGTACGGTCGAGACGGGACGTATTTTTTTCATTCTGTGCGCGTAGACTTATCCTTATTATAGTCTCTTGGCTTTTAGAATATACCTCGGCTACTATAGGATGTAATCGGACACATTCGTGTATTAGAAATATCGGAACTAATATAAAATTGGCGAAAACCTACTCTAAGCCTACTCTAGAGCCCGAGGTACATTCTAAAAGCTAATAGACTACACAATTTTTTAACTTTGGTCTTTACACCAACCTATTGAGACGATTTACACAGCGTCCAGAAGCACCTTTACTCACACTAGATGGACGAAGGGATCACTTGGACGCTACAGTGCCTGGGACATTGTTTTTAGACGTAGTAGGCTTGCCCAGCACCCATAACATGCTGACAGATTAGTCGTCCTAGACTACATAAAATCAATACGTGCGGAGCCAACCAAGCCGCGGGATTCCTCAAGACGTTTTTCTTTACTTTTTCGTGTGGATTGCTACTACAAATTCGCAGATGTAGGTAACTTTGAAAGGAAAAGGGGTAGCGATGGTAACCCAACAGGCAGAACCACACGGTAGAGCAATGACTCGGAAGCGAGAGACTTAGATTCGATACCCAGTGCGGGCTTGTATTTATTTGGACTTTGGTAACTATTATTTTTCATTGAAAATATAAAAATATTCAGAAAAACAAAGGCAAACAGCATTATCTTTCAGTTAGTAGACTGAAGCGGCAATGCAATGAAATTGACGTGATCGCAACTGTCATTATAATACAAAGCATTACTTAAAACATCTCTAAAAGGATTATATTACATGGACTGACATTGTATCGACCACAATAAAACCCTCTTTCTCTAAAACACGGTAATTCATCATAACCATCATCCCATTATATCCCCACCTAGGGGCACGGGCCTCTTCCCTGAGAAAGGTATAGGCCATACTCCACCACGGAGGCCAAGTCCGGATTGGTGGAGGCTTGCAAGACTAGTGGCTGGTCTTACTGTCAGAAGTTTTCAAGCCGCCCTAAGCCGCCTTAACGACTGCCATCTATCGACGGCAGCCGGCACCAACGGCTTAAAGTGCCTTGCGAAGCACAGGGTTATTTACCACAGATTGTTACACTGCCACTGAGGAGGGTTTTAAGGGATCGAGTTTTTACAAATACCACCGTTTTCAACGTGTGCCAAAGCATGCTACCTAGTTAGTTTGACTTGAGATTTGCGCACTTAACGCCATAATTGAGCCATTGTACAGTCTGTTAGCATATAGAATATACCTTGGCTACTATCGGAATACCCGATTATATTGCAATAAGGTAAGGTTTATTTTGTATTGTTATTTGGCATAATTTTTCAAAATAGTGAAGAACAGTTTTATACAGAGCAGGAAGTAGTATTACACTTGTGTACTTTCGGCGAAAACCGAAGCCTACTCTAGAGCCCGAGGTATATTCTAAAAGCTAACAGACTGTACGTAGCAAGCGCTGAGGTATGTTAACACTTCAGACACTAGAGTTTCCACACGATGGATGTTTATAACATTATATATGTAGTTGCGTGTAAGTTTAAAATAGACAAAACTGGGACTGTAATTTAATCTATTAGATTGTGACTATACGTATTTAGTTTGAGCTGCTAGGAATTTAAAGTGAGAATAATAAATTAAGGCAAGCCAACGAAAACAATTTGGCCAATTGAAATGGCGACGACGCGCAACAACGCGTTGGACAGACATCATAACTAAATCTTCGGGAGGGACCCTACAAGCAGCCATACATCTGGCGCATAATCGAATCAAATGGAGAGAGCTGGTGGCGGAAGCTGCCCCATAGTCACGTCCCTCAGCCATGAGGAAACGACAAAGAAGAGAGAGCAATACCTCTCTAAGGGAATATATATATATATATATATATATATATATATATACGGACACCTAGTTTAACTTGTAACGTTCATTAAGCCGCAGTATCTGCGCTACTTTGAATAAAACCTTTTCATTTCATTTCATTTCATATATATATATATATATATGGTGGGAACGTATATATATGTGATAGATACGTATGTTACTGCATAGATATTTCACTATTTAGACTATTATTATAAAAACTTGTAAGTAATTTAATAAGATACTTTTGTGGATTTGTTTACTTTAAGTTAACTTTATGATTGCATGTGACATTTTTTTATACAATTAATAAATTTTTGTGTACACAAACATAGTATACTCACTTTCTGATACCATTATCAGGTTTGGTAACAATTCAATAAATAAAAATGCTTTTTAATTTGATGAACTTATAGATTTACTAACAATATTATTATCGCCTGCTACACTACATACGTCAGTATCAACTTCATAAATACACAGCCATGAAAACTACAGTCACTCAAGGCTAAAGTACCAATATACTTGGCCTTCCTATAGGTACTTATTTATTAATATACTTAGTCATAATTATGATTATGACTAAAACCTAAGGGAGGAGTAATTTGTCCCTAAAGATTAGTTGGTAATCAATGTTCATGGGTCTGGTTAAAAATAAAACGGCTGTTTGCGTCTGCCAAAAAGTATTTAATCTCCTTGCTCTAACTTTTTTATTAACCTTTTCAGTAATTCGCGTTTGTTTTTTTTTAAAATAATTCTAACTCGCTAGTTTTTGTTTATGTAGTCTATATACGTCGCATTGCAGGCCACAAGCATATGCTCAGATCGGCAATCAAAGAGTATATAACCACTATCGGCAATTTCAAGCGCTGACATCTCAGACACTGGGGTTTCCTCACAATGTTTTCCTCTACATTCAGCGGGTGCTATTGCTACTTTTATAAATACGAGTATTTTGATTATATTGAAAAATAGTCGTAGTTTTTTTATGAAAATTTACAGGAGAGAATAACCTCTGGCCAAGTGCGAGTCGGGCTAGCGCACCTAGGGTTCCGTACACGCGGAAGGGGAGTCCAAAGGAGTTTTCATGATGTAAAACTACGAATTTACGGTTATAGGAGTTTAGTATTACTTGTGCTATAAAACATATGATTTTTCTAAAGAACCCTAATTAGTTCTGAATAAACTAGAAAAATGTGCCCATGTGTTTTATTTTTATAATAAATACTTTATTTTTAGGTCCGGCCTTAGGACCCAAAAGTCCGACCTTAAACGGCTAAATCCGGCTTTTTTATTTTTAGAGATGGCAACTCTGAGCGCACCCCAGACTGGCCCAAAGGTTAATGCGAGGGAGTGTCTGCAGTCCCGCGAGCTTCGTGACCGAAACCCTCCTTTATACCGGATTGCGATAGGGAAGGAGGTTTGCGTTTCGCACGCGTATGTATGTAGGACTGTAAGTTTCCTTTTGGCCACGCCAATGGAATTAGAGATATTGAAACGCGAGTGTCACTCTGTCTATACTTATGCCTTTATGAAAAAATCGTAATGGCGGACGACAGGCTATCGCATTGACAATGAAAAGCAATATAAATGCCTTCATAAAACAAAAAACTCGATGGCTAAAAAGTCTCAAACAAGGCCGAAATGAATTTTCAACCTCAGAAAACTGGTTTCAGGTACCTACTAATCAGGCTCACAAAGCTTGTTTTAGGATTTAAACTAACCATTTATTTCTTGTACACTACACAATTATCTGTTTATTTACTGGAAACACTGGACATTTAGTTAAAGTGCATACAAAAATAACAACTGACTGGTCATAACAGTGGATTAACGAATTTTTTGCGCACGAAAACCGGGAATAAGGTAAGTTTGGTATATATTTAGAGACCTGGTAATAAGCTGATGTAAGCCGAAACAACAATTAATCAGCAATTCTATAATGTTATTGATTGTCTGTTACGTTTTACAAATGAAAGAAGTATTTTATAACTAAACGGATGCTGAGTTCAAATTTGCATTCTGTCTGTATCGTTGATCTAGCAGCCAACACGCTTGACTAAAACAAATGTATGGGTTCGATTCCCACTGAAGGACGCACTACTCCATTTGTACAACTGGCATCAGTCTGAGCAATTTCCGTGTTTATGACGTCCGTGATTGCGTTCTATGGAAATTATTACTATAAATCAATCGACGCATTTGCGCCTTGCTTTAAACTTTTTAGCAGTCGGGGTTTCGTTTTAATAATAAGGCTATTTTATCGATTCATCTACAATCGCACGCAACCGGGACAGGCTACCTCGGACAGGTGAAGCCGTGATTGCCGAAAAATATATATATTTTTCAGTTTAGCTACCAGAATCAGAACTTTTTATTTCTTTTTCAGTTTTCAGTCGTACAAAACATATACAAGGTGTGACAAAATCTTCATATGAATCCGATAGCGGCGGGTTCTTCACATCACTACTAACAACATTTGACATCATTAAAAAATATCGTTTTCCATACATTTTATTGCCAAAGCCCATTAAGCCCATACACTCTCCGCCTCCGCGTGCCTCCGCACGTACGTATTGATTTGACTTTTATGTGGGCTAGTCCGATTAAGCTGCCAGGATGGTATGGTGCTGGCCAAGTCTACTCCATCTAAAAACAATGTCCCTGGCACTGCAACGCTCGAGTGGTAAATTCACCCATCTAGTGTGAGTTAAGGTGCCACTCCACGATGTGTCTTCTTCTTACATACATACATACATACATACATACATAACCTCACGCCTGTATCCCAGAGGGGTAGGCAGAGACCAGGGACTGCCACTTGCCACGATCCTGACAGATCCCCTTCGCTTCATCAACGTTCATAAGTCGTTGCATGCACGCACGCCGGTTCCGGGTACTTTTTATCTTTCCCCTTGCTAATACATCCCCTATTTGGTCGGTGTAAGTCCGTCTGGGACGTCCCTTACCAGCCCTTCCACTCACATTCACAAAATATATTTGTTTCGTCAATCTTTCTTCCTTCATCCTCTCCACATGTCCAAACCAACGAAACATTCCTTTCTCAATTCTAGTCACTACATCCTCTTTCTTCTTCTTCTTCTTCAGGCTCTATTATGTAGTCCACTGCTGGACATAGCCCTCCACTAATGAGCGCCATAGCGCCCTGTCTTCAGCTTGTCGCATCCAGCATCTGCCGGCAGTTTTTCGCAGATCGTCATCCCACCTGGTCGGAGGGCGTCTTTACACTACGTTTGCCGAGTCCCGGTCTCCACTCGAGGACACGTTTACTCCAACGGTTGTCGGCTCTTCGCGAGATATGGCCAGCCCACTGCCACGTTGTATAAATTGCTAATAATATTACAAGCTCATAATGTTTAGTAAGCAATAACTTTGCTTTAGTGTTAGTCTCAAAAACTGATAATCATTAATTGGTGGAAGTGACTAGTAAACATGTTAACCTAATATTTATGTTTTGAAAAATGAAAATGAACATGAAAATGAAAAATATTTATTTAAAGGAATGGTTGCGAAGACTTAGATTCTTGTGTTTTTATTATTCTAGAAGAAAAACATAACAAAAACGTAATTTTATGTGACTACTACTATAACTAGACTATCTAGTAGCCTGTATTTATGGTTAGTAGGCCCGTGCCTCTTGCAAAAGGCGGAAGACAGTGGGTGGTGATGTCATTTTTATCATTGAACTTCAACTTTAAACTCTCGTCTTTGGAGACAAGATCTGAATTTTCTCCAATTTGAATAAGTGATAAATGGAGTCCGATTCCATTAACTACTTTCACGGGAAGATATTTAATTACACTTTTTAAGGATAGCCCATTTCACTAAGTGACTTGACGCCAACACCGTTGCAAGCTATCATTAAGCAAACTAGCGTCAAATAAGCACATAAACACGTCCTGGCCCTTCGGTGTATCATTAAAAACATATTTGCTTTGATAAAAATCATATGCTATTGAGGTTCACAAAATATTGGAGCAAGAAAGATTATTACGCGCATGTGGCAAGGGACTGATGTAGTGTGTCGGATTAAATCTTCTTGATGCCACAAGCAAGCCAGGCCTATCGATATCAACCTTTGTACATCCCTACTACTGGAGCACGGGTCTCTTCTTGCATCGCAGGGAGGTTAGGCCATACTTCACCACGGGGGCCAAGACTGGGTTGGTGGGGGATAAGGCATAAGACAGTGGCCAGCCTTACTGGCAGAAGTTATCAAGCCGCCCATAAGGCCTCTGGCATGGCTTAACTACTGTCATTACATGACAGCCGGCACCAACGGTATAACGTGTCTTGCGAAGCACGGAAGCGCTCGGAAAAATGCCACTAGCGTTAGTCACGGGACGATCACCCATCCTGCATCTGACCACGCCTGTCGTTCCTTAACTCAAGTGATCGATTCCAATCACTCGGTGCCACTAGGCACGGAGCGCTTCCAAGCGCTAATATCCACTGTAATCCAGTCTGTTGGAGTTTTGGTCTGCAAAAGGTCAAAAACCGTAAAAGAGGTGCCAACAGGACCATTTTATTATTCCGTCTGATGTGTGACGGATTGCCGTGTGCCTGTCTGACCGATAAAGGGCTTTTTGTTCCGGTATGATCACTAAGTGCAATTAAAATTTTTTAGGTTTTAAAGTGATTTTCATAGTTTTTAAAGAGCACTTAATAAAATACAGTGTACGGCCAATGTTTGTGTACATAGGACACCAATATTGTTACTAGTAATAGGTACTGGTCAGCAACGTTCCTTCACCCGCTCAGCTAAGGAACATGTCGCGGATGTGAAACATAAGCGCTCTGGTAGATCTGCATTCAGCGAGCATACACTTAGCGGTACCAACCACTTTATACATTTCGATAAAGTTAAAGTTCTAGCCCGAGAAGACCGTTTCTTCCCTAGAATGATACGCGAGGCAATAGAGATCCACCGGCATCCAAATTTTAAAATAGAGTTCGTGGTTGGAACATACCGGTAGCATGGGAACCAGTGCTTAAGTGCATGAAACCCCCTTGCTAGAAGTGTGACTTCAATTACTAATAATCAATATTGTTGACTTTATATAAAAAATAATTGGTTTGCCTATTTTGGAACGTAACTTTATAATTAACTTTTGTAATTTTTGCCGAGGGTAGTAAACTAACCGTTAATGCTTTCTAAAAGACGCCTGTCACCTCAGTCATCCGGGACCACGGCAACTGAAAAAGTGCCGAAACGTCGGAAAATTGTAAAAATGTAATAAACGAGCATAAATCCGTATAAAAACAGTTTTAATTATGTCTAGTGCTGGTGTTAACCTTAGAAAATACTATATACCCTTTGTTAGGGTAAACAGGCAATGGGGACCTGCGGCATGGTAATCAGACGTAATCTCTCTAGGCCAACTTCTTCTTCAGGCTATATTAGTCCACTGCTGGACATATTCCTCCCGTAATGAGCGCAAGGTTGTGCCATCATTGGGGAGTAATGCCTATAATCCCCACGCTGGGCATGCGGGTTGGGGATAGCAATTTAGTGGAATTGTACTGCAGGGGGCGCTGCTGCCCACCCCCCAGTTTGTGTCCCTTAGTCGCCTTTTACGACACCCGCGGGAAGAATTTGGGTTGGTGCTATTTTCTAAGCAGACACCACACAGTAAAGGCCAATAAAGCATTTAAACGATACATCGTTTGTTTGTACGTTTAAGTGCTTTGTTTAAATTAATAAAACCGAATTCACATTTCGAAATTAGTGGCATGAAATTAATGTCGTGATATTAGTTTTCACGTGTGATTTAGTACTTTCGTAATGTATGCATTAATTTTGCGACAGCTGATGAATTTCATGCCCCGCGCGATTTTTTGATGAAATTAGAGTCATGCAACAAATTTCATCATGTAGATGCGACGTGATACATCACTACTGCATAATTAGACGACCAAAATAAACTGATTATGATTACAGTATCTGAGTGAGTGTCTGTGGTTGCACTCAGGTGCAAGAGCCAGGAGGCACCAAATCCTTACCGACTCGTCTCCGGAGTCTTCCTTAAAGTGTCCTATATGCAGTACCTACCTCATCATCATCATCATCAACCCGGTAAACCCCACTGCTGGGTATATGCCTCTTCATTTCCACGCCAGCCAGCACGGTCTCGCGCTAGTCTCATCCACTGTTTGCCAGCCACTTTACTTAGGTCATCTGACCATCTGGCCGCTGGTCTGCCCACCGACCGTTCCCCCTCCCACGGCCGCCACTCTGTCACTGCCTTCGTCCATCTGCCATCATTCCGCCTGGCCAAGTGTCCCAGGCAGTACCTACCTACAGCTTCCGAATTTAATTTAGTCATTAAAAAAAGGGTAACTCTTAGGCTCGACTTAAATCATCCGTAATGGCTAATGCCAGTGATAAGGATGATGATGGTCATAGTATACCAAGGATTGTAGTTCTATGAAACGGGGTCCTGTAATTAGAATATCAAGTTCACTTCAACAAGGTGTGCGAACAAAATGGGTTGCACCATTTTGTTCGCACGCCGTGTATTTGCAAGCTATTTTAGAGGCTCAAGTATCAAGTAGACTGTCCATAAAATGAAAATAGTTAATGAAACAAACGGCTGAAATGTGACTCGTTGAACATTGGAGTTATTTTCAACAGGCATAATTTTCTATCGCTTAAATTGCAAAACGTATTTTTTGTTCTAATCATCACTTTGGGCAGCCGTGTGACTTCAATATTAACACGTTCATACTAAAAGTTCAGCGTTTAGGATACGACGGTCCATATTGGACTTAGGTATAAGCCTCCCCCACTGGCTTATTAAAAATTTTAATTGTAGAACTACTGGTCAAAATACGTAAACAAAGTATTTTTTAAATTAGTCGATTCTGCAGATTCATTCAGCACAATCTATACCAGGTCAAATATTTGGTAGGGTGAGTCCTACAAAAGACTCCTCACGTGATGTAATATTCCCCCACTATTACTAAATTTCATACATATAATCTAGATATAAATGAGTAACAAGTAAATTTAACATTGTAAATAACATAAACATAACATAACATTTACATACTGGCAGATACACTGCATCTGGCCCCACATTAGGATACCATGTGTCGTGGATACAATCACAAACATGTAAGCATCCAAGACCTTGGGTTTTTTTTTGTCCCCAGCCGAGGACACTACCGGGGACAAATTGCTCTACCTTCTAATCTTTTCTCCAAAACTAGGTTAGCTGGTAGATAATACCACAATTACATAATACTAGTAATAATACTAAGTAGCGTTAAGCTCGCCTGCAAAACGTTTGAAATGAAATGAAGAACTTTATTGTAAAACAGGGTTAAAATGGTGGTCACTGGCTCCCAAACTAGGATTCCCTGTTCTACTGTGCTATGGGTAGCGAGGCTACTTCAAATTTAGTTTTACAATAATGAAAATAATTAGAAACCAAAATCATAATAATAATAATTAACAGGCGACGTCTTACAACCCAGATTTAAGATATAAGTAGGTACTGAATGAATCGGTATGAATTAGCTAACCGAGAATGACATACATTCCTGATACTAGCCCTTGCCACCCGAACTTTGAGCGCGTAATACAGAAGCGAGGCATGAAAACATGTTTTGGTTAGGGTGCGCCTTGACCGAGCCTACCTTTCATTGTTATTATAATATCTATTATGAACAGAACTTAATACTGTGTCCTCAAAACCTTCCTACCTTTATAGGTCGAGTATGTGATAGACACGGCTATCTAACGGCCTATCACGTTCAACAGAAGTGCAAATATTTGTGAACAGTCTGAGGGCCGGTTTCTGAAGTAAGAATTTTACTAAGTAAAATACTTAAGTCACTTTCTGTCATGCTCTTTTCTGAGAAATTCAAAGAGACTGTCTCTTCTGTCTTTGAAACGGGCCCTATCGGTGATGTTGAGACACACTGACTTAGCGTTTGTGTTGTTTTTAATAACCTATTTATTTATAACTGGTTGAAGCTACCATCACTAGCCATGAACACAGATAAATGGAAAGCCCTTGTGTCAGCCCCAGACTCCACGGTGGAGTAAAGGGACCAAAGAAGAAGAAGATTTATTTATAACAGTTTTTCTAGACCATACATACATTCACGCCTGTATCTCGAAGGCCTAGATAGAGACCAGGGTCTAGGGTCCTAGATTTATATTTTTTTAAGCTCGCACTTCACGGGCTCTACCAAAGTTACAGGTTACCAAGGCCGCTTTAACAAATATTAAATATATTCTCCTAAGCTCTGGCATCCTAGAAATAGGACATCTTGTATAACTTTCTTAATTCACACCCAATGATTTAGTAGGAAGTCCGGAAAACTTACTGTTCCAGGTTCAATATTTTCCTCATCATTTTTCGGACAACAAGAAGAAAAAGTTCTTCAAAATCTACGTAG
Organism: Yponomeuta sedellus; assembly: GCA_934045075.1. Lineage (NCBI taxonomy): Eukaryota > Metazoa > Arthropoda > Insecta > Lepidoptera > Yponomeutidae > Yponomeuta > Yponomeuta sedellus. The sequence continues at coordinate 3,604,848 of OW203727.1, read as the reverse complement.
TTTTAGAAGACTTGAAGTAACTGTTACCTTTGTGGCTTAGGAGGCTATCAAATAATAAACATAAATATTCATTGACACATATCTGTTTAGCCCTATACTAAGTACAACTAAATGAATTGTGTTATAGGTGTTAACTCGACGATAGATTGAATGCAATAAATACATAGATAATATTAAAGACCCGAGACAAACTAGAAAAGTTCGTTTCCTAGTTTGACCCGGCCGGGGATTGAACCCGAGACCTTCGGTTTTACAGTCAGCGGGGTGCCAAACCGCTGCGCCACCGAGGCAGTCAAAAAAATATTCGTTGGTTTAGGAGATTCGCTGTTGGCAGTTGCACAATAGCACAATAGTCAACCAGGCAATAAAACAAACTAGTGCAAAAATAAGCTATTCTAAGCTTACCATTGAATTTAACTTACCATGATACCTCTGTCCACAAGCTGGCGGAAATATATAAAATGGAACCGGAGATGCAAATATTGATCACAGAAGGGCTACGACTTTCTGCGCTACATAAACAAGTGATGCTAAAAATATCCAGTTTTAAGTTATAACAAATGTCTTTGATATTATAGTATATTTTACGTGCTTTGTATAGGTTAATAAAATAATTTTCTAGATTGTCTTTTGTTCTGCATATTTGATTTAGTTCAGCTATTTTAATCAGTGTTGTACATGTGAGGACAGTTGGTATAGTTATACAGAAAAGTGTTGAGCCAATATTTATTTAAAGTACTATGTACAGAGGAGTACAATAGTGTTTACGCATGTATGTGATAGATTAAGAGGGCGTATTGGAGGTGATATATGCACATGTAATGACCGGTTATAATCCTATCCCGATACATGACCGACACTGGTTTGAATGTCGCTAGGCTACCATTGTTTGTTGTGATGTGTGATACTTGCAGATAACCAAGCAACTTATCTAGCGTTTTACCATCATCCACACTCTGCTAGTAGGCTAATAGTATAGGCCTTCACAGTACTTTCCAATAATTAATATAAAAGAGAACACGTTACATATGTTATAATAAGGCCCCACAAAACCAATTACTTGGTTTGACTGTAGGAGCAGTCTCGTTTACTATATTTTTACCAGAGATTTTACATAGCCTTTTTACATATTATACTATATAATATAACTTTCTGATAATAAGGATAACTTTCTGATAATAATGTATTTTTATTATTAATTATATTATTTATTTGTTTATTTAATATTGGGAAGACTAACAGCACATAACAACGAATAACAAAAACATTAAACGTACAGAACGCCAATTATAAGTCTCCACATATAGAAAAAAATTAAGCACTTATACTATTTTTATTTTTAATGCACTAACCCGTGCTAAGGACAATTTTAAAAACCTATTTAGAGGCTAAAAATTCCACCCATGCCGGGATTCGAAACCACGACCTCTGGCTATCCGTGCCAGCGCTCTATCCAACTGAGCTATTGGGCGACTCACCGGCATCAGTGAAATTTCGAACCTCTTTACACTATTCTCTGTATTACGTACAGGCAGCGACATCTGGCTGAAGTAGATTGCATCACTTACAGCCCCGACTACCAACCCCGAAATAGGTTTTTTATTAAGCACTTAATTAAGCTCTTAAAGCAAAAATAATCAAGCTTTGGACTGAAGATTTAAACATTAAACATTTAGGCTAACACTTAAATCCTTACTTATTAATATTAGGTACATATTAAGTAAAGCTGCATTTAAACAAATTAAACAATAGTTTACCATCTGCTAGCGAATACTCACTGCCGGAGGTAACCGATGACTAGTGTGTCATCGTGGCTCTACGTAGAGACACTCGTGGGCGTTAATACCTATGTTTTATTGTCTGTAACCGGGACCGTTTAAATATTAAGGCCTATCCACGTTACATTAGTCTTTAGATACTTATTAAATTAGAAACTAACATATTAGTGCAAAAATGGCCGTTCCCGTGTCGTGCCCATCGAACGCCACTTGGCCGCATGTGGCTGAACTTTTAGCACTTTGGCACATTACATCGGGTCCACAACGGGCGGGAGGCACAATTAAAAATAATCCTTAAATACTTACAAAGTTAGAGAGCAAAATTCAAGTGCAAAACAGCCCATTCACCTATCGTGTGCATTGATCACCCGGCCGAGCTTTTTTGCGCTGGTTGGCACCTTTAAAGTATTTGAGATTTTTATTTTCGTTTATATCGGTCATTTTTGTTTGCATCGGGAGCACGCACGCCGTCGGCTCGTGGTAATGTAAATAGTCCTTTAGCCGGAGTCTCTTTTTCCTGCTAGTTCCCTGACCTTCTGGACTCGGTCGTGTCATATATCAGCCAGTTGAGCCTGTACCCGGCGCTTATTAGTTTTAATTAAAGAGACAATGATACACTATTACCGTTGATCTAGTCTCTGGGTTGGATGATATCCTGGCAACTGATATGAACCATGTAAAACTTTAAAAACCTATTTAGAGGCTAAAAATTCCACCCATGCCGGGATTCGAACCCGCGACCTCTGGCTATCCGTGCCAGCGCTCTTTCCAACTGAGCTAATGGGCGACTCACCGGCATCAGTGAAATTTTGAACCTGTTAAACCATGTAAAACTGCTGAAGAAAAATGCAGTCTGACGCGGGAAGACAACTATTCATATTTCAATATCGTGACAAATAATTGTACTAAATTGAAAAAATTGTGAAATAACAGCAACGCCTTGAGTCTTACATAATACTTTTATCTTTCCAAGTAAGGTGGTTCCTTCTATTCATTATCAAGCCGCGTCTCCTGTTCATGATTTTCTTGAAACATTACGCAAAACGACCACAGACTATTTCAATCGGCGATTAAGTTAGCCTCAGGGCAGGAATCGGCCAATCCGCGGGGGGCAGGCATTGTAATTAAGCCCACACTCTCTTACTCACAGAAGGTCTGTGCCCTCCAATGGAACGTGTATCTACACTTTCCACTGGAGGGCACAGGCCTTCTGAAACATAAAATAAGTCGGAAAAAATATCGAATGTTCTCGATGATAATACCTAAAACCTAAAACGAAGGAATTCTCCAATAACTTGTGAGCCACTTTAGTTATGTATGACAGACTTTGATATGTGACTTTCGATTTCTTTATTGGCAAAGACTTATACTAAATTGACATGTAGAGGTACCTGTAGCATTGAGTAAAGGTGACCTTGCATTGAATACCAGTTTATACGATAAAAAGGGGTTGCGACATGGTGCAGCTTAGGTATATCTACGTGTCACGTGAAATATTGAAACAAGATAAAAATCTATAGACTAGAGGGTAGACTGGACTTTTTAGCCTCTAAATAGGTTTTTAAAAATGAAAATGAAAAATGAAAATGAAAAATGTTTATTGAGCAGAATAAAACATAACAATGTATAAAGTAACTCTGAACCCCAAACTAAATTAAATTGTATCTTGGGGCACAGTTCTCCATTCGGGTTGAACTTAAATGTATCACAGCAAAGTAATTGTTCCGTAATTAAAATAAAAATTAACGTGCATACAGCAAAACTATGACATGGCTCAACTATATTTAAAATTAATTAAACCTACATATAATAAAATATTACATAGATACGAAACTTCTATAAATTTTATAGAATAAAATATTAGACTATTACATAAAGATAGGTGCAAGCTTGTTAGAATTAATATAACCAAACATACAACTGTACTACATAGTGTGATAGATTGTCCGTTATGAAGTAAACAAAAGACTGGAGTATGTATTCTATTAATCCAGAAACGAGATTTAAAGTTTTTCAAGTAAATAATGAAATGGGAGGTGGCGTTACAAAATTAAGTAAAAATGTTTAAAATAAGATTAAAAAAAAAATTAGGCGCCGCATATACAAAAATAATTCCAATTCCTCAATAGAAAAGCAAACTAGTCAGCTTGAGTTCAACTAAATACACCGTTTCGTGGAACAGTGTCGAAGTTAAAGTCCCATTATAACCCGAACAAAACCCATGAAACTTTCATTACAAACACCTATTCATCATTTAGGCCATAAAATACTCGCGTTTCAAATACATCGCGCGACGACCTAAATTGTTTTATAAGGGGGACTTAATGTATTTTTAGACCAAACGAGCATCGATACGCCATCACGTTGATATTTAATCAATCTATCAATCAATGCAGTCGCTTACGGCATAAAATGCTATCCGAAGTATATTGTACACGTCTCACTGCAGAGCACAGGGCACACTTCTCTCAGAGAGAGAGACCTTGTTTTATTTTTTAATGTCGTCTTGACTATACTTCATCTTCTTCTACTGCTTCTTCAGGCTATATTAGTCCACTGCTGGACATAGCCCTCCGCTAATGAGCGCCATGTCTTGCCAGCTTGCCGCATCCAGCATCTCTCGTTCTGCAGTTTATCTAACTTCGAAGATTGTGATAAATCACTTTAGCTTATAAATCACAATATTGATTTATAAGCTTTGTACGTGTCAGTCAAGAGTGTTGTTGAACGCCTGTAATTGGGTGTAAGGCTAGATTTCAATTTCAACGCAGAGGATTTTTGGAATGAAATGAAAAGGTTTTATTCAAAGTAGCGCAGAAACCATTACAAAAACCACATTTTGGAGAAAAAATGGACAAAAGAACTCCGAACTTAGTCTATTCAAAGTCCTTAATTAACATAATTTACATAATTATTTCAAAATATATAACTCATTTATTGTACTGGCTTTAATTCCAGACATCATTGTCATCTAACCAATCCTTTATGTTATAATAGCCTTTATGGCCCAAAGTGTACTTTACATTTTTTGAACCGCGTTTCAGGCAAGCTTAATATATGTTCAGGGATTTAATTATAGAAGCGTATACAATGTGTCTATACTGTAGTTTAATCTAGTATAATGTTAGTAATGTGGGCAGTTACTATTAGATAAATAAAAATCACCACGCATGTCTTTCAAGACTTAAAGCGCTGAGGTATAAAAACACCTCAGACACTCAGGTTTTATCAGGACGTTTTTTTCAGTTAGCGAATTATAATTATACTATTTTTATTTTTAATGCACTAACCCGTGCTAAGGAACAAATTTAAAAACCTATTTAGAGGCTAAAAATTTCACCCATGCCGGGATTCGAACCCGCAACCTCTGGCTATCCGTGCCAGCGCTCTACCAATTGAGCCAATGGGCGACTCACGGCATCAATGAAATTTCGAACCTCTTTATTACACTATTCTCTGTATTACGTACAGGCAGCGACATCTGACTTAAGCAAATTGCATCACTTACATAATTAACAAATGTATGTAATCTTAGAAGTCCCAATGACTTCTAAAATTACATACATTCATTGCCGTACATTTAAACAAGTGGCCTCAATCTGGGTGTGTTTTCATGTTTCTGACGTGCTTGCCTGGTTACCATAATACAGGGTATCCTAGTTTGGGACCAGGTCAAGTGATTGTGTTGTGTGAAAGTTATTATTATATTATTGCTCCATGGCAGGATTCGATAAAGTAATTTTTTCTACCTTCTGAAATGTGCTTAGTAAAGTATATGTAGAGAATATTGTGTATCTGAGTCATTATCGTTTATGTCATTAGTGTGGGAGTTACTATAAAATGTATGGAATTTTAAACTAGTAACTCTAGGGTAACAGCTGGCTGGTGTTAGAGATGTCCAGCGATAGCTCAAATGACGGTCACATAAGAGCGTGTTTTGAATAAAGGGGTTTTCTTTGCGTGTCACTGTATTTAACGATTTCTATTTTTACAAGCAGTGGTCTTGATAGAAGCGTTTGTTGCACAAATTTGTTGTTAAGTATCGGATGTCTAGCAGATGCCACTGAAATGTGTTGTCATACTTCAAGACGGTAGAATAAAATATTTTCAGTAATAAACATTATAGCAATAGAGAATATGAATATGAAAGTTTATTTTATTCTTTATTTTGTGAAAATAAGTACTTTAAAAACCTATTTAGAGGCTAAAAAATCCACCCATGCCGGGATTCGAACCCGCGACCTCTGGCTATCCGTGCCAGCCCTCTATCCAACTGAGCCAACGGGCGACTATTATAAGTACTTATTTAGGACTTTTGTAGTTTATTTTGTGCACATATAGACCCGTTTTTTACTGCGTCGCTTATTTTCTAATGTTTGCTGGAAGAAATATCTTACAAGGATCAGCTCGCCTTTGTACATGTTATATTATCTAATGTCCTGTGAATCGTTTGTGTGCAATAAAGTATAATAAGCGACTTTGCCTAGAAATGGGTCACAAACACTACTAACTAAAATAAAATCTTTCGCCAACAAAAAACACAACTTCGAAGTTAAGATAACCTGAAAGTATACATTGCGTAACATTTAATCACGCCTGACTTCCGGAGCGGTATAAACATACCAGAGTTTGTCACATTAAATCCGGAATTACATCAGAGAATGACAACTTTGTGAATGAATTATGGGAGAGATAGGACCCCGAGGTTCCGTTGAAGCAGTTTATTTTATTTCTATAAAAAAAGAAAACACAGGTCACTGAACCCTTGAAAACACCGTCAAGTGCGAGTCAGACTCATGCAACGGAGATTCCATACACAACAAGAGAATCAAACTTGAAAATTATTTTTCTAAGAAGATTTTATTTCTGTGTTTTTAAGGTTTTAATTTTTATTGCAAAAAAATATATAGTATATTATTTAAAATATAGATAGTAATAAAAACCTAAAATTATAAGAGCGCAACGCTACCAGTATGGTAGAAACGATACGATATTTAAAGGAAAATATAACTTTTGCATACTTTTTTAGTTAGAAATAAGTGAAAAAATAACCCTGTAGACTTTCCACGTTCACGAACGGAACTCTAAAGACATAACGATAGCCGCTTAACCGCAGATCCAGGAGTCTACAGAAGAGACGATGATAAAATTAAACAACACGAGTGCATAACTTATCTAAATACTGTGTGCTATCGCCAGTTGAAAGGTCATCTCGGTCTGATAGCGGTGGGTAAATAAAACTGCCGGTTCGAGTGGAAGCAATGGTCACAGAACAAACTACTGCCGGAACGTTTATCGCAAGCTGTAGAAACGTAGAAATGCAATGTCGAAAGAAATAAAATCATTTAATGTTTAATTATGAAGCGATTTGATTGTACTATTAATTATTTATTTATAAATTATTTTTATCCAAATCGGTAAAGATTTGACAGAAACATGCGAAATCATAGTAAAAAAAAAGAAAAGTTATATACGCGTCGAATTGATAACCTCCTCTTTTTTTGGAGTCGTTTAAAAATACTCCCACAACAACAACCCTGTAGCAGAAATTACATGACTACCATACTTTGTACAGCTTTTATGAATAATAATATTATTAGAACAGTCTAAAAACGATCACAAAAATAGTTTGGTGGAATTTAAGGTGTACCTATAAATTGGCCTTAAAAGTAAAATTGAACTTAACGTATTTTATAAATTTAAATAATAACGATTTAACCTTTTCCCGTCACCCATTGGTTGGTTAGATTAAAATACTAATTAGTACTAAGCCCGCCTATTGTACAATGTCTTACTTGGTGCAATAAAGAATATTAATAATAATAATAAAACTGTTATTATTTTTTTAAATATATTGATGGACTTAATACACAGAACTTGTTAGCCCCATACTAAGTGACAGCTAAATGACTTGTCACACGGGTGCTTACTCGACGATGGATTTAATACAATAAATACATAGATAACATAACATAGACCTCGAAAAGTTCATTTCCTTGCTTGTCCCGACCGGGGATCGAACCCGAGGCCTTCAGTTTTACAATCAGCGTGCCAAACCGCTCCGCCACCGAGGCCGCCAATTGGGCCTATAATAAAAACCTGAAGGAAATATTGGTTGTGTTGGAAAACATCGTGCAAAAGGTGTTCAAATTACTCAGCGCTTTAAATTGCCTATCGCGTGGGCACGCGGGATAATTAAGATCATATTCCCTCTCTGAGAGAAGGCTTATGCCCTGCAGTGTTAATAAGCTACGAAAAAAACCTTGGGAAACTACAAATCTCTGAAGAAACATTACATTGCGTAAAGTCACGCCTGTATCCCAAGGGTAAGCAGAGTCCATTGTTTGCCACTTACCACGATCCGGACAGACAATTTTGCTTTATCAATATTCATTAGTCGCTGCATGTTCGTACGCCGGTTTCTGGTATTTAGTTTTTAGCATAATTAAAAAAAAAGTTTGTAAGTAATGTTATACAATTAACATAACATAACATTTACATACAAGCACATACATTGCTCCTGGCCCCACACTAGGATGCCCTGTGTCGTGGGAACCAGAAACAACGACATCACAAACATGTAAACATCCAAAACCCTGGGCTTTTTTTTTTGTTCCCAGCCGGGATTCGAACCCGGGATCTCTTGCATGGTAGGCAGACGCGCTACCGCTACGCCACAGAGGTCGTCGATAAATAAGCCAATTGTATACCGCTACAGCTACCGACTACCGCTATTGGCATTTTTCCGAGCGCTTCCGTGCTTCGCAAGGCACGTTAGGCCGTTGGTGCAGGCTGTCATATAATAATTAAGCGTTCCCGTGGCCCCGTCCTTTGCGGTGCGGAGGAACACCCCAGGAGTTTTAGTCGGTATACCGCCCTTTTCAGGGCGGGGAGTCCGACATAACCACTGTGCTCCCCCGAGCCGGTGGTACCCGTAATTGGGGTTTCTCCTGGGTGAAAAAAAAAAAAAAAGGCTGTCATATAATGATAGTCGTTAAGCCATGCCAGAGGCCTTATGGGCGGCTTGATAACTTCTGACAGTAAGGCCCGCCACTGTCTTACAATCCTCCACCAACCCGGACTTGGGCCTCGTGGTGGAGTATGGCCTAACCTTCCTGCGATGCAGGAAGAGACCCGTGCCTCAGCAGTGGGGATATACAAGGGTCGATAACGAAAAGCCAATTGTATAACATTACTTATATTTAAGAAATAATGGTTATAATTATTTCTTTCTGGTTTTGCAATAGAAATAAGATTTTTAACATTTTATATTATTGGGGTGTCATGTAACTGCTTTTAAAATTACAAAAAACGAGCTGTAATGACAAAATTATGACAATGCAATAAATAAATTATGAAATATGAAATCATACGTATGCATTAGTATAAGGTGTTAAAATATATATATCGTTCCAGCAGGTTTTGGTGTACAAATAAAAATTCTCTATCTGTTTTCAGGTTACTTTCCGTACGTCTGATATTACAAAAGTTACAGTTTCTATGAGCTGTTTACGTATTCGATTGCCACAACTAGCAAAATCCTCGGTTTAGATGCTTTAAACAGAAAATCTATTGTTTTGAGCGCTCGTAAAATTTTAAAGACAAAAGCACTCGGCGTTTCAATCGGTTTACCGATTTAGTATCCACTTGAGGATATTTAAGGTGGCAGTTATGGGTTCCCTTACCAATGAAGATGCCCGCCACAAAGTAAAGATACGGAGGTAAAGTTTACGGCCGTGAGAATCGGATTTCACAGACACATTATATTAGTATTAGTATAAGTAATTTGTATAAGATACTCGTATTATGCTGATTTTGCATACAAATAACACGTGAGAAAAAATATTAAAAAAAAATATTTGTTTTCATTTAGACCAATGGCTTCTTTAAGGCGAAATTACCTTCAGATTATTGAATTTTACCTTTCTTCCATTCCATCCATCCATTTCAGCCCATTGCAGCCTATTGCTACTGCTGGACATAAGCCTCCCGCAGGGTGCGCCACAAGACCCGATCTCCCGTCTTCGCCATCCAGTCACCACCAGCCACCTTTTTCAGGTCGTCGGTCCATTTGGCCGGAGGGCGTCCTACACTACGCTTGCCGAGTCGTGGTCTCCATTCGAGAACCCGTCTGCTCCAACGATCATCGGTTCTGCGGCAGATGTGACCAGCCCACTGCCACTTCAGTCTGCTACACTTTATGCTTAGTACGAGTTACAAGAAAACAAAACGAAAATTCGTATCGTAAGCTCGATAGACTATCGCAGTTGATACTTCCATACTGGCAGTTTCCGTCGCACTCGGCAGTATGAGTTTTAATTTCAACGTATCGTTTAACTATGGATCCAATAGTTTGATCCAACGAAATAGTTACGAAATAATTTCCTTACTACTCGAACATGGTGAGATAGAAAGAGACAAACGTTTTGACGTCTCGCAGCTCGTTTTAGGTTGAAACTTGAAATTGTGTGTGTGTAGAGTTGCCAGGCGTCAACCAACCCAAAAAATACTGATTTTGTGCCAACCAAAAATACTGATTGTATTTGAAATAATTATGTTGTTCTTAGTAAACTTATTCAAGAAAGTGGCAACTTCGATATTGTGATCCTTGGTCGTGCGTGGCGCCACTTTTTGAACTGTTTGTTTATTTTCAAGTGGTTTTAAGTAAAAACTGCAGATTTTAGAGAAACTTTAATAATGAAGACCAGCGGGGGGCAATTCCTTGTTTTGGTGGATTAAAGTCTATATGGTCACTTTTAAAAAAACCTTTGTTTCCAATGATACCCTTCGGGAGATTCATAGATCTGTTAACTCACTTAAAGTGTTGCATAAATGATAATAAGCTGGTTTGGTTAGACGATATCTTTGGATGAAATGTGTGTCCGTAATATCCAAAACCGACAACATATTTCTCCTCAAAACTAGCTGCCGACGTCTGTCTCGACGGCGGGCGACTTGAGCAGCCTCTGCTGCCATGCGAAGAGCAAAAATACACGCGAAGACATCATTTTGATGCCAAAAACGAAAATTAACTTTTCGATTCACAACAAAAAAATTGGTGAGAGAGGAAACTATTAGTTCGACACTTTTCGTTAAGTTTTTCTATGCGTAAACTGTCAAACTCGTAACTCATACTGCCGATGCATACTGATACTGCTCATATGGATCATCGAGCTGACACTCGAAAAGTTCCGTTCGAACAGTTTAAGACGAAAAATCTCATACTACCAATTTTAGTACATAATAGTTACCGCTAGAGGCGCTGATGGTAAATGTATGGAAGTAAACTACCAGTTTCATCGAGACGATAAACTATCAAAACTCATACTAAGCATAAACTACGTCAGTGACTTTGGATTTTTGTCGGATGATCTCGTTCCGGACTTTGTCCCTTAACGAGATTCCGAGCATACACCTTTCCATAGCTCGCTGAGTGACATGCAATCGGTGGGCTAGTTTCACTGTCAGGTTCCACGTCTCGGCTCCGTATGTCATGACCGGCAGGACGAATTGATTGAATACCTTGGTCTTCAGGCATTGTGGCAAGGGTGACTCGAAGATGTGACGCAACTTTCCAAACGCTGCCCAGCCAAGCAGCACTCTTCTGGTGATTTCACCCTCAAAGTTGTCTCTACCCAGCTGGAACTTTTGTCCTAAGTAGACGTACTCCTGGACAACTTCAAGGGCTACACCTTCGACGAGAACGGGCTCAGGGACGATGTTCTCGTTGAACATAACCTTAGTCTTGTCCAAGTTCATCCCAAGCCCAACGCGTCTCGAGGCAGCATTTTCTGAAGGTCTTGCAGCGATTCTGCCATTAAAACTATGTCGTCAGCAAAGCGGAGGTGTGTGAGATATTCACCATTGACATTGATGCCCATGCCATTCCACCACAGGGTCTTGAAATATCCTCCAGAGCATTGGTGAAGAGTTTCGGGGAAATAACGTCACCCTGTCTTCACCTCTGAGCAACTGGATGGGTCTTGTTTGGTGGTTCTGCACTTGCACGGACATCGTCGCCACTTGGTAGAGACTCCTCAGCACCTCCACGTACCGCCAGTCGACTTGGCATCGCTGCAAAGACTCCAGAACAGCCCAGGTTTCGATGGAGTCGAAGGCCTTCTCGTAGTCCACAAACGCCAGACACAGCGGTTGGTTATACTCTTCGGACTTCTGTATAACCTGCCGAACAGTATGGATGTGGTCTACGGTGCTATAGCCTTTACGAAACCCAGCCTGTTCCGGTGGCTGAAACCTTCCCTCAATTTCCTCTTGTAATTATTGTCTGTGAAAACTGAATCTCACGTTACTACAAAGTTAATATTTTTTATCATCTTTTTCTGAGCTAGGTTCATCGTGAATAAGTGTTTGTGTGTGTGTGCGTGTATGTGTATGGTAGGTATGCATGTGTGTACGTGAGAACCTAAGCAAATTTTAATAAGCAAATATAAGTTTCAATAAATAGTTTTTATGTAGCCTATAAACGTTCAGGGCACAGGCTTCTCTCAGAGAGAGAGACAGTAAAGGCTTAATTAGCACGCGTCCCACCGTGGAATGGCAATATCAAGCGCTGAGGTAGTTGAACACCATATCAATATTATATTCTTTTTAATGCACTAACCCGTGCTTAGGACAATTTTAAAACAACCTATCATCTAACTAACCTCAGCGATATCGTTCCGATGTAAAGCCTAACTGCAAACTACGTACTCGGGGCTGCAAGTTACTTCACGCAAATTACTTCAGCCAGATGTCGCTGCCTGTACGTAATACAGAGAATATTGTAAAGAGGTTCGAAATTTTACTGATGCCTGTGAGTCGCCCATTAGCTCAGTTGGAAGAGCGCTGGCACGGATAGCCAGAGGTCACGGGTTCGAATCCCGGCATGGGTGGAATTTTTAAATAGGTTTTTTAAAATTGACCATATCAATAACAACCGAGTAGAGTCAACTGACATATAACTGGTAAGTACGTAACATCATAGACCCCGTCTTCGCTTACCATCAGGCGTTAAATAAATTGTTTCATGAAGAAGAATACATGTCAAAGCTTCATTTTAGTATTTCATACTCATACATTATTTATTAGGTAAAACGTAATTATCTTATTTCCCGACTTTTCGGTAGATTAAAAAACAAACTTTTCAACAGAGAGACCACAGTTTCAAGCTTTTAAGTACGTGGAATCCAGTGCTAAGTAAATACAAATCACGAGCCTTATCACCGAACCTGTCCGTGGACGTAGTGAGTGTTGTGTGTCGGCCAGCTGCGAAAAATTAGAAGTGCCTACCCACAATAATTGACTGTACACGCCACTTCAGTCCACCCGAGACTACGGCAACTGTAACGCTGCCGAAACGTCGGGTAATCACGATTAGACCCGTTTAATATAATTATAACAAAGGTGCATTTTATTATTATAAAACTTACGTCTCTGAACTGCGCCACGCCAGCCTCCCCAAGTTCGTACATAGAGACGTAAGCAGCCTCGGACTGCACAAACAGCTGGCAGAGGACCATCTCTTCGCTTCGGAACATCGCCCCCATCTTGGAGGCACGTCAGCGACCTTTGGAGGGAAAACATCAAATTATGTCGGCTATTACCTTTTAAAATTATTAAAATTTCCTTTTAAAATTATTTCTGTGAAAACTGAATCTCACGTTACCACAAAGTTAATATTTTTTATCATATGTGTATGGTATGTATGTGTATGGTATGTATGTGTATGGTATGTATGTGTGTGCGTGACCGTGTGTGTTCATGAGAGAGAATGTGAGTATCTACCTAAGAAAAATTTAATAAGCAAACTATAAGATAGCCCCCGTCTTGGAGGCATGTCAGCGACCTTTGGAGGGAAAACATCACATTATGTCGGCTATTACCACTGGGACTATAGGCATGACGAAAGATTTTTAAATCCTCTTGCATAATTTGGGGACATATTTAGATAGATAGATTGAACACTTTATCTCTTCCAGACACGTGATTAACTCAAGTGATTGATTCCAATGACTCGGTTCGACTAGGCCCCGAGCGCTTCGGTGGGGACATACATACATCCTACTAATATTATAAACTGGCTGACCCAGCGAACTTCGTACCGCCTAACAGTTGATTCTTTATTTTTCTCTCCGTAAGAACCATCCTAGTACTTCAAGGAATATTTAAAAAAAAGAATTAGCGAAATCGGTTCAGCTGCTCCCGAGATTTGCGCTTACTAACACATTCGGCGATTCATTTTTATATTATAGACTAGCTGAACCAGCGAACTTCGTACCGCCTAACAGTCGATTCATAATTTTGTTTTTATTTTTCTCTCCCTAAGAACCATCTTCGTACTTCAAGGAATATTCTAAAAAAAGAATTATAGAAATCGGTTCAGCTGCTCTCGAGATTTGCGCTTACCAACACATTCGGGGATTCATTTTTATAATATAGACTAGCTGAACCAGCGAACTTCGTACCGCCTAACAGTTGATTCTTAATTTTGTTTTTATTTTTCTCTCCCTAAGAACCATCTTCGTACTTCAAGGAATATTCTAAAAAAAGAATTACCGAAATCGGTTCAGCTGCTCTCGAGATTTGCGCTTACCAACACATTCGGGGATTCATTTTTATATTATAGATTTGAAAGTTTGTTTAGATGTAGGGATGTTTGTCACTCAATCAATAACGACTGCAATAACGACTGAACGGAGTTACATGATACTACGTGCTACCACAGACACAGTTACATGAATTATGACGGCCTCGGTGGCGCAGCGGTTTGGCACGCTGCTGTAAAACCGAAGGTCTCGGGTTCGATCTCCGGCTGGATCCAACTAGTAAACGAACTTTTCTAGTTTGTCTCGGGTCTTGGATGTTATCTATGTATTTATTGTACTAAATCTATCTTCGAGTTAGCATCTATAACACAAGTAATTTAGTTGTACTTAGTATAGGGCTAACGAGATCTGTGTAAAATGTCCATAAATATTTATTTATTATTTATTACATGCTATACGAAACTTTGCACACTGAGAGACAAAGATCTGAGTTGAGACATAGGATACTTGATATCCTGGTGATACGTTCCCGTCGGTTAATATTTTAATGTTAGCGTAACATTTTTTTAGCCAAAATCTGATTTTATTTGCGTTACCATGGTTACGAGAATCGTTTAAACGGTTTCTGGGGCGGTACGAAGTACTTACTTGTTAAACACAATGGAACAGTGCAAACCTCTTTACACCATTTTTTTATATTTCTTTAATTACAGTCAAGTGGGTAACATTGAATTTCCTTGCAACTTTGAATAAAATTGCTTTGCAGATTTTAATTTTTTTTCTCAAAGTTCTCACGTACAATATATCGATGTTTGCGTGAAACAGAACGTAACGGAACGTCGAATTAATTCGAGTTGTCAACAATGACTTCAGCTGTCAAAAAAGTTTTGATAGTTTGGCGCCCTTTTCTGTTCATCGGTTTGAAGAAGTGAAAATTATTTGTTATACAAGAGTGCAAAGTTGCTTTTTAACCGCGTGTTCAATTTTGATGACCGAGTAAGCGAGGGAATCAAAAGAGCACGAGGTGAAAAATCTTTGCACTCGAGTGCAACACGTAACTTTTCATTCCACCTCAGCGAGGAAATGACTACTTAAATGCAAAAAAAAACCGTTTACAATCACAAGATAGGTACACTTTTATTGCAGTTTAGGTATTAATTACTACATTATGACAGGTAAGTATTACAGAATAATCTTACAAATTATAACAAAATAATACTAAGGTATAATTAAGAAAATTTTAAAGTATCGTTCCTACAGTTATTTAAATTGAGTGTAATATTTTTTAATTCACAAACTTAGTGCACACGATGTTCTAATAGTACATTATGATATAAGTGCGGTAAGTTTAAAATTACAGCCGAGGCGATATTACTAGCCCGAGCCATCGGCGAGGGCTATAAGGAAGCAGAGGCTGTAATTTTCAAAGCGCACGTATGTCATACGTAACTATTATCTAATCTGTGGTCATACGACGTTTTATAACATATTTACGAGGAAATTAATAAAACTCTGACTTTGTTATCATCACTACTTAACGACATTTTCAAATAAAAACAATACATCGAAAAGAAAAAGCGCGCGGATTTAATTTTACATGTCCACAAATAAGCGATGCGCGCGCATCAACTTTTTTTTTAGGCAAAGGTACAAAAACAGCCACTATTACTAATAAAGTAAATTATTATTTTTGTGTTTTTGTTACAGATAAGTGGTTGTAATTTATTGTCAAAATTAATTAAATTAAAGAATTATATTTTATTCATAAAATATTGACCACTTTCTTGACATAAAACCTCTTTGCTAAGATTTTTAAAAGTATCGTTCATTTTTAGACGGAGTATCTTAAAACTTTATTTAAAAAAAACCCGTGCCTTTTACATTACATTATCGCACAAGTACGTAATGAGATACATTACGATATTGAAATTGGTGTAATTACAACCACTTTACGAGCAAATGTGTTATAAATTCAATTTACTTTATCCTCTAGAGAATAAAAACGGCTTTTCCACTCAGATATTGAAGATTAAAAATACTCTTTCCGAGATGGTGGGATGAAAAGTGTTTTATGCCACACCTGGCAATAAAGTGGCTTTTTCAGCACGCTGCGGGTTTTTCCGTACGGAAAAAGCCGCTTTCTGGCCAAGTGTAGACATAAAAAGATGTACACAACACGGGAGGTAATAAAGAAAGCTCTCGATCGCATATTTACGTCCCTCGCTTGCAGCTCGGGCCGCAAACTTCTGCGATCTCGGCCTTTCTTTGTATTACCACCCTAGTTGTGTAATGTACTATTTTTATATTTCTTTAATTCGGTCTATCATTTTCAAAATTTAAACTTACGGCACCCATTTTTGAGATTTACTTGATTTTTCGACATTACTACTTTACATTTTAACTAGACCCGACTGCATAATTCTTCCTTTACCTGCTTATTCTGTCTTATCAAGTTTTCTGTTTATATTTAAATAGAATATATTGTAAATAAAACACACAGTTAAAGTTGTTCCAGTTTTATTATTTACTAGTTGACCCAGCGATCTTCATACCGCCTAGCAGTCGATTCTAGATTTTTTTTTATTTTTCCCTCCGTAAGAACCATCCTAGTACTTCAATGAATATTCTAAAAAAAGAATTAGTAAAATCGGTTCAGCTGCTCTCGAGATTTCCGCTTACCAACACATTCAGTGATTCATTTTTATATATATATACTAGCTGACCCAGCGAACTTCGTACCGCCTAGCACTCGATTCTTATTTTTTTTAATATTCCCTCCGTAAGAACCATCCTCGTACTTCAAGGAATATTCTAAAAAAGTAATTAGTGAAATGGCTTTAGCTGCTCTCGAGATTTGCGCTTACCAACACATTCGGGGATTCATTTTTATATTATAGACTAGCTGACCCAGCGAACTTCGTAGCGCCTAGCAGTCGATTCTTTAATATATTTTTATTTTTCTCTCCGAAAGATCCATCCTCGTACTTTGAGGAATATTCTAAAAAAAGAATTAGCGAAATCGGTTCAGCTTCTCTCGAGATTTGCGCTTACCAACACATTCAGCGATTCATTTTTATATTATAGACATACTAGCTGACCCCGCGAACTTCGTACCGCCTAACAGTCGATTCTTTAATTTATTTTTTTACTTTTCTCTCCGTAAGAACCATCCTCGTACTGCAAGGAATATTCTAAAAAATGAATTAGCGAAATCGGTTTAGCTGCTCTCGTGATTTGCGCTTACCAACACATTCAGCGATTCATTTTTATATCATAGATAAAACGCTTTACGACCTCACAACATTGCCCTCCTATTGGATTCCGTCACAGTCAGGTAATTAATAAAGGAGAAGAAGATGTTGGTCAAGTGAAGGAACATAAATTAGTGATGTAGTGTTTCCTGATTAAATGAGCTAGGTCAAGTGGTTAGCTCATGTCTGTTCTTTAGCCACAGTTCTTATTTTAACCTGACTGCGGCTGAGCCCGAATGGAGGGTAATGTGTTTTGGCTTATATCTATTTATGTATGTCAATTCTATGTTCCGCCATAACGCACTAACCGCTATAGATCAATTATGACATCAACCCTTTGTATGCCCCCACTTCTGGTGCGCGGGTCTCTTCCTGCATCGCAGCACGGTTAGTCCATACTCCACCACGGGGGCCAAGTCCGGGTTGGTGGAAGATTGTAAGGCAGTGGCGGGTCTTACTGTCACCGTCGACCCACAAGGCCTCCGACATGGCTAAACGACTGCCTATGTTATTACATGACAACCACTAGGTTGTCGGCTTAACGTGTATTTCGAGGCACGGAGGCGCTCGGAAAAATGTCACTAGCGGTAGTTACGGGATGGTCACGTATCCAGCACCTGACTGCCCCTGTTGTGGCGTAACCCGAGTGATTGAAAAAATCAAAATCAGAATAAATCTGATAAAAATAAGGTATCAGATTGTTAAGGTTAAGCGCTTCTTTTTAGCACTTTATTCTCTTTATACTGGCTACTTTATTCAGATCTTGAGAAGGTAAAAATCTTTATATGGTCAGCGTTACTTCACAATGGGTAATCAAATGCTCCAATACTGGGTGTATTTCCATTTTTGTGGCGCCTTTATGTGGTTACTATGGAACAGGACATTTTAGTTTGGCATCAGGACAAGTAACTGGGTGTATTTCCATTTTTGTGGCGCCTTTATGTGGTTACTATGGAACAGGACATTTTAGTTTGGCATCAGGACAAGTAACTGTAAAAGTCACTTTTAAGATCTAATATTTAAAAATAAAAAAAAAAAGTATTGTGTAAAAGTCACTTTTAAGATCTAATATTTAAAAATCTCGTGTCAAAGTGTTTGTTACCGATTTTTATGATATTTTTCGTGTATATTTGGTAGGTGGAAGAATAGGTCGTAGGTTAATTTATTTGACAAAACAACAAATAACTAGTTATTTTATATTAATTGCTTACAAAAGTAAAATTAATTTAATGTACATTGAAGTGAATTTTAAATAAAAGTGAATACAAATTAATATAAAATATAAATTGTGTAGATATTGATCGAAAGTAGACCAGAAATAATAATAAATTCCACACAATACAATCTCTAGGCTTGTCGCTGTACCCTGTGCTATAGTAACCAGGCAAGAACACCACAAACATGGATATAAACTCAGACCGAGGCCATCTATACAAATGAATGGCATCCTCCACTGGGAATTGAACTCACGACCGGGTAATAACACGAACACACCACCACCGGCACCAATACTTCCATTTGAATTGTAGATTTCATTGAACATACCTACATGTTTAAAACTGTTTTTATACGGATTTCACTCGTTTATTATATTTCTACAATTTTCCGACGTTTTTTTTTTGCCGAGGGTAGTAAACTAACAGTTAATGCTTTTAAAAAGACGCCTGTCACCTCAGTCATCCGAGACCACGGCACCTGTAAAAGTGCCGAAACGTCGGGAAGTTGTAAAAATAAAAATATAAAAAACGAGTGAAATCCGTATAAAAACAGTTTTAATTATGTCTAGTGCTCGTGTTAACCTTAGAAAATACTATGCCTACATGTTTTGGCGTAAATTCCTGAAATTCTAGGGACTAACTATTCACTCTCGATCTATTCTTGACATATTTGTATATATGTTAACTTGACCTTTACCATAATCAGAATCAAAACAGATATTTCTATCTGTAACATGGCAAAAAGGTTACCGAGATATATTGTAGTTACTAATTAGTTGCACTGACTTCGTACACAACACACCATCCAATGCGTGGTCATTTGGATACCACTTTCAAGATACCCCGTACCAAGAAAAAGTTTTGAGAGTACCACTTACCATAACACTACGAGTTTTCCAACTTTCGTTTCAGTATAAAAAATCAAAATACATAATTATGTCGTAGGTAATTAGTAAAATTCGTAAAATTCAATTGACTACCGGCGCAGTCAGTTCATAAACACCCGCCAGATACGAAATGCCTGCGACATATACAATGTACTAACTAAGATTTATTGTGCAAAATATAGTTATTTGCAGGAGACTTTCCTTTTAAATATCGTGAAATGAAAGCTAAAAAGCTAGAAAGATAAAAAGTGATGTTAGGTATGCAAAATTTAATTTCCGTGCCCTTAACCATTCAGGATTACTCTCGTCTTCGGCGTCGTCGTCGTCAAGCTATACTAGTCCACTGCTGGACATAGCCCTCCTCTAATGAGCGCCATAGCGCCCGGTCTTCAGCTTGCCGCAGATAGAGAAGATAATACTGGTTGAAACATCCGTTCACGGTAAAGATCAGGTTTAGCTATCAACATTAAAATTATATGCAAAGTTTCCCTATGATGTTTTCCTTGGTCCATACCCGCACTGGCAATCGAACCTGGGTCTCTTGCTTCCAAGAATGAGTCATTTAGTCTATACTCTACCTTTCTCTGAGAGATGTCCTGTGCCTTGCAGTGCGACGTTTGTCACATAATAAAAAATGTTTTCATCGGGTTTTGTCACAAAAAAAGTTTCATTTCCGTTCTACTACAAGCCGATGAGGAGTGCCCTAGTGAAAGGACAACTCTGGCTGAAGCATCATTACTGAACAAGTATGCACACTTTCAAAGTCGAAAGTTTACAGTAAGTGGTTTGATTTGAACTAAACATGTGATTTTTTAATAAAAAGCAATAAGAAAAAAATACTACCGCCAAAATTTTTGTGAGCGTCGTCGGTCAGACTTGCTGTGAAGATCCCGGACATTAATTTCTGATACAACGATTTTTAATACAGTGGCGATTTCACAATCACTAAGAAGCTGCCAGTGCCAATGATATCTGCTCAGGCATGTAAATTGCAATGCAAAACGCATCGAAGTGACTGACCCAGTCCCTAAGATAGCTGAAGCTTTGCCTGAGCCCAGCCAGACTGGCACGTAGACTCACATTGTATTTTTACACCTACTGGCCGTAGAGAGCGTGCGGTTCACTTCTCACCGGCTATACGGCGGGAAATGCCTGCAAAGAGTGCAACATCTCTCTCTACTCAGTTAAAAAGAGCGAGATAGATTGCGTTGTTCCACTTTGTCGATAGCACAGATGGCATCAAGCCAATAGTAATCCCGCAGGTCTATCAGAAGCTCGTATCGGTCCATTGATGTCTCCTGCGGGAATTCAACAGAAGGGACCGCTGTCAGTGGTGACATTGAGGTTATTTTTAAAAGCATTCTTTTCGAAGTTTCTAGGGCAGGTTTATTGTACAAAACGTAGTGCGTTCTTTCGAAATTATGCCGTATTGTCTTCCTTTTTTTATGTAGCCTATACACGAACCACTTTAGGGCAAAGGCTTTCTTTCAAAACGAGAGTGAGAGAGAGTATGGGCTTAACGCATGCTCACCGCAGATCAACAATTTTAAGCGTTGATGTATTTGAACACCTCTGACACTCAGATTTCCTCACGATGTTTTCCTTCACGGTTAGAGCTACTATTACTTTCCTTCAGAAGTAATAGTAGCGAGTGGTATTGCTACTATAATTTCTGCGTATTGGAGGGCACTGACTGATATTGGTGTATGACCGCGGGTTGGCGTGCAAAGAAGTATTTGCTCAACAGTAAGTTTATTATATTGGTCTTTTTTATCTTCTAAGAGTGTCCTTTGACTGAAAGGTAAGAAAAGATTTCTACTTCTGATGGAACTTCGTAACCTTCACTCCAAGCCAGCTAAAGCTGAGGGACTGCATTCGAGTACACTACAAGACTACCGATAGCCTAGATAGAAACATTAGGGTTCTGGACTCCTTAAGTTATCCTTAAAATATTATTGATAATTAAAGATACTATGACAAGAAAATATAATACTCGGAGTCCATAAGGATGATTGTCAAATCCTTTCACTACGATGTTTTACCACTGACATGCTAAAAAGAATATAATACTCCAGAGATCATTCATTACGTGCCTACCGTGGCGGCTGATCGTAATCCATAACACATTTCTATCGTAATTTTATGTCATCCAGTATCTGATGTCATACATTGTCTTCGATCTATCTTAGGTCCTCTATGCGTAGTTATGCATGTTTGGATTTATAGACAGACATTAATATGTGGGTTTTCGGACCTCCCAGGTGGTTGGATCATCAGTTGGTTATAAATATAGGTAATTATACTAGTATATAAAATGTTAGGGTGTGATGTTTGACAGCATACCCTTTCACAAGTACAAATGATGTATGCGGAAAGGTTACCAAATATCAAGGTCGAAATTTCTTATACGGATAATACTTGTTTCGCTAGAGGACACCTTATTCTCATACACCTTAAATTCTACAATTGTTTGGCAAATAACAATCAGTCGTCAACGGTTATTGCTCAGCTGTTCGTCAGTGCAAATGTATTTGCTTTTTCCGATCGTTTTAATTTGTAATTGTGGAGATATGCTGTAAACCAATGCTTTATGGTTTTGGAAAGTAATTTCTTATCACCAACCTAGCGACGTAACTGTAGCATGGTTTTCTGATAGAGTTTTACGGTCTTATTAAAAAAAAAAAAAGATTCCACGAAGCAATCTGGGAGGCTTTTATTTAATCTGTGTTGTCTTTCCTTCTTATGGTCTGTTGATTGTGAAATCCCTCTATTCCCACTAGTTCAGTTCAGTGGTCTAGTACAGTGGACTGAACAAATTCCGCCACATCTATTTCGCCCAGCGTTTGCGAGTATTATAAAGAATCATGGTTTTATTAATAAGACCGTCAATTTAAACTAATTTCAAATAAATAATTAAATTTAACGCTTTCGATTCGTCACACTTTGATTGCACTGTCGATTTTCAACATAAAATTAAGCAAATAAACCTACAAATCTTATGGAAAAACATACTAACTTTGTTTCAGAAATACGCGCAACCGCTCAAATGCCGTCAGAGAACATAATAATATTTCCACAAAAATCCAAAGAGTTCACACTAATTCACTGAACTCGCGCCTTTTTGTTTTTTTCTCTTTTTTTTATTTCTAGCGTTACACTGCCAGTGTTTTTCCTAAGCGGCGGCGCGCGGGCGGTAAGCGCGCGGCGTCCTTCCCAACTGCAGTGGCCGGTGGCGACCCGGCCTAATAAAACAAATATAGATAGAGTTTGATTGTTGCACGCGACAGTGGGTGTAAATGGGGCAGAAATAACTGAAACACCGAAGAGTTTGTGGACGTGATAAGCGGCATTAGCATTACGAAGCCGTGTCGTGGCACGCGGCATGGCTTACCTTCGGTTTTTCGTATACTAACAAATTTGTTAACCTCCTGTTAACAGCAGTTCTCAGTTGGTTATTTGTATGCACTTTTGGCAATTGACAATTGACAAAATCAATTAAAATATCAGTAAACACGAAAATATTGGTCGTCATAATGTTAATACTAGTAATAAACCTAATGGTCATTTCCACGATTTAAACTTGCAAAAGTAAATACTATAGAAATCAGGTTGCAATTCTTTTTTTCTGGTTATGCGATAAAATGTTCTCTATCTGTCTTCAACATCCTTCATGGGGCACTGTGTGGGTTCTACAATAAGATTCCTCAAGATAGATGGCAACTCTACCATTTAAGCGGTTTAAAAAAGTGTCTAGCATACTCTCTCAAAAAATCCTATTCAAACACTAAGGATTATTTGAAAGGTATGTCTGTAGTGTTACTTTTAGTAGAAATGTCTATTTAATAATACAACTTGTTTTGAAAATAATAACTGTGAAATTTCTCAGTTAGCTTGTTCTTCACTGATTGTGAGGACTTTTGACTGGCTTTTTCTATGTATTATAACATTGTAAAAACTGTTAGTATGCCTAGAACTGAAAAAAATATATAAAAAATAAATAAATGAA
Organism: Yponomeuta sedellus; assembly: GCA_934045075.1. NCBI lineage: Eukaryota > Metazoa > Arthropoda > Insecta > Lepidoptera > Yponomeutidae > Yponomeuta > Yponomeuta sedellus. The sequence continues at coordinate 3,581,164 of OW203727.1, read as the reverse complement.
TAAAATCTTCTTCTTCTTCAGGCTATATTAGTCGACTGCTGGAATAAAATCTACTAAAGTGAAACTTAAAGCATTGACATTTCTTGAAAAAACATTTTGTTATCATAGAAATATCTATGTAATTTCCATTTTTCTGTACAATAATTCTCTATCTATCTATTTATAATAATTCATCATGGGATTCGCCAAGAGGTAATAGCTTTATTTGTAAAAACTTGATTTCTTAAAACACTCGAGATACGGCGATTCAAATTGGCTGCCTTCAAGATTTCAAAAGAGAAGTTCTAACCGCTAAATAAGGCCGTAAATAACATATTTTAAACTTTCGCGACTTGTACACATAGAATAATTTCGGGGCTTAATCACGTAGTAATTTTTTTTTTTTACTTATAATTTATAGTAGTAGGTAAAATAGCAATAAATTACTACGCGATTAAGCCCCGAAAATAACAAAACATTAACATAACATTTACATACAAGCACATACATTGCTTCTAGCCCCACACTACGATACCCTGTGTCGTGGGAACCAGAAACAACGACATCACAAACATGTAAACATCCAAGACCTGGGATTTTTTTTTTGTTCCCAGCCGGGATTCGAACCCGGGGCCTTTTGCATGGTAGGCAGACGCGCTACCGCTACGCCACAGAGGTCGTGAAATAAATATTCTAAGAGAAAATATTCTTTTATAGAAAAGGTACTTTTATTGCACTTAACACATATAATACAATATATATTTTATTAATCGACGACCTCTGTGGCGCAGCGGTAGCGCATCTGCCTACCATGCGAGAGGCTCCGGGTTCGAATCCCGGGACAAAAAAAACCCTCAGGTCTTGGATGTCTACATGTTTGTGATGTCGTTGTTTCTGATTCCGATGGTATCCTAGTGTGAGGCCAGCAGCAATGTATGTGCCTGTATATAAATGTTATGTTACTAATAAATAGCTACATAAGTTTGAAAGCTCATCATAAATAAATTATAGCATAAAAAGCAACGCTAATAAAGTCCTTAGTCACTAAGCGCTTTATCTGAAGCAAATATCCCCATAACATTGGCTTACCAAGTTGAATAGACCGATTCAATCTACCTTAGATTAACAGATTGTTGGTGATGCAATTTACTTAAACCAGATGCCGCTGCCTGTACGTAATACAGAGAATAGTGTAAAGAGGTTCGAAATTTCACTGATGCCGGTGAGTTGCCCATTAGCTCAATTGGAAGAGCGCTGGCATGGATAGCCAGAGGTCGCGGGTTCGAATCCCGGCATGGGTGGAATTTTTGGCCTCTAAATAGGTTTTTAAGATTGTTGGTGTAAAAGAGGTATATACCCTACAGAGGGAAGCATAAAGGCTGCATTTTATGTAGCCTAAAAACGTCCCACTGAAGGGTGCATGCCCTCTCTTAAGAAGAGAGTATGGGCTTATCCACTACTCCCACCGCGGATTGGCAATTTCACACGCTGCGGCATAGTAACATTTCAGACACAACGGCTTCCTCATGATGTTCTCCTTAATAAGAGTACCTACGGGCTTAATTACCACGCATGCCCACCGCGTATTGGCAATTTCAAGCGCTGAGGTAGTTCAACACCTCAGACACTCAGGTTTCCCCACGCTGATTTCCTTCACAGTTAGCGAGTGGTATTGCTACTATACCTTCACAAATATATTTAACGTAGAAAAAGGATTCGAAACCGACTGCCGATGGTTAAGCCGGTGTTCTACCGCTTCGCTACCACCGCTGCGTTCTTCTTCTTCAGGCTATATTAGTCCACTACTGGACTTAGCCCTCTCCTAAAGAGCGCCATAGCGCCCTGTCTTCAGCTTGCCGCATCCAGCATCTGCCTGCAGTTTTTCATAGATCGTCATCCCACCTGGTCAGAGGGCGTCCTACACTACGTTTGCCGGGTCGCGGTCTCCACTCAAGAACGCGTTTACTCCAACGGTTGTCGATTCTTCGCGAGATATGGCCAGCCCACTGCCACTTCAGCTTGCTGATTCTCTGAGCTATGTCGATAACTTTGGTTCGCTGTCCGCTGCGTTATTATTATTAAAAAGGCTACAGATTAATCCAATATATTATAAGACTACACTGACGGTTAATACATATAATATAAGCCTATACTGAGGGGCGCTTTGCTTATCGTAATTCGTAGGTAGTTTTGAGACGTTTATGGTACAGTTCAAGGGCTGTATCATGCAAATCGTATGAATAATGATAGGCCTATCCTTATTATGCAGTTAGCCTAGTTTACCTAGACAAGCCACAAGGCTTTTGTACGTTAGTGTTTTCGAGATTACATTTTAAATAAATATAATTTTTAATTTTGTATATTCGTATACGAAGCGCTCGTGGCCTAGTCGAACCGAGTGATTGGAATCAATCACTTCTGTTAAGCAACAACGGGCGCGGTTAGGTGTAGGATGGGTGACCGTCCCGTGACTACCGCTAATGGATTTTTTTTCCGAGCGCTTCCGTGCTTCGCAAGGCGCGTTTAGCCGTTGGTGCCGGCTGTCATGTAATTGGAGTCGTTAAGCCATGTCAGAGGCCGTATGCGCGACTTCATAACTTCTGACAGTAGGGCCCGCCACTGCTTTACAATCCTCCACCAACCCGGACTTGACCGCCATGGTGGACTGTTGCCTAACCTTCTTGCCATGCAGGAAGAGACCCGTGCCCCAGCAGTGGGGTTGATATCGTATATACGTATATAAGGCGTATGCAAACCGAGTGGTCCTTCACTCATCTAGTTTGAATGAAGGTGCCACTGGACGCTGGATAAATTATCGCATTCCATTCATGCATAGGCCATAGATTAAAGGGCCTTAAAACACCAACGTTAAGGGTTATTTTAGTTTGTACCGTTGCACTAGCTCCTCTCCAGCTTCTGGTAGCATGAATAGACCTTTATTACTAGAATGGCGTTATTGCTTGTTTGTTTCGGTGCCTGCTTGATAGTATCAACATTGTATATGGTATTGACGTTACCACACGCATATTGACAGCTTTATCTTTTGCAGAAGGTATTGGTGCTGAGAGAAGCGGTGCAGGTGAACTTTGGAGGGATGCCAAAGCTTAGCGATAAAACCGTCAAGTGTTTACTATGTAACTTAGATATTTAAGATTTTCATGTACTCTCACTACGTATTATTATTATTATTAATACGTTTATTGCACATAAGTAAAAAAATACAATGGCAATGTGGCGGACTTAATGCTATAAGCATTTTCTGCCAGTCAACCACATATGGTGCAAGAGATTAAATGGTAGGCATTCGAAACAAAACGGAAGAGAAACTTAGTTAAAATTAGATAAGCTGACAAGTACTCAATAAGTACATATAATATCTTACCGTTTCGGAGAAAACGTATGGATGAATAGATCAGTGAGTATATCGCATTGTAGCTTTATATATATATAATAAGTAAGTAAATATACACTATATACTTATAATAGATAATTATTATATATAAAAATATATAAAATATATATATACTAATAACTATCACAACATAGGTATTATAAATATTTATTAAAAAGGACATAAGACAGTAGTGAGATTGTAATTACACACAGCTGGGATCCTCCTCGGGAGGGGATCAGGGGATCTCGGGATAATACATGTCGAGGAAGTTTTTGCGGACAAGGGCTTTGAAAGCATTCCGAGATGGGGCTTTGCGAATGCTTTCAGGAAGAGAGTTCCAGAGACGAACAGCTGTAACGGAAAAAGAGTTTGAGACAAAACCAGAGCGGTGAAAGGGGGTACTAAGGAGATTATTTTGAGAAGATCGGAGTGGTCTGCTATGAGTGCTAGACAAGAAATCAAATTGGTAAAAAACGTATCATTATCATCAACCCATAATGTTCCCACCAAGAGGCACGAGTCTCTTCCCTGTGGAAGGTATAGGCCATACTCTACCACGGAGGCTTATGAATGTGTTTGATAAAAAAAAACAGCCGTTTGTAGAATTTATCTATGAAAAGCTGCACTTCCGAAGCGCGCTGCGCAACTCTTCTCGAACCAATAAAGCTCAAAAGTATGTTATTAATTGGATGCAAAAACAAAATACGGGTCTAATCGCGATTACTTATTAGGTAAAACATTTAGTTACCTTATATTCCTGCAGAGTTCGTGATCTTTATTTATCAATATAGTCATTAAAATGTTGCCCTCTTGTGTGTAGGTTATTACTTTCCTTGTCTTATGTAGAACTTTATTATAAGATATATATATATATATATATATATATATATATATATATATATATATATATATATATATATATATATATATATATATATATATGTATGTTTATAATAAATTATTAGTTTATATAAGTAACGGTATGTAAGTGTATTATTATTAAGTATGAGTATGTATCAATATTCAAATTTGCACTGGCTACCCGTCTTTCTAATTTCCTTCAGCAACTTTCCATCGTAAGGTTGTCTGGAAGAAATTGCTTTTAGCAATAAGGCGCCAATAGTACTATGTATATTTGCAATTGTTTTGTATTTGTTGTTTTTCCAGTGTACAATAAAGAATATTCTTATCTTATCTTATTCCTGACGTTAATATATAACTATCTATGAGTATCGTGAATCATTAGGAATACTAAAATACTGTTACTTTGACATAAGCCGGGGTCGTGAACCACAACCCATTACGTTGACAATTGATGACAACTTGTATTGCTGTTCACATAGAGTGCGTCCACAGTAGGTACTCTATCAATACAAGTTGCATATTTTAGTGGATATTGTACGGTGCATGTTTTTTTAGTTGACTAGAATTACAGTAATGTCTACATGTGTGTTTTAAGATAAGAACAGTTAAGAACAATTTCATACAAGTTTATTTTGTAAAGGTCTTGCAGACGACGCAATATTTTGGTTCTACTGATATCCCATTTTGTTCTATCATTACTTCGAGATCTTGTTTCTTTTTTGTGTCGTGTCTCATGCAAGGTCAGAGCATTGAATAGTAAGATATCTGTGGATTCAAGTCATATGGTAAACTAGTTTTTTATTATTTTAAGCAGCACCTAAAGCCCGCTATACACTTGCGCCGCAAACGATGCCAGACGCGAATGTATGCTTTCGCACATTTGTTTTTGGTTGAACGTGTTGGAATATTTCGGTGGCCGAGTTGAAAATAAATGGATCACTCATCTCAAGACAAGTTAGTTAGACCTGAGATTTCCGCACTTAGCCTCATAGTTGGGCCATTGTACGTAGCAGGCGTACAATGGTAACCCTAGTGTCTGAGGTACGCTAATATCTCAGACACTAGGGTTTCCATACGATGTTTTCCTTCACCGTCAGCGAGTGAGTATTGCTACTATAATTTCACAAATGTACATAACTTAGAAAACAAAGTCATTGGTACATGCGGGGTTCGAACCCACGAACTCCCGATTGAGAAGCCGGCGTTCTACACCGCTCCGCTACCACCGCTCTCTCAAGACAAGTTTAGAACTTATTAAAAGAATGTTACAGATTCTAAAAATAATGCTACATGCTCAAGTGAAAGTATAAACCTGTATAAATCGTATAAACCTGTGGGGTGTGCACATGAAACCATAGACTCGTTTCTTGGAGAAAACGTGCATTTTATTGAGGTTGTGAATGAGACTGCTAATCTTCGCATACTTTATAAATATATATAATTGTTATACTTAAGGGACGTCCCAGACGGACTTACATCGACCAAATAGGGGATGTATTAGCAAAGGGAAAGATAAAAAGTACCCGGAACTGGCGTGCGTGCATTCAACGACTTATGAACGTTGATGAAGCGAAGGTGATCTGTCAGGATCGTGGCAAGTGGCAGTCCCTGGTCTCTGCCTACCCCTCTGGGATACAGGCGTGAGGTTATGTATGTATGTATGTATGTATGTATGTATGTATGTATGTATGTATGTATGTATGTATGTATGTATGTATGTATGTATGTATGTATGTATGTATGTATGTATGTATGTATGTATGTATGTATGTATGTATGTATGTATGTATGTATGTATGTATGTATGTATGTATGTATGTATGTATGTATGTATGTATGTATGTATGTATGTATGTATGTATGTATGTATGTATGTTTGTTTGTTTGTTTGTTTGTTTGTTTGTTTGTTTGTTTGTTTGTTTGTTTGTTTGTTTGTTTCTTTGTTTCTTTGTTTGTTTGTTATACTTACAATATTATATTCTTTTTGTTGCACTAACCCATGCTAAGGACAATATTAAAAACCTATTTAGAGGCTAAACATTCCACCCATGCCGGGACTCGAACCCACGACCTCTGGCTATCCGTGCCAGCGCTCTCCCAACTGAGCTAATGGGCAAGTACGGGCATCAGTCAAATTTCGAACCTCTTTACAATACTCTATGTATTACTTACAGGCAGCAACATCTAGCTGAAGTATTTTGCATCACTTGCAGCCCCGAGCAGCTACTTTGCAGTTAGGTTTTACATCGGAACGATATCGCTGTACCCACATGATTATACTATTTTTATTTTTGTTGCACTAACCCGTGCATGGGTGAAATTTTTAGCCTTTAAATAGGTTATTAAAATATTTACAATATTTAAAGGTTTAACTAAGTATAAGTATGTATGTACATCAATATTATATGTGAACTGCCTACTAGTCTCATTTTTCTTTCAGCCAATCTCCATCGTCAGTCTGGAAGAAATTGCTTTAAGCAATTGTACTATATCTTTGTCAATATTTAATGTTTGTTTTTTCCTGGTGTGCAATAAAGAATATTCGTGAAAATAGATTGTCGGATTTTTAGGCAGAGTTGAAGTTCAAACCGCGGTGTGAGTCGCGCACGAGTGTGGAGCGGGCTTTACTATAAAACAGACCTTGTTTTATGTTAATAAATCCTAGAGTTTAAAATAGACAGACATAGGTCATCACCTTTCAATGTAGATATGTAAATGATATATAAACGTGTAGAATACCTATACTCGGGTGAAAGAAAAAGGTTACTACTATTACGTTTGGTCGCATTTTTGCATGATAACGAATTGACGGCCTCGGTGGCGCAGCGGTTTGGCACGCTGACTGTAAAACTGAAGGTCTCGAGTTCGATCCCCGGCCGGGTGAAACTAGGAAACGAACTTTTCTAGTTTGTATCGGGTCTTGGATGTGGTCTATATATTTATTGTATTAAATCTATCGTCGAGTTAGCACCTATAACACAAGTCATTTAGTTGTACTTAGTATAGGGCCAAAGTCCGGGTTGGTGGAGGATGGTAAGGCAGTAGCAGGCTTCTAATAATAATTGACCTTTGAAGGTCATGGTCGATGAAATTATTTCTGTATTTTCAACTTATTAAAATTATTTATGCCACACCTACTCAGAATGTGTCTCACTACTCGTTCAGAAATTGGTAAGAAAGTTCGTTTTATTCCATATACATATGGAATTTCAATCTGGCCGGCATGGCATGTATGTTACATAAAAATAAATTTCTGAACTTATAGAGTTTTTTTGGTTTTTAAAAGAGAATTTAAAAAAATACACACGTTAATTCTCAAAAAGGTTTTATATGAAACTAGCTGGTGCCAGCGACTTCGTCTGCGCAGGATTAGTATCGCGAGTAGCTTATATTAGAGTGGCGTAGAAAAGAACTAACATTTGAAAGGTTGCCATTGAAAAATATCACATAATATCTATATAAATTGTAGCCCATGTGTTATTTTGATGTATAAAAGCTACATTATAGTAAAGTTTAATTAAAATCCATTCTTCACATACAAACATACAAAGTAGACGGGGATTTCTGGGCCCGATTGTAAATAGTTGAGATATAGTTTAAAAAAAGCGTTGTATTTTTCTATTTTAAAATAAAAATTGAGCTCAATTCACAATCTGGAAGACGAGAAATCTTAAAAATAAGTTTATGTCCCTAAAAAAATAGGATACCGATTACTTTAATCGATTTGTCTGCATGTATTAAATAAAAAACACCTGCACCAGCTGATTGATTCAATCAAATTAATAAATACATTATAGTACACTTAATGTCAATAGTTTAAAAAAATCCAGGTATTAATTTGATGAAAATAAATTTTTAAATTGATTCTCGTTTACGGATCGATTTAGGTATTACCCGTGTTTGTCAACTGTATTTTTAATCTGTGTCTGTGCCAAGAAAAACATCCTTGGTCTGTGCTAACAATGACAGACGTGACAGCTCCCTGACTCAATATTGATCACTTGTCTTCACTTCATCATCTCTCTCGAGGGTGACCTGGACCACATTTTTTTTCAACTGCCCCCTAAATGATCGATCTTTAGAATTATACACGTTTCTTCCGAAAATCGATATCCCACTCCCTATTAATTTGGTTTCTCTGCTCACATATATGTCATCTGATTTAGCTATATTATTAATTAAATTTATTGGGGAAAATGAAATTAAATTATAATTTGTCTATGTATGCTCTATAAATATTTTATTATTTGTCCTTGTGTTTGTACTATAAATATTTTTCATATTACCGATTTTGTAACGTATATTCCGCCGCCACAATATTAAAAGCCTCCACAGAGTAATCCCTATTTAAGTTTCTGGCTCTGATATCCTCTCTATTATGCGCATGTCGTGTCAATGTCAAGACGTGATTCTGGCAGAAATAGTCGACATCGGCTAGTTGCCATGTTACCAAAATTGAATTGAATTGATCACTCGTCTTCTCTCAGAATAATAGAGCGTCTTCGCGTATCGTATAGTGCGTTTTGAGTGTGTTTCCTGTTTTTTTTGTTATTATAATTCTCCGCCCAGTGCTTTCTTTCTACAGACTTACGATCTTGCTTAACTTGTACGGACACGGATAAGGTCAGCTTGTTGCATAGCCTCACTTTTACTAAATCTCTTATAACTCTGCTCTCAGATTGCCAAAATCCGCAGAATTTGCCGAGATGGTTTGTTAATATATAAGCTCTATTCACCTTTCACCTTTTTACACCCAGGCCCAAGAATGTATGAAAGTGTATCCGTCTCCTTTACATACAAACTTTCGCGTTAGAATATTAGTAGGAAGTAGGAAAATTAGCAAATGAGGTGGGATTTTTCTTGTAGATTTTCAATGAAAGTAGGCTGGCTTTTTTATGCACTACAAAGAAAAGCGCAGCAATAATTTTTTTTAAATGGTAATTGAACAGTACGCTCTTAATTATTCAAAGGCATTTTTTCCTCGTGTAGTACCTACGTATAAAGCACTGTGTATCACTCAAAAGTTCTCTTTCTGTTCTACAGTATAGTTTTCTCCGCTTGGTGTACAATATACTATTCTGTGTTTTCAATGTATTACTTAGTACTGCAGTGAGAAAAGGTTTTTAATTTTCATTTCACGGGTTTTTTGTAATCATAATTTGATGATGTGAAATAAAACACGTTATGATTTGAAAATCATAACGTGATTTTTAATTGCTTTGTTTTCAAAAACAAACATCAAAAATCTTAATATCTGTGATAACTATTTTTAGAACATAGCCTAGAATCTAGTATTAGATTGTTGATCCAAGGTTCTAGACTGTAGGTTCTGAAAAATAGTTGTCACAGGTGTTAATTAATATTTCTCATTTTAAAAACCTATTTAGAGACTAAAATTCCACCCATGCCGATTCGAACCCGCGACCTCTGGCTATCCGTGCCAGCGGTCTATACAACTGAGCTAATGGGCGACTCATCCCATTAGCTCAGTTGGATGGAGTAATCCCGGCATGGGTGGAATTTTTAGCCTCTAAATAGGTTTTTAAAATTGTCCTTAGCACGGGTTAGTGCATTAAAAATAAAAATAGTATAATAATATTTCTCATGTTCACTATTTGATAAAAGCGTATTTTAATACAAGTTATGATTTTTATTCCCTTGGTGGCGCTAGTGAGCACCCCGAACCACCTTATTATTCTTAGCGACCCAAGCAAATAGTGTTTTTCGAAGGAAAAAATAAAGATTGCAACGAATTAAGAACCTTACAGTTTCCAAAAACGAATAACAGGAGAAGTTGGTTAAAAACGAGTTACAGAAATGTTTTAAAAACTGTTTTTTTTTAATCCGTATAGAAACAGTTTTAATTATGTTTTACACGGCTTTTACTCGTTTATTTTATTTCGGTATTTTTTCAGGTGCCGAAGTCTTCCAAGACCACGGCACCTGAAAAAGTGCAGAAACGTCGGAAAATTGTAAAAATGTAAAATAAACGAGTGTAATCGGTGTAAAACAGTTTTTAAAACATTTTCTCAATTCGTTGCAATCTTAGTTTTTAACAGCTTTTATTATGTCTAGTGCTTTTATTATGTCTAGTGCTTTTATTATGTCTAGTGCTTTTATTATGTCTAATCCATTTATTATGTCTAGTGCTTTTATTATGTCTAGTGCTTTTATTATGTCTAGTGCTTTTATTATGTCTAGTGCTTTTATTATGTCTAATCCATTTATTATGTCTAGTGCTTTTATTATGTCTAGTGCTTTTATTATGTCTAATCCATTTATTATGTCTAGTGCTTTTATTATGTCTAGTGCTTTTATTATGTCTAGTGCTTTTATTATGTCTAGTGCTTTTATTATGTCTAGTGCTTTTATTATGTCTAGTGCTTTTATTATGTCTAGTGCTTTTATTATGTCTAGTGCTTTTATTATGTCTAGTGTTTTTATTATGTCTAATCCATTTATTATGTCTAGTGCTTTTATTATGTCTAGTGCTTTTATTATGTCTAGTGCTTTTATTATGTCTAATCCATTTATTATGTCTAGTGCTTTTATTATGTCTAGTGCTTTTATCATGCGCATGTCGTGTCAATGTCAAGACGTGATTCTGGCAGAAATAGTCGACATCGGCTAGTTGCCATGTTACCAAAATTGAATTGAATTGATCACTCGTCTTCTCTCAGAATAATAGAGCGTCTTCGCGTATCGTATAGTGCGTTTTGAGTGTGTTTCCTGTTTTTTTTGTTATTATAATTCTCCGCCCAGTGCTTTCTTTCTACAGACTTACGATCTTGCTTAACTTGTACGGACACGGATAAGGTCAGCTTGTTGCATAGCCTCACTTTTACTAAATCTCTTATAACTCTGCTCTCAGATTGCCAAAATCCGCAGAATTTTCCGAGATGGTTTGTTAATATATAAGCTCTATTCACCTTTCACCTTTTTACACCCAGGCCCAAGAATGTATGAAAGTGTATCCGTCTCCTTTACATACAAACTTTCGCGTTAGAATATTAGTAGGAAGTAGGAAAATTAGCAAATGAGGTGGGATTTTTCTTGTAGATTTTCAATGAAAGTAGGCTGGCTTTTTTATGCACTACAAAGAAAAGCGCAGCAATAATTTTTTTTAAATGGTAATTGAACAGTACGCTCTTAATTATTCAAAGGCATTTTTTCCTCGTGTAGTACCTACGTATAAAGCACTGTGTATCACTCAAAAGTTCTCTTTCTGTTCTACAGTATAGTTTTCTCCGCTTGGTGTACAATATACTATTCTGTGTTTTCAATGTATTACTTAGTACTGCAGTGAGAAAAGGTTTTTAATTTTCATTTCACGGGTTTTTTGTAATCATAATTTGATGATGTGAAATAAAACACGTTATGATTTGAAAATCATAACGTGATTTTTAATTGCTTTGTTTTCAAAAACAAACATCAAAAATCTTAATATCTGTGATAACTATTTTTAGAACATAGCCTAGAATCTAGTATTAGATTGTTGATCCAAGGTTCTAGACTGTAGGTTCTGAAAAATAGTTGTCACAGGTGTTAATTAATATTTCTCATTTTAAAAACCTATTTAGAGACTAAAATTCCACCCATGCCGATTCGAACCCGCGACCTCTGGCTATCCGTGCCAGCGGTCTATACAACTGAGCTAATGGGCGACTCATCCCATTAGCTCAGTTGGATGGAGTAATCCCGGCATGGGTGGAATTTTTAGCCTCTAAATAGGTTTTTAAAATTGTCCTTAGCACGGGTTAGTGCATTAAAAATAAAAATAGTATAATAATATTTCTCATGTTCACTATTTGATAAAAGCGTATTTTAATACAAGTTATGATTTTTATTCCCTTGGTGGCGCTAGTGAGCACCCCGAACCACCTTATTATTCTTAGCGACCCAAGCAAATAGTGTTTTTCGAAGGAAAAAATAAAGATTGCAACGAATTAAGAACCTTACAGTTTCCAAAAACGAATAACAGGAGAAGTTGGTTAAAAACGAGTTACAGAAATGTTTTAAAAACTGTTTTTTTTTAATCCGTATAGAAACAGTTTTAATTATGTTTTACACGGCTTTTACTCGTTTATTTTATTTCGGTATTTTTTCAGGTGCCGAAGTCTTCCAAGACCACGGCACCTGAAAAAGTGCAGAAACGTCGGAAAATTGTAAAAATGTAAAATAAACGAGTGTAATCGGTGTAAAACAGTTTTTAAAACATTTTCTCAATTCGTTGCAATCTTAGTTTTTAACAGCTTTTATTATGTCTAGTGCTTTTATTATGTCTAGTGCTTTTATTATGTCTAGTGCTTTTATTATGTCTAATCCATTTATTATGTCTAGTGCTTTTATTATGTCTAGTGCTTTTATTATGTCTAGTGCTTTTATTATGTCTAGTGCTTTTATTATGTCTAATCCATTTATTATGTCTAGTGCTTTTATTATGTCTAGTGCTTTTATTATGTCTAATCCATTTATTATGTCTAGTGCTTTTATTATGTCTAGTGCTTTTATTATGTCTAGTGCTTTTATTATGTCTAGTGCTTTTATTATGTCTAGTGCTTTTATTATGTCTAGTGCTTTTATTATGTCTAGTGCTTTTATTATGTCTAGTGCTTTTATTATGTCTAGTGTTTTTATTATGTCTAATCCATTTATTATGTCTAGTGCTTTTATTATGTCTAGTGCTTTTATTATGTCTAGTGCTTTTATTATGTCTAATCCATTTATTATGTCTAGTGCTTTTATTATGTCTAGTGCTTTTATCATGCGCATGTCGTGTCAATGTCAAGACGTGATTCTGGCAGAAATAGTCGACATCGGCTAGTTGCCATGTTACCAAAATTGAATTGAATTGATCACTCGTCTTCTCTCAGAATAATAGAGCGTCTTCGCGTATCGTATAGTGCGTTTTGAGTGTGTTTCCTGTTTTTTTTGTTATTATAATTCTCCGCCCAGTGCTTTCTTTCTACAGACTTACGATCTTGCTTAACTTGTACGGACACGGATAAGGTCAGCTTGTTGCATAGCCTCACTTTTACTAAATCTCTTATAACTCTGCTCTCAGATTGCCAAAATCCGCAGAATTTTCCGAGATGGTTTGTTAATATATAAGCTCTATTCACCTTTCACCTTTTTACACCCAGGCCCAAGAATGTATGAAAGTGTATCCGTCTCCTTTACATACAAACTTTCGCGTTAGAATATTAGTAGGAAGTAGGAAAATTAGCAAATGAGGTGGGATTTTTCTTGTAGATTTTCAATGAAAGTAGGCTGGCTTTTTTATGCACTACAAAGAAAAGCGCAGCAATAATTTTTTTTAAATGGTAATTGAACAGTACGCTCTTAATTATTCAAAGGCATTTTTTCCTCGTGTAGTACCTACGTATAAAGCACTGTGTATCACTCAAAAGTTCTCTTTCTGTTCTACAGTATAGTTTTCTCCGCTTGGTGTACAATATACTATTCTGTGTTTTCAATGTATTACTTAGTACTGCAGTGAGAAAAGGTTTTTAATTTTCATTTCACGGGTTTTTTGTAATCATAATTTGATGATGTGAAATAAAACACGTTATGATTTGAAAATCATAACGTGATTTTTAATTGCTTTGTTTTCAAAAACAAACATCAAAAATCTTAATATCTGTGATAACTATTTTTAGAACATAGCCTAGAATCTAGTATTAGATTGTTGATCCAAGGTTCTAGACTGTAGGTTCTGAAAAATAGTTGTCACAGGTGTTAATTAATATTTCTCATTTTAAAAACCTATTTAGAGACTAAAATTCCACCCATGCCGATTCGAACCCGCGACCTCTGGCTATCCGTGCCAGCGGTCTATACAACTGAGCTAATGGGCGACTCATCCCATTAGCTCAGTTGGATGGAGTAATCCCGGCATGGGTGGAATTTTTAGCCTCTAAATAGGTTTTTAAAATTGTCCTTAGCACGGGTTAGTGCATTAAAAATAAAAATAGTATAATAATATTTCTCATGTTCACTATTTGATAAAAGCGTATTTTAATACAAGTTATGATTTTTATTCCCTTGGTGGCGCTAGTGAGCACCCCGAACCACCTTATTATTCTTAGCGACCCAAGCAAATAGTGTTTTTCGAAGGAAAAAATAAAGATTGCAACGAATTAAGAACCTTACAGTTTCCAAAAACGAATAACAGGAGAAGTTGGTTAAAAACGAGTTACAGAAATGTTTTAAAAACTGTTTTTTTTTAATCCGTATAGAAACAGTTTTAATTATGTTTTACACGGCTTTTACTCGTTTATTTTATTTCGGTATTTTTTCAGGTGCCGAAGTCTTCCAAGACCACGGCACCTGAAAAAGTGCAGAAACGTCGGAAAATTGTAAAAATGTAAAATAAACGAGTGTAATCGGTGTAAAACAGTTTTTAAAACATTTTCTCAATTCGTTGCAATCTTAGTTTTTAACAGCTTTTATTATGTCTAGTGCTTTTATTATGTCTAGTGCTTTTATTATGTCTAGTGCTTTTATTATGTCTAATCCATTTATTATGTCTAGTGCTTTTATTATGTCTAGTGCTTTTATTATGTCTAGTGCTTTTATTATGTCTAGTGCTTTTATTATGTCTAATCCATTTATTATGTCTAGTGCTTTTATTATGTCTAGTGCTTTTATTATGTCTAATCCATTTATTATGTCTAGTGCTTTTATTATGTCTAGTGCTTTTATTATGTCTAGTGCTTTTATTATGTCTAGTGCTTTTATTATGTCTAGTGCTTTTATTATGTCTAGTGCTTTTATTATGTCTAGTGCTTTTATTATGTCTAGTGCTTTTATTATGTCTAATCCATTTATTATGTCTAGTGCTTTTATTATGTCTAGTGCTTTTATTATGTCTAGTGCTTTTATTATGTCTAATCCATTTATTATGTCTAGTGCTTTTATTATGTCTAGTGCTTTTATTATGTCTAGTGCTTTTATTATGTCTAGTGCTTTTATTATGTCTAGTGCTTTTATTATGTCTAGTGCTTTTATTATGTCTGATCCATTTATTATGTCTAGTGCTTTTATTATGTCTAGTGCTTTTATTACGTCTAGTCCATTTATTATGTCTAGTGCTTTTATTATGTCTAGTGCTTTTATTTAACAGCTTTTATTATGTCTAGTGCTCGTGTTAACTTTAGAAATTACTATACAGAAATGTTTGCTCATACGTGTCCGACCGTACTCTGCGGAATTTTGTTTAAGGTAACTGTCGGGCGTTATACCTAGTTGGTGCCCTCTTTTACGCGGCACAGGCTACTGAAGTTCTTTTTATAATTAACGAGTGCGTGTCGTAGTTTTTTAATGTCGGGAGCGTTGCTCGGCAGCGACCTTTCAACCCCTACTATGTTTTCAGTTGATTCCAAAACAGCCTTTAGAGTTCTAACCCTTTCAAAGATAGAATTATCTTTTTTTTTGTATTGAACTTTATTTCAAAGTCATAAAGTTCAATTTAAAGGTAAAGGGTTCACGCATGAAATAATTTTAAATGGGTCAAAATCACTTTGGTTGTACCTAGGAGCATTAGGGACGGAGGAACTACAATCAACTGTGAATTAGTTAAAAAATGAAAATATTCAACCGCGTAAAAAATGTTGATATAAATGAATAGTTTAAAAATTTTATATACCCAATGTTACTTTCACAGTTAAAACGAATCGAACGACACCTTTAAGATAAAATATAGGTACCCACTTACATACACACATAGACGCATAAATACATCCATAAGTACATACGCTCGAAAAACATAACCCTCCTTCTAGCGCAGTCAGATAAAAGTAGTGTATTGTCTTAATAACTGCGCAACTTACCAGTATAAAAAAACAATCCAAATAAATTATCATACTAAAATTTTAAGTTGTTTCTAGATGTCATATATTGATAGGTTGATTTTAAAATTAATTCTAAGATTTTAAATTTGTTTAAGATTTTATATTATAGGTAGTTATATTTTCACACCTTAACGGGTAGAGCATGCGTGTTCTTTTACTTACCTTAACTACTTTTGTATTTTAACTTACCTTTACTCCTGCAGTTTGGTATTTCAATATTTAACATGCGATTGGTAAAAAAAATCTTTAACATATGAATCCTCGGAATCAGTGCGTACTTGTTCACCCCGGATAACAATAACAATTTGCTTGCGCTTCTGTAATCACAAATAATTATATTATATTATATTATATTATATTATATTATATTATATTATATTATATTATATTATATTATATTATATTATATTATATTATATTATATTATATTATATTATATTATATTATATTATATTATATTATATTATATTATATTATATTATATTATATTATATTATATTATATTATATTATATTATATTATATTATATTATATTATATTATATTATATTATATTATATTATATTATATTATATTATATTATATTATATTATATTATATTATATTATATTATATGTCAATGACCTAGCTCTTTGGCGAATCGTCACCTTTCTGATGTGATCCAACATTTTGAATGAGAGGTTCAAACATTTTGCTCAGTCCAGTCCTGGTCCTTGGTGCAAGGCACCGTGCCTGCGATCGCCCAGTTCCACTTGAGCCCTTATTATCAATCACTGAGTCCTTTCTCCGTCTAATTTACTAAGCTGTGTCGTTTACGCGGGAGGTCTTCGTCCTCTGGTCGTTTATTAAGCCGTGTGTGGGGTTTAATGAATATAGGTCAAGTGAGGCAAATGCTGCTGTCCTGTGTACGTATCAACTGACTGACATAGTACGTATAGGTAGTTCAATTTACATTATACAACTGATGTATAAGTTCGAGATGATTTAAGAAATGATAGTCGGAGTGGAGTTTTCCTTCCCGCTGCCTTTTCTCCACTACACTACGGCTCGAAGGCAGCGGCTTAGGCTTTACATTGACATTCAAAGAAAGCGACTGATATAGTAGGTTCGCATGATTTGAGAAAAGGTCAGAGTGGGTCAGAGTGAAGTTTTTCGCCACTGTCGTTTTCTCTACTACACTACGGCTCGATGGTAGCGGCTTACATTTTATGGTACATTGACGTTTAGCAAAAAGAATGTAAATTATTACGTTCAAATATTTTTATATGTTATGTGTTATTTAATTTTATTTATTTATTCAGATAACTCACGTATTAGTAAAACAATTGTTTATAATCTATGTTAATACCCATACAATTCATTATTCAATTTATTTTTTCACACTTTAAATACACTTAAAATATGTTATATATATATTAATATTTTGTGTTTAACAGATTAGTAAATATTTTTGAGCGAGATGTTCTATTTAACTAGCGCATAAAAATCGTCTGAAAAAAAAATCTTCTGCGGTTGACTGGCAGAAAATGCTTATCGCATTAAGTCCGCCGCATTGTACCATTTTAAAATAAAAGTATTAATAATAGTATTTTGGTACTCCAAGCTGAACCAGTAATGTCGTTTGGCACACATCACACATGCACAGCACACTTAAAAAGCCTTATAAGTATTCGAAACTTTGGTTTCGAAAGTGGCCTTCACTGTAATCTACGTTTCATAGAAATTAAACCATATATCTACAACCCACGCCATCTTGAAAATATGATAGAAAATAACACCATCTTGGAAAGCCCAAGTAAACACATTTTGTCCCACACAACTTTTTTAGCAGTTACGTTAGCTTACTCATAGATGGCGCCACGAGTACAAACTATGAAATAGATCTGAAATAAATAGAAAAGATAGGACGCGTCCTTCCGTGCCTTCGTCCTACATCCCTTATGTGTATATGGGACATGAGACGAGGGCGCGAAAGGACGCGTCGCATCATTACGTCAATTCATTTTCATAGAAAATGTACCGAAAAGATGGGTCGAAGCCCACTCAGAAGATAGAAAACTTTATACTCTAAGGTCTCTTTTGAGTAGGCTAAGGAAGAGACGGAAGGAACAGACGTGGCGAGGTCGCGAATACAAGGCGTCGCGTGGAACAAAAATGGAATCAGACTTTGGAGGTGCAAAGACGAGAGAAAATTTAAAGTCACGCGCTCGACTTGAAGGTTTTATTTGAAGTAGTTTTGACAATTGTCACAGGACAAACCACAGGCAACGTACGTTAGTAAAGCAAAAAAGAAAAAATAACAAAAATTAATGTTACATTGATTTAAATACGTGCGCGACGTCGTCGTCGCCCTACGTCCCTGCTCTATTAATGCCTATTGGCGCCTTCGACTCTACCAAATTTAGCTCATTCACAGATGGCGCTAGTAGTACACACTCTACCAAAGAGGTCGGAACTTGACTCTACCAATTTTGCAGGGACCTCCTTACATTTATACAAATGGCTTCAGTCTGGGTATATGCCCATGTTTGTGCTGTCCTTGCCTGGTTACCATAGCATGGGGTAGCCTAGTTTAAGACCAGGATAAGTAAAATCGTGAGGAAACCCGCGGCTTGGTTGGCTCGTATTGACTAGTCTTTCCTGTGGGCTAGGCCGACTAAGCTGTCGGCCTGGTATAGGTGCTGGGCAAGCCTACAACATCTTAAATCATGTTCCTGGCAATGCAGCGTCCATCCCTTTATCCATCTAGGTGAGAGAAGATGCCACTGGACGCTGTACAAATCTTGTCATTACAGCGCCACCAAGTTATCTGTTCAGGTGGGCAAAATTGTAACTAGGGCCTTGTCATCCGCCATATTGAAAAGAAACATTCCGCTGTCTGTTATATTTTAGATATATTTTATTTACATTTAAAGACGGGCGTTTGACTTTAAATCTTCCATTTTTTCTAAGTAAATTTCTTAAATGGCACCCCCAAAGTCTCCACTAGCGCCACTATCAACTGAACAGATAAGATGGTGGCACTGTACGTAGATGCAGAGGTCAGTGTTGTAAGTGGAAGTAAGTTTTTTTTATTTTTACTTTTTTAGTTTCTATAATCAACGATCAGGAACTCCGTGCAAAGTACTGTACGTATAACACTAACCGTGGGTAAATTATGTGGATTGGGATAGATATTATACCACGGTAACTGAAAATATTTTCATAACTATACGTTTCTTAAGTATAATATGACAATCTTTTGACCGGTGGCGCCTCCGGCAAAGGAGAATAATTTAAAAAAATATTAAACTGAAATAAAAAAACCATTTGGAGACTAAGCTTCAAGGAATACAAAAAAAACTCAGAGATTTTTCTGTACTTTTATTTAAGAGAAAAATGTCAAATTACAAAATAAAATAGAACAACCGGCACAGCGGCTCTACAGCATAGTATCTACGCCTTTGCTTTTGTCAAAAAAAGTAAAATGTTAATAATTGTCAACAAAGTTGCTATAAAAAGTTTTTTTTAAAGTAAAGTAGAGACAAATATTATTAATATTAAAAAAGTAAAATGTTAATAATTGTCAACAAAGTTGCTATAAAAAGTTTTTTTTAAAGTAAAGTAGAGACAAATATTATGATTTATGTTGCTTTCTAGCCTACGTCACTTCCGGTTCTAAAAAATTAACTTTGAAACTTAAAAATAACTATTATTTCCAAAGAAAAAATACGTGTCCCCTAATGTTCTGTTCTCTTCGTCTGTTCTGTTCTTGGTCTATTGCACTGTTGTGTGTTGAACAGTTAATTTGGTTTATAGTTAAACGCCAAAATGTTAGTAAAGTATTTAACATGTTTGCACCAGAAACCAATTGAACTACTTATGAATTTTATTAAGGCGAAAATGAACGTCAGGATCGTGGGAAATGGCAAACCCTGATCTCTACCTACCGCTCTGGCACAAAGGCGTGACTGTGTTTAATGTGCGTTCATGTACATATTTTTGTCTCTGCCCAAATTCTTCTATGAGTTGCTGCCCCAATTGTACTACAATTTTATGCATCAATTTCTAGCTGGAAATTAGTGAAATGGAATGCTTCGAAATTCACTGCTGGTAAAAAATAAAAAAAATCCACCCTACATATTTCAGAGCTCAGCACAATAAAGCCATGGTTCCAATATTTGCTCTAAATAACTTCATTCCAATTTTTATGAATTAATGTTTTACAATGGGGTCTTGCGTCTCAGGTCGAATCACATTGCTTATATACCATAGAAGACTTATAGAAACATAGGAAAAGTTACACTTTTTTATTTTTAATGCACTAACCCGTGCTAAGGAACAAATAGGTTTTTAAATAGGAAAAGTTGCAAAATAAAACCGTGAAAAATAAAGTTAATCTTCTATCGGATTCAGAATTCGGCTAGATACCTATCTCGTCCGTGATGTTCTATATTTCTCGTGTTGAATCACTCTAAAACATTTTGTAGTCACAATATTTTTCTGCGGTCACCCTCGTCCTTGAATTTTACTTTGTAGCAGATTGTACTTGATTTTTGCACATATACTTACGCATTTTCTCTGTGTTATGGTTTTCAAGAGACCTAATTTTTTTTTCAAATAAAGTTAATATAATAAGACAAAAAATATTAGATTTAGTTTTGTGATTGAATTGTTTGAGAAGCGATCGTGGTCTAGGCGAACCGAGTGATTGGAATCAATCACTGTTAAGCAACAACAGGCGCGGTGAGGTGCAGGATTGGTGACCGTCCCGTGACTACCGCTAGTGTCATTTTTCCGAGCGCTTCCGTGCTTCGCAAGGCACGTGAAGCCGTTGGTGCCGGCTGTCATGTAATGACAGTCGTTATGCCATATCAGAGGCCTTATGGGCGGCTTGATAACTTCTGACAGTAAGGCCCGCCACTGTCTTACAATCCTCCACGAACCCGGACTTGGCCCCCGTGGTGGAGTATAGCCTAACCTTCCTGCGATGCAGGAAGGTTAGAACCCATGCCCCAGCAGTGGGGACCTAAAGGGGTTGATAACGATTGAATTGTAAACGTTTTATTATAACGGTGCAGATATCACTCAAATTTTGAGTGATATCTGGACCGTTATCTGTGATACCTGTATCTGTGATATCACGCTTCATACGTTTACGTTACGTTAGATTGAGTAATTAAGGTAAAAGTAAATATATATGTGATACTTAAATGGCTTAAACCTCATTTAAAAATACACTTTTTATAAATATTATTAACTAGCTGACCCAGCGAACTTCGTACCGCCTAACAGTCGATTCTTTAATTTTTTTTTTATTTTTCTCTCCGTAAGAACCATCCTCGCACTTCAAGAAATATTCTAAAAAAAGAATTATAGAAATCGGTTCAGCTACCTACTCTCGAGATTTATGCTTACCAACACATGCAGAGATTCATTTTTATATTATAGAAGATAATTAAATAATTTCTAAGAATTTATTTGAAAATAGTATTTATTTCTTAAGTTTGCCTATTGAAAGTAGATTAATTTTATCGGTAATAAAGAAACGCTTTTTAAGTTGTGCGATACTTCAACAACACGCTGTACGAGTATATTAGGTTTAGCTGGCACTCGCTAACTTTGAAGGAAAATATCTTAAAGAAACCTGAATATTTGAGGTATTCACAAACCTCAGCTCTTGAAGTTGCCAATCCGGGAGGCACGCGTGCTCTTATCTCCACCGACGGCCATGGTGGCGCAGCCGTTTGGCACGCTGCTGTAAAACCGAAGGTCTCGGATTCGATCCCCGGCCGGGTCAAACTAGGAAATGGACTTTTCTAGTTTGTCTCGGGTTTTGGATGTGATCTATGTATTTATTGTATTAAACCTATCGTCGAGTTAGCACCTATAACACAAGTTGAACTTAGTGTAGGGCTATCGAGATCTGTGTAATATGTCCATGAATATTTATTTATTATCTCTCTCTCTCTCTCTCCCAGAGTGAAGTGTTGTGCTCTGCAGTGGGACATATTAATGTACATCTAAAAAGTACCTTTAGTAATGGTGAATGGCAGAATAATGACGAGAATTATTACTTAATTGGTCCGCTCTACATAATTGTTAGATAATTGGATTCGATTATATAACATTTTACTCTAAGGATAAGAAATCTTAGATCTTGGGGCATTGTTTACAATTCTACAATAATATACCTAAAGATATAGAAAACTTGTAAGAAAAACGTTTCACAAAAGTACAGTTTGGGCCAAAAAAGCTACTATAACACTATAAAGATTATTTAGATCACAGAGATGTCTCAAAAACCTATTTAGAGGCTAAAAATTTCACCCATGCCGGGATTTTTAGCCTCTAAATAGGTTTTTAAATTTGTTCCCTAGCACGGGTCAGTGCATTAAAAATAAAAATAGTGTAATCATGTGGGTACAGTGATATCGTTCCGATGTTAAAACCTAACTGCAAAGTAGGTGGTCGGGGCTCTAAGTAATGCAATTTGCTTAAGTCAGATGTCGCTGCCTGTACGTAATACAGAGAATATTGTAAAGAGGTTCGAAATTTCACTGATGCCGTGAGTCGCCCATTGGCTCAATTGGTAGAGCGCTGGTACGGATAGCCAGAGGTTGCGGGTTCGAATCCCGGCATGGGTGAAATTTTTAGCCTCTAAATAGGTTTTTAAATTTGTTCCCTAGCACGGGTCAGTGCATTAAAAATAAAAATAGTGTAGAGATGTCTCAAATTAAGGTTAGTTTAATGCGTGAGTTTTAAAGCCTGTTAAGGCCGGGCTCTCCGAGTGCACGATTTCTACGAGTATTATTGCTCTGTGCGAGCGAATATTTGGGGAAAGAGTAGGGTATGGAGTCAGGCATTACTTTGCGAAAATCCATAATAGCATTAAAATGTGAAAATTACTTTGCTAAATTCCGCCAACAATCCTAGAAGCACCATGCGGTTAGTTAATGCACCGCCTTCCCTACCATTTTTTCAAGCAGAAGCAAGACACGAAATT